>CM075808.1:74049309-74541831 GCA_037975025.1 Excoecaria agallocha
AGTAGAGAATGGTATGACAGCTGGCACATTTTGGAGAGGACCATGACAATAATACCAGCAGTAACAAATCTATTCAACACAGTAACAATGCCAAATTACAGCGACTGAAGGGTAAAAACGTCAACAAGATTCCATGAATATTCCTCCAAGTGGAATTATTTGTTTTTTTATTAATTTTTCTTTATTTTTATTTTATATAGGGTGTTGTTTGAGAATTATTATTATTATTTTTTTTTTTTGGCAGAATGAGATATTAATAATCGGCTATATTATTAAGGATGCCAACGGGCAAAAGCGATTGGGTACTTGGATTCCATTGTCTCATTTATAAGAATGTAGTAATTAATTAACTAAATAATTCCAATTATATGTGATTTTCAACTACAATGAATATTTATTACTATTCAATCCAACTCATTTATTCTTTTTATTTTTATTCGGTATATGATTTTTATATTTATTTTTTATAATTCGGAGAAGTAGGGGTGAGGACCATATCTTAATTAATTGAACCACGGTTGATTTTCAAATGATATTTAGATTTAATTCATTTTTATTTAATTAGATTTTGATTGTGTGATTTTAAACTTTTTCATGGAATTTAATGAGTCTGAAAATGGACATAACACTTTATGCAAGTATCTTATCCTATGTAGTTTTTAGCTATTGAACCAGTAATTTATGGGTACATTTATTATACAATTAAGTTATTTTGGTTCCATCTATTCGGTTCGTAGTATTCGGTTATTTCATTTTTATCTATTCGTTTTAGGTTTTTTTATGTTGAAAATGGATCAAACTTATGATTTTTTATATTTAATTTATAAAATATATAATTATTTAAATAAGTATATATCAGATATGATTGTAAATATGTAATAGCTTTAATTTAATAAATAAATAAATATATATATATATATATAAACTAATGAGTTAATTATAATTAAATGGTTATAATTATAAATATAATATATAATTTCTTCATTATAATTTCAATATTCAAAGTATGGAATAGTATAAAAAAAATAAAAAGCTCGAGGCCTAAAATTGATTAACCCAAACCAAAATAATTCCAATCAATTTGGTTTGTTTTTCTGATATAATTTCAATTAGTTTGTTTGTTCTTTAAATGAAATTCGATCTATTCGATTTAGTTAGTTTTTATATCTAACCAATCGAATGTTTATTCATACCATTTCCATTTCAGTCAGTTTAGTCAATTTAATATAAAAACCAATCAAACTAAATATATCAAATTTTCTTTAAAAAATAAACGAACCCATCAAAATATGAGAATTAACTAAAATGTTGCAATTCTGGTATTAATAACATTGTCAAATGAAGAATGACATATCTTTTATCTCACTTGCTCTTAGCTAGGTACGTAAAGTGCTACTAATGATGCATGAAGCATTGTATTATATCACACCATTTATCAATTAAAATACATTTTGCTAATTTGGATAATAGAGGGATCATTTAGTGGTAGATACTGAACGATTGATTTTTTAATATTTATTTTAAAAAGAAAAAAATAAATTAAAATTTAAAAATATTTTATAGTATATAAAATGATTATGAATTTGATATGAAAATATATTCAAATCTTTTCGAAATTCAAAGCAATATAATTCGAAAATAATTCAATCCGAATTCATTCTATCCTATCTATTTGATAGCTAAATTCAGTTAGCAAAGAATCGAGGTAATCCGATAACTTTCATTTCAATTAGGTTGGATTCCCATCATATCTTCTTCCAATATCATCGTAGGATAATAAGTAGTAAACTATGCAGAGAGAAAATAAATAAATAAATAAATAAAAGGGGAAAAGAATCATAATAGTTAAATGCTTCAAAGTATGGTTAAGTAAAATGAAAAATATATATTAATACATACTTTGCTTACATTTTACATTTGGTATCTTTCTATTTTCTCTTTTTTTTTTTGGTATTTTAAATACTTAATAAAACATGGCTTGTTTTTTTTTTTTACTTAATCTCACATTATGTATGTTTTACGTCATGAATCCCTCTTTATCCCAAAAACAATTGTCTTATTATCTCTTCAATAATACAATTTCTTTTTATTTGGATAAAAGTTCGGATTTGTTTTTAAATATTAAAAATATTAAATATTTACTTTTTTTAATTATATTTTCAGCCAAAATTGATTCTAAAATATTTACTTTTGTTATGCAATTAGCTCAAATTTACCACTAGAAACATAAGATATAAAAGTAAACAAAACAAAACACACATAATAAGCTAATTAATTAAAACCACATAAACTTATTATATGCGTATTGTACCTTTGTATCATGTTTTAAATCTCGAAAAAGAGTTAAAATTTCTTATTATGGGATATTTTTGGTTTGTTTATCTAAATTTCGGTTATTTTCACTAGTTTACTATCATAAATTTTTATTATTTTTTGAGAATTAAAATATGGTATTAATCTACAATGCAAATCATACAAATTTATGTGCCTTTAATTAATATATGATGATATTTTTATGTGCCTTTCATTTTCACTGGCAAATTTAATCCAATTACATAACAGTGGGGCAAATATATACAATTTTTAATACTTCAATTGTAATTTTGGTCAAAAATATACCTAAATGATAAATACTTATCATTTTTTATATTTTAGAGATAAATTTTACCATTTTTTCCTTTTATTTTAAGAAACATTGGATTGAAAAACTGGATAAGTAACCAAACAAGTATAAATTTTATTTAATTTTAATACCAAAAAAACATTTTGCACACCAAACCCGGCTTATTTTCTGGTCCGATCACCTCTTAAAATCCATAAGTAGAGGGAAAAAAATAAATAAATAAAAGGATGCACAAGTGCTCGGTTGACCCGGTTTTCGGTTTGGTTAACTCAAGGTTAATGGACGCATAAGAACTATATTTTCCAAATTTCTTTACACTTTGATTCACCAATCGAATTAATTATTACATTTTGATCTCTTAAACATACTAGCTATCATATTTTAGTCTAGCAAATTAAATTTTTATTGCATTTACAATTTAAAAATGAAATTAGGTTATTATTATATTTTAAAAAAGTATAATTATATTGGACTTTTTAGAACATTTATATAGTCAACCAGTTTAATTGCAATTCGATCTGGTTAGACCTCTAATTCTTGACTTCTTCTGATGTCAATTATTTGATTGAATCGAATATGAAAATCTTGATTTTTTTTTTCTTTTAAAGCTCTCAATTATTCACTAATTAAAAAAGGAAAAATAAAATCCATCTTTGCATAAAAAGCATGGAAAAAAAAAACTTTCTTCTTCCTGTTATGGAAATGCTTGGAATTATTTTTTTTCAAAATTTATTAATTGGCAGGATTAAAATTAAAAATAAATGTTTTAAATCTAAATTGATACTAATTAGACATTATTGTTCAGTTTTTCTTTTAAATGATTGATTATTATATATGTGTCAGGAACCTGTTATTAGTGATGCAATTTAGCGACAGTGAACTCTTTGTCGCTAACTATCGACTATATAGGGACCATTTTGGCCCAAACTAAAAAAGTTGTGGTGTTTGTTAACTTCAGCGACAAATTTTGTCGAAAAACAAATGCAAAGGAGATAGAGATAGAGATAGAGATAATGAAGGTAAAGTGAAAGAGCTCAAGAAGGAAAAGAGGAGAAAAAAAAATAAAAAAGAGAAATTACGAGAAAAAAAAACATATATATATATATATATATATATATATATATATATATATATATATATATATATATATATATATATATATATATATATATATATATATATATATATATATATATATATATTACTCTCTACCACTTGTTATTATAAGTAGCAAATGAGTGGTATCGAATTGGTTTAAGTTGAGTCATAATAAATTGAGTTATGAACGTATCAAAATTCTTTTAGTCATAAAAGGATCCAGTTGGATGGAATTATCATAAATGTATCGGACCATAAAAAGACCAAAATAATCAAATTATGCTCGTGTAACCTGCAAAAAAAAATATTTTTTTTATATTTAAATTATATAAAAATTTTATCATACATGGTTTGGATAGAGCCATACATGGGTCATAAATTGGTCGGATAATAAAAAATTATAGAAATATAAATGGATCATACATGGTTCGGGTAGAGCCATACATGGGTCATAAATTGGTCGGGTAATAAAAAATTACAAAAATATAAATGGATCATACATGGCTCGGCTAGAGCCGTACATGGGTCATAAATTGGTCGGGTAATAAAAAATTATAAAAATATAAATGGATCATACATGGTTCGGCTAGAGCCGTACATGGGTCATAAATTGGTCGGGTAATAAAAAATTATAAAAATATAAATGGATCATACATGGTTCGGATAGAGCCGTACATGGGTCATAAATTGGTCGGGCAATAAAAAATTATAAAAATATAAATGGATCATAAATGGTTCGGGTGGAGCCATACATGGGTCATAAATTGGTCGGGCAATAAAAAATTATAAAAATATAAATGGATCATAAATGGTTCGGGTGGAGCCATACATGGGTCATAAATTGGTCGGGCAATAAAAAATTATAAAAATATAAATGGATCATAAATGGTTCGGGTGGAGCCATACATGGGTCATAAATTGGTCGGGCAATAAAAAATTATAAAAATATAAATGGATCATACATGGTTCGGGTGGAGCCATACATGGGTCATAAATTGGTCGGGTAATAAAAAATTATAAAAATATAAATGGATCATAAATGGTTCGGGTGGAGCCATACATGGGTCATAAATTGGTCGGGTAACAAAAAATTATAAAAATATAAATGGATCATAAATGGTTCGGATGGAGCCATATATGGGTCATAAATTGGTCGGGTAATATAAAATTATAAAAATATAAATGGATCATAAATGGTTCGGATAGAGCCATACATGGGTCATAAATTGGTCGGATAATAAAAAATTATAAAAATATAAATGGATCAAACATGATTCAGGTAGAGCCATACATGGGTCATAAATGAATTGCATTGAAATGGATCATTTTGTGGATAAAATAAGTCGAATTATAAATGAAACGTTGACGGATTATATTGGGTTTGGACCAAAAAGATATAGATGATATGAATTGAATTTGCAAATCGAATCAAAATTTGATAGATTTACTTGTTACTCCAATAAAATAATACGTGCATTTATATTAAGTTCAAATGTATAATATAACACTCAAAAAGTTTAAATTTATAAAATGTATTTTTATGAAATTTAAAGGTGAAATTATGTATTACAAAAAAATAAGTAAAAATAGAAAACAGAACTATAGATTTTCCTTTCTTTTTTATTTTTTTTGGCCTTTTTCTTTTTATTGAGAGGTCAGGAAGATTACGTGTGCATCGTGATAACAACATAATTAAACAAAGATTTTAAATATACGTGTCAATCATAGCTCTCAATATTGAATTATTTTCTTTATCCATGGGAATCATTAAATTACGTTCAAGATATCAAATGAAAAATATTAAAGCCAAAGTTTTTTTGGTGGATATAAAAAAGGAAAAGGGCAAAATTTACTTTTAAAGTGTCAAAAATGATATATATTTATTTTTTAATTTTTATGCATGCTTTGAGTTAAATTTATTTATAAAATCTTAAAAATGATATATATTTTTTTCTTAAATATATGTTTGAGCCAAAATTACAATCATATTTATGTAATTGGCTCAAATTTACCACTAAAACTAATAAAATTATAAATAAGAAAATAAAAATACACATGATAATCTGAATAAAGTCACTTAAACTTACTAGATGTCGCTGTAAATTAATACTTGTTTTAACTCTAGAAAAAAAGATTAAATTTTCCGATGTTAAATTTGTTAAAATAACCAAATCTTAGGTAAACAAACAAAATTTTGATCTTTTCAGCGTTCTGTTAGTTTCGATGACAAATTTAAACTAAATACTTAATAGTGTGGATAATTTTGGTCGAAAATCATACTTAAGGGATAAATAATTATCATTTTTAATATTTAAAAAAATTTGATCCAAAATATATTTAATTAAAAGATAAATATATGCCATTTCTAACTGGTCCTGATGCCAAATAAAAGAAGGATAACGTAAGAAAATGGGAAAGAGAATACTAACTCTAGTAACCGATCCATTTTTGTTAACTAATCATATGATTATCATTTCAAATAAAAAAAGGAAAAAAAAAACTCAGCTGATTCCACTTTTCAAATGAGAAATATTATAAAATAATAATAAAAGAATACATGCATTTGAATCAATGGCTGTTATTTGATACTGAAGATTGTTCGTTAGTTCAAATTTAATTTATAATATATCTCTATCACCAAAATAGAATAAAATAATCTAATAATTTAACTATAGACTAATAATTATGAAGGCCTTTAATTAGTCGCACTCAAGAAGGTGGATGCCCTTTTTAATTTTCTAAGTATTGCATTTTTTTCCCTTAAAAAGTCATAATTATTTATTTATTTATTGCAAATGAGGGATTTATTGTGTAAATGATCATTAGATGATTAAATAACCATGCATCTTGTTTTCCTCAATTTCAATTTCATTTTCTTTTTTTTTCTTTTCTAAATAATCAATTTAATTTTCAAATCACTTCTTAATTTGAAAGTAAAATATCTCGAATTATTTTTAGTATAAATTATTTGGTATAAAAAATTATTGTCCTAAATTTCATTCAATAGGTCTATAAAAGAATAAAATATCTTTGTTTCTTTTTTTTTTTTTAAAAATCCAAACATAACCTCATCTTTTATTTTAAAATGCAAGTGAATATATATAGTTTAGGGCAAAGATAATATAACAAAAAATCTTGGTGGCTACTCAAATTGTTCACACACTAACCACCCAAAGAATTAATTAGATAAAGATCACCATTAAGGGGTTGAACCCACCTTGAGAAAAAGAGCCACTACTTCAATTTTTCTAATAGAAATTTCTAATGGTTTAGGTGCACAGTTTAGAGTGACAATTCGGTACGCCGAACATATTGTATATTAACAGATTTTAATCATTAGGTGAAAAAAAAAATTAATTTAACTATTTTGATTGGAATTCATTAACGTATAAATCTAGATTTGGTGTACAAATTATGTACTCTAGGTTCTCCTTAAACTTTTTTTTTTTTCTAATAAATTTTGTAACAATTGGCACCATAGCACTAAGCTTTGCAAAAATTTGGTAGTACCATATATATATATATAGCTTATCTTAAACGTTAAAATAGCCTTAGCTTAACTACTAACATTTTTCATTATAAGTTGTTCTTTCAAATAATGCGGTAGTGGTTGTAGTTAGAAGATGCTATTTATTCCCACCAATAACTTGCCATATTCTTTTTCCACATCAATTTCTTTTAAAGGTTAAGATGCCATTGGGATTCAAACTCCCTAACTTTTTGCATTATATAACATGCATTTAATCTATGGATTGTTAATTTAATGTCTATTTTGTCATATTTAATTATTTATATTTTAATTTTTGTTTTTTTTTATACTTTTTAAAACACCTCCATTTATGAAAGAAAACGAGAGAGATAATGATATCTAGCTTTTATATATAGAGAGAGAGAGTCCGATTTTCAAATTAATAATAGGTTCTTGTAATTGTATCTGACAGTATGTCAAGTGAGAATTAGTCTGAATATGGTATGACTTAAAAGTATTTTCCGTCAGTATGATACTGCTTAGGATACTACACTAAAAACTCAGGTCTAAGTCTCTCAATGACCACATAAGAAACTAGCTAGCCTTAATTTAATCTCTAAATTTTCAAAAGGCAGAAAGTGCAAAATTGTCCCTATATTTTGGTAAAAAGTATAATTTAATCCCTATATTTTAAGAAATAGAATAATATTACCCTTTAACTAACGTTCGGTGAGCAAAGAGGTAATATTATATTATTTTTTTAAAGTATAGAGATTAAATTGTGACAAAAAAAAAAGAAATAAATAGACAATTTCACACCTTCCACCTTTTGAAAATGCAAATTCCATCGTACCATGGATTAGGGAATATCAACGAAAGAAAAAAGAAGTAAATAATTAAATCTTGTGAAGTGGCTTCGTCACGTGATGGATTGAAGAAAGACTTGGAAACAAGAAATGGATGGTGATGTTTGACTTATTAGTTACATTACATAGAATATAATATAATAGAAGTGCGGTGATAATAAAAACAATAATCATTTTACATGATTTTGGCTTGGTTTAACTGTAATGTCAATGTCAAGGTAATGCTCTTTTCAAAGTTGCTGTTAAAAAACTTACAAAGGAATTCATTAATCAAGATTTCTCTTTTCACTTTTCTCAGGCCCAATTCGAATCGCTCCATATTATTTCATTTTCAACTATCCTTTACTTTTTTTTTTTAATTGCTATTATTGTCTCTTAATTAATTGAATTATACTTCATGTTTACCACAAAACTTAGAATCAAAACCTTCAGAATAAAGATGATTCCATACATTATATATGCATCGAGCGCTGTATACCGTCTAATCATATGAACATGCTGATTGAATGATGCGCTTTTGGTGCACTGGGTTTACAATCCAATTTGGACTAGTTTTCAGATAAAAAATCTAAATCCGACTTGAAATTTGATTAATATATAAAAGTTTAACTAAATCATTAATAATATTTAATATTACAAGTAGATTTTGATTAATCAAATGTATCATATGATTTATAAATATAGAATATGCTCTCATATAATAACATAAATTGAAAATTAAATTTTATGTATGATAAAGTAGTATAAATATTATTTTTTGATTAAATAAGAATTAATTTTATTAACGTGTTCGAGAACCTAAAAGTATAGATGTGAATTCAATGCGAATAGTAAGGTTGATACTAAACCTGCTTTAAATTCATAATTTAATTTTCTATTTCTCAATTTACAACTCAATAAAGTTTATCTGTCAAAATTACAACTTAACTCATAATTTACAACGCAATTTAGCAATATAATCATAATATAATGATTTGTATAAATAAGATAATAAATTTGTTATTTCTCATATATAAAATTATAATGGCCAGATTTTAGGAGTTATGGTCATTAAAATTATGTTGTGAATTGTGAATTAAGTTACTCCAATTTTTTTCAAAGACCATTTTTCTATTTTAGTTTGTCTCATATTAAATGTCATTTTTGAAATTTAATAAATAGATTTAAATTTATATTCTTATTTATTATACACTTTAATAAATATTTTTCTTTTTAGTTATTCTCTACTTTTAACTAAAATTAAATGAAATTCTTGAAAATATAAAAATATATTTTTATTCATAGCTATAATTTCTTTTTATAAAATTAAGATATTTTAACTATTTTCTTAATTATCGTGAAAAAGAGAAAATTACCTTTTAAAAAGTGACAAAAAAAGTATGATTTTAAAATAAAAATTTTATATTTTTCAATTCACAATTTAATGAAGTTTATATGCCAAAATTACAATTCAATTTAATGTGCAGTCAAAGTATAATTAATGAAAGCTAATCACAACAAAGTCTGATTAACTGCCACTAAAAATTTTATGCAGACAGGCCCCTATTTTGATGGGCTTTAATTGAGTTCAATGGGCCTGCACATGCTTCACACGAGGTTTTCTTCAAATATATATATATATATATATATATATATATATATATATATATATATATATATATATATAAATAAATATATTCTTAAAAAAAGAGTTAGATTCAGTTTCCAATAAGAATCTGACAAGTGCCATGTGAAAGGCCAAAAACTGCAACCTTAGAATGTCTCGAACTTTGGGTAATGGTACGGACATTTTCCCCTTTCCTCAAAGAACAAAAAATTATTTATTTAATTTCTGTACTTTTGTTTTGAGTTCATATTTGTTACGTCCGCCACTGCACTGATAAATATGAACTGTTACATAAAAATTATATTTTTTAATTTTTTATTTAATGGTTTTAGTTTTTTTTTTTTAGGGAAAATGAATAAAACTCACGTAAATAACGAATTAGCAAATATAAAAAGTAATAATAAAATCATAACAAAGTCAATTATTAATTTATTAAGCAGTAGAATGTAAGATGTGACATTTAATAATAATAATAATAATAGTGACATTTTTCATTTCTCATTTCAATCATTGAGTTTCAGTTAGATATATATATTTATATATATATATATATATATTAAAGAAATAAATAAGCTTTAATTAAATAGCACTGTTCTAATGTCATGGTTGTTAGGTCTGGAGTTAAGTTTCCATTCAATCATTTAAATTTATTTTTTTAAAGTTCAATTAAAATGTATTTGTAAATTGATTAAATTATAATTGATTATTAATATAGAAGAACGTGATAAAATTTTTTTTAATGCAATTAAAATAACAAGAAATGTAATTAATAATATAAAAATGATTTACCATTTTTCACAATAAGAGATATATGTATAAAAAACTAAACACAGAAAAAAATAATAAAATAAAATGATAAATTATTTAGGAGGGATTAAAAAAGAAAAAGCTTATCCGGAAAGAGGGAATGGCAGTGGTAAAAGGGCGAAGGATCAGAAAAAATTCAGAGAGTTATGTATAAGGTCATGATCACCCAAAACATTAGCATTTTGGAAACATATATATAATAAAATCAAATTATGCCTTTGACTCAAAATATGCTTTTGTCACATATTAATTTATATTTCACATTACTGGGATAAAATGCTTTTGTCATTCAGCTGCGAAACACACACGTGATTATCACATGGGTTTTGGAACACTGGCCATCATTTTTTTTTTAAATTATTTTTGATGAAGATGGTGGAATATTTGAGCCGTCAGATCATACATATTTATTTAATCGAATGGTTCAGATGCACGTATATCGTATGCACTCGCCCAGTGGCTGCCCTTGAGAAAAACTAATTGGGCATTGTTAAATCCCTTTCTAAAAATAAAGCTTTTGTATGACTATTATAGAATTAACCCATAATTTTTCCTTACCCTTATCTGTATAGAATTTGCTCTTATCCATCTTTGCTTTGGAATGCCAGCCTGCCCCATTTTGTTCTTATATTCAATTCAATCAATGAAGCCCCTAATCTTTGTGAACTATCATTAATTCACTATTGCTTCAAGTAGTGCTGTCATTTTTTTTAATAGTGTAATGGATTGAATAGTCAACCATTAATAATTTTATTAATCAATTTATTAATATTAAATTTTAAAAATTATTATTTATAAACATAACCACTTACTTGGATGAACCAATTCATTAGCTTCTATTTTTGTAATTTAGTTAAGTATGATTCTCATAGTGGCATGAGATTAAAGTTCAAATTTTAATTTTTTCTAAATGAATTTCAGTGATTTAGGAATATATATTTGATCCATCGGATGTATCATATATTATTAAATATAGATTGTTGGATAAAAGAATGGTATTTTTATATTTTTCCTCCAACAGTCTATATTTAATATATTCGATATATCTTATATATCAAATCATTTTACTGTATAACATATTATTAAAATAAAGATTCAAATTGTGAATGTCTATTTGTCTTCATAAAAAAAAAGCTAATAAAATAAACATTTTAGGGGATAAAGATATCCAAAATTTTCTTAGATGGACATAATATCATCATTGGAGTGCACTAGATGCATAAATGCTAGTAAAATAGGATTGCCATTATGTGCATGTATAGTGAGGGAATCTAGCAATTTCCTAGATCTCCAATGGCCAATATAGGGCATGTGACCTAAAGAAAGGATACTAGCCCTTGGAATGTATGGTTATAAGGAAGCTCAAATGGGCAAAAAAGAGTACGGATCATATAAATAGATAAAATAATTTTAAGGAAGCGTGAGACACCAATAATCATGTAATTTGAAGGGTCAATTGATAGATTAGTTATGTTGCACAAAGAAAGCAAAACCCCATCCTTTTAGGCTTTGATGTCCCAATTAATTAGACATGTCACACATTTCAACATACCTAGCACTTGTCCCTACAATTCCTAATTATTTGGGCCCCATTCATCCCCACCCATAAAACCCCAATAGCCTAATATTACTATTTTGTTGAGGCCTATTCAATTTTATGGTTGCCTCCAAGAAAAATGTGGATTCAATTTGGTATATAATGCATGTATATTTGAACCGTTCAATTAAATATACATGCATAATTTGATAATTTATATGCGCCCGCATTCTAAATTACTACTCTATTTAATTAGATCAATTTATGTGTGTTATAAATTGAATTATTAATGCGGTGTACGGTTATTATCTGATTTATTCTTATTAATCTATGTATATTAAGCATACAATTAATATCGACACATTCAATCATTACTAGTTAGATAATTACAGAGTTATGTATTAAGAAAGAAAGATATACATTGATTTTTGTATCAAGTACTGTCTTTAAATAGAATTATTTGAGTGGAATAATATTAAAATGTCAACTAAAATCACATGCAAAGTGGAACAAAATTGTTGATTGTCTAGTTAGGTAGTGTTTGTTAACTTTGGAAAGGTCGGGATGGAAAGAAAATAAATTTATTCCAACATTTTTGACCTTTTAAAGCGTTTGTTAAAAAAAAACAGGTCCCACAATTTTTTTTAACTACCTATATCTTGATATTTCAAGATATGTTGGTTCGAAAAGTATTTAACTACCTATAAATTGAAAAAAAATATTTTTAATTCATTCCAAAAAATTTAACAAACGATTGAAAAAAATTTTCAGAATGCTTTCCAGTATTATCTTGACTATTCCATATCTTGATCCAAAAAATATTTCAATTTTATCTGAAAACTTTTTATTTGGGTCAATTTAACAAATGCTACCTTAAAAGGCGCATTGGATTCCTCTATGTATAAAAAAGAAAGAGAGGGATTAATTGATAAGCATAATACAAATGGATGTGTGTGAGTGCTGTGTTTTGTCCTTAAGCCTACTTGCTCTTAGTCCATTGTTTTTTTAAATGATGATATTTCTTTTATTATGTATATGTATATACATTCTTTAAGAGCATCTTTTTATATTTACTTAGTTCATATCTAGAATATAATTATTTGTACTTTTTAAATATATATTATTAAAATTGAATTAATTCACGAGATAATATATGGTGGGGGCATGTACTACCCCACCAATTTTTTATTTTTTCTTTTTTAAAATTAAATATATTGATGTATGCATTATGTATATGATGATTTAAAACCTTGATTTATGTCAAATGTTACTCTTTAAATAAAAATTTTATCCCATCTAAAATGTCATTTTATAAAATTAAAATAATATTTAATAAAATTATTCAATTTTATCCTTTTTCACGGTTATCATAGTGCTACGTTTAGTTGGCTACTAAAAAAAACTATCATTACTTTTTTCATTTATATAATATAATTGTCCAAAATTAGAAAGAGTATTTTAAGTCTTTTCAAGTATTTTTTTGATAAAATTGAAAAAAAAATTAATAATTACTTTGATATATATGAAAAAAGCAAAATATTATTTCTATTTATAATCAATCCTGCAAATTCTGATTATAATTTATATTTCTATTTATATTGATTATAGTTTATAATTAAGGGTACCGAATCTGCAGAGTTAACTCAGAGCAACATGTATGGCATTTTCGTAGATATTAAAAATCTTAGTAAAGATCAGATGTATGTATTTAAGTATATTGAAAGAAGATGGAACAGAGCTGCTCATGCACTTGCTAGGTGGGCTTTGAAAGAGAGCTTTTTGTTGAGCAGCAACTTTTTGTATAGATGGGCCTCTCAATCACACAGGATGGGTTTGGATTTTTTTATTTTTTTTTAAATTTTAAATTATTTTTGTGGCATACTTGTATAAGTTTATATAATATAATATATATTTCATAAATAAAAATTAATTTTTTTATTTTTTTTTCACTAGTTGATCAAATCCAACTCAGTTAGGTCCGGTTTGGTGTAATCAAGGCCAAAGCACATCCACCTTTTACTTATGCGGACTTATGTAAGAAAAAATTTAAAAAACCAAATTAGGTTTGGCTTAAACCCAATTAACTCCGGGTTAGAACTACTTTTTATTATGTAGATTTGCGTAGAAAAAATTTTTTAAATGCCTAATTAGGCCCGATTTGGATCCAATTCAATCTTATTAGGATTGGCCCAAACCCAATTCGACTTACTTGCATTTTATTTTATGTGGGATTGGATTAGATTTGTGTATGAAAAAAAAAAAATCAAGGGAATAAAAAATACTTACAATTATGGTGAAATTAATTTTATAATGTTTTAAGATGTTTTAAAATATTTTTTAAGTAATGATAACGGTTCGGTATTATCGGACTGACTCTTGTAGGTGGATTCTTGCTCAATGCGCCAACAAACCTGCAAATAGGGAAAATCCGACGGGATCCGATGAGAGGACTCTTCGACGATCAAGTCAGTAGGGGGTGTGCAACGATCGGTTCGGTTATTAAACCGAACCGAAATAACTAAAAACTGAAATTTTGAAAATTTAAATAACCGAACCAAATTTTTCGATCAGTTTGGTTAACCGAAAAATCAAAAATTAAAACTATTTTTTAAAAAAATAAAAAAATTGTGTCTAAAAATTGTACAAAATTATAAATTATAATATATTAAAGTAAAAACATTCAAATTGTACAAAATACAAGTTTAAATTAAAAATACAATCCCAAAATATATAATAAATAATACAATAAAAACAGTTGAATAATTTTTTTATCCCATCGACTTTCAATTTAATTATCAAAAATTTAAATTATTACCTAAAAATAGATATTAATAATTAATAAATGTACTAATATAATTTGCAACTCAAAATAAGATAATTTACATATACAAAATAATTATTAAATTAAAAAACTCAAAAAAATATATAATTAATAAAACTTCGGTTCGTTTTTTTTTTTGCAGTTTCTCCTTCAAAAACCGAATCAAACTAGGGATACTCACGGGGCGGGGAAGGAGTCCCCACTCCCCGCCCCATGCATTGTTGGGGATTCACCGCCCCCGTCCCCGCTTGGAACACAGGGAGAAAAATCCCCCCGTCCTCGCCCTGCGGGGATCCTCGTTCCCCGATAAATTCCCCAATCTGCTCTCATTGAATCCCCGACCCGACCTGACCCGAATTAAATATTTCTTATAAATTATATTTCATTTGTTTAAAAAAATTTCACATAAAATTAAAATACAAATTTTAATAATTAATAACTTAAAATTAAAAATGTTTCATACCATTCAAATACAAATATTTATAAAAATTCCATACAATTCAAATTATAAAATAACATTCATTCATTAACAATTAATAACTTCAATTAGAACATTTCCATCTTGTCGTATATCAACTTGAAATATCAATTAATCAAATATAATAAATTACTTATATATTTATATATAAATTGAAAGTAAATTGAAATTGATGACAACAATTATTATTATAATATTCAAAATAAATACATTTATAATTTACCTCATCATCTTCATCCATATCTTCAATCATTGTGTAACACTGTGGATGAGCAATTGAAGAACCTAAAAGTATGAATAATTAAATACAATTGTTATTTATAAATTATTATTATGAACTATAGTCAGAAAAGCAAAATCAATAATTAAATACAATTAAACAGTCAATTTTCACATACCTTTATTTGAAGCTAATATCCAATTTTGTGTACACATTAATGCTTCAACCGTGTCAGCATGTAATCTATTACGATGAGTACTTATAAACCTTCCACTTGTATTGAAAGTTGATTCAGATGCCACCGTAGATACCGGGATTGCTAACACATCTCGTGCAAGTAATTGCAATGTGGGATACTTAAGAGCCAGTTTCCAC
The DNA here is from genome assembly GCA_037975025.1 of Excoecaria agallocha. Taxonomy (NCBI): domain Eukaryota; kingdom Viridiplantae; phylum Streptophyta; class Magnoliopsida; order Malpighiales; family Euphorbiaceae; genus Excoecaria; species Excoecaria agallocha. The sequence continues at coordinate 74,065,210 of CM075808.1, forward strand.
CAACTCAATACATCAAAATCATTTTTAAGTGGATACAGTTTTTCTTTCAAATAAAGGTCTAATTCAGTGCGCATGCTATCACTTTGAGAGTCAGAGGAAGCAACAAATAATTCAAATTTGTGCATACAAGACGACCCCATACTATGACTTGATGATTGAGAAGAAAAACTTCTTGATGAGTTAGCTACAACACCACTTTCACTTGACTTCGAATTTGATGAATATTGATCAACCAAATTATAACTAATTTTTTTAATGTTTTCAACCTCTATTTTTGCCTTTTCATCCCCATAGAATAGAAGATAATAACACTCCAAAAATTTAATCTTGTACCTAGGATCCAAAATAGTCGCCACACTCATAAATATCATGAATTTGAGACCAATATTTATCAAAATTTTCAATCATTTTGCAAGCCATAGCTTCAATATAAGGACACCCACAAATAATCTACTGTATCAATTCCATCTTAATTTCACACACTTTTGAAAAAAAAAGATTGACAGTAGGATATTTTATCCCAGAAAATATTTTAGTTACATCAAAAAATATTTTTAACTTCTCACAAATTTGAGCAGCCATTTCCCACTCTTCATCCATAGGCAAACATCTATAAAGAGGCTCCCTTCGTTTTAATCTTTTAAACACATCTTTGTAACTAATAGCCATGTCAAGCATCATAAAAGTAGAGTTCCACCTAGTCTTACAATCTAAAATCAATTTTTTAGTATAAGAAACTCTCAATTGACAGGATGTTTCCTCAAATCTTTCATATCTTTTGGGAGTAACTTTCCAAAATGCAACACTATCCCGAACCTTTTCAATACAATCCTTGATAATGTCTAAACCAACCTTGATAATCAAATTTAAAATATGAGCACTACAATGCACATGCAACAATTGTCCATCCAACCAAAGTCTATCAGATGATAATTTGCTCAAAATCATATTAAACATTGCATCATTTATCGAACAATTGTCTAAAATTAATGTAGATAACTTGCCATCTAGATTCCAATTCATCAAATAATTAGACAACACATCACAAAGAACATCAACTGTATGTGGATATGGCACATAAATAAACCTAATAAAAAAATAAATTTATATTTAAAATAAATTAATAGTACCTAATAATTCGACTTTGTAAATTCCATGAAGCATTAATAAAATGTATTGTAACGGCAATAAAACCCTTCTTTTGATTGGACATCCACATATCAGTTGTGATTGCAACTCGGCTATTATTCTTTCCAACCAGCTTCATAGTCTTTTCTTTTTCTTGTTCAAATAGTTTCAATATATCTCTCTTCACTGTGTGCCTACTCATCCTTTTGAACATTGGTTGAATAGTTCCAAGAAATCTTCTAAAATATTCATGTTCAATCATTGCTAATGGATATTCATGCACAATAATTGTAATTGCCAGATCTTTTCGTGCAGTCTCTTCATCAAAGGTATACGTACCAATTGAAACTCTCCCTTCATTATCTATCTTAGATTTCAAAATTGCTTGTTTTATATCTCTACTCTTTCTCAAAGGGCATGATCCAAAATGACCATGTAAATGCTTAGTACCATTTTTTGTATCCCCTCCTAGTTTCTTTCCAAAATAATTGCATATTGCCTTCCAATTATTATCAATCTTTTGCCTCTTAAAGTGATTCCACACAACTGATTTCAAACGGCTTTTAGAATTAAGATTTGTTTCTTCACTTTCATTTACGAGATTAGCTTGACTTAATTCAATAGGAACCTGAGAGTCCAATTGCACCCTAGATTGTTCACTACTTTGTTGTTGATTCATTGGTTGTTCAATGGATTGTTCACTCTCATCCATAATATCACAACTACTGCATAAAACAAACAAGATTTTTGGTAATCAATTTAATTTGGCAATTGTTCTCTACATCATATGCATTTCAAACTATTGCAGACAAAATAACTATTATAGATTGATAAGGTCAGCTCGAAGCTTAACTTCCTAAACAGAAAAAGAAAAATAAAATTATTAATTTACATATGTTTTTCATTGTGATGCCATATTTTGTATATCTTTTTATTTCTTATTTTCAATTTGACTCTATCAGAGAGCAATATATAATTAATCATGGAAATTAATTTCACAGCGAAGTGGAAAGTTGAAAGAGAACCTTAAATAAGGAGATAACAATCTTGTTCTGTTTTTGTTTGGAAGAAAAAATTGAGTGGAGGAATGTCTATAATGTAAACAAAATCAATTCATTTGTGTAAAGAAAAACATTATATCTCACTCACATTCACATATAGCTTATATATATATATATATATAGGAAAAAGAGAGCGAAAATTCCAAACATTCCGTACATTGATATCAGCAATTTTAAACTTAAAATCTCTTGGACATTAAAATCAGTATATATCTATTACTGATATCCCATGAAGAACAAATCCACAAATAACTAATCTTATTTACAGCTCAAAAATTATTCTTTTCAACTTATATAATAGTAAGGTTTCTATAAATGCTAAATTGTATTAATAAGATGACTAATTGATATAAAGAGTAATGGAATCATTTATAGAATGCAAAAAAAAAAAAAATATTAAAAAAAAGGACTCTGAAGATAAGCATAATGCGTTCTTTTTTTCCTGAGCATAATGTATGTTCGATAAAGGAAAAAAAAAATTAAGTAATGGGAATTCAAGCAGAATAAGAACATTCTTATGTAACTAAGAAAAATAGGAATATATAATTAATGTTGGAATAAAAAAAGAAAGAGGGTATTAATAATATAATATATATGTTGTTTTTTAAATGAAATTGGATGTCATAAGGTATAATATAATTGGTGCAAGTGAGCAATGAATGAACGAGGAAATCATGATCAAAGAGAGAGAGAGAGATTCATAAAATCCGTCTTATGAACAAATTATATATGAATGCAATTTGAATTGATTAAAATGGAGGAGCTTTCATAAAATCCGTCTTATGAGGTATAACTATACACTAATCATCAGAGCACGATTCATTTCTATACTCTCACCAAAAAAACAAAAACCTTTTATTTAAATTTATTATAATTACTAATTGTAAGGTTTTTTACAAAACTTATTATCTGAATTAATTATATTTATATATTCACTTATGCAAAAAATCAATTTGTATTCTCTCTCTATATATATTTATTTGCAGCAACCAACAAGTTCAACTGTTTAAGAAATTTCTGGCGGAGTTACTTGTTCAACCAACAAGTTCGAGCAGTTGCTTTTTATTTATAGTGAATGCAGAAAAAAGAGTGAAAGTTTAAATTAGATAACGACTTTGATGCCTATACTGTAAGTCAAAAGTTTGGCATTAATATGGAGAATTGGAGATGGGGATGATGGGGCTGACATATAAATAGTTAAGAAAATAGATAAAAATGACAAATTCAATGTTGGAATATTTCATATGCATTATTAAGCTTAAGAACAGTGATTTAGAAAGCATTACAGCAGTGTTCTCTGCTCCCATTATTTCTGTTATATTATTACGATCTGTCCAAAATTGTTGGATTTGATCGTTCATTAATTTTTATCACATTTCTCTACATATATATATATATAATTAAAAAATATGATCAAACAGAAATTATATATAATTTGAAAAAGGAGAAAGAAAAGCTTACAAATTGATGAAATCCAGTTGAATCAAGAATCTCAGACCCTCTTGATGCGAAATTAACACCCCGGATTATCTTTTTCTAGAAACTCTGACTATGTTCGACTAGTTCCAAAAATGACTGAGGACTCTGGACTCCTTTTGTAACCGAATAACCTCATTGTCCAACCAAAAATAATTCTTAGAAATATATATATATATATATATATATATATATATATATATATAGAGAGAGAGAGAGAGAGAGAGAGAGAGAGAGAGAGAGCAGAGAGAGAGAGAGAGAGAGAGGGAGAGAAAGAGGGTGGAAAGATAAAGAAATTTGAGAGTCAAGTTAAAAGATACAAAAATTAACAGAACTAAGTTTTAAGAAAACACGTGAATAGCACTTACTTCAATTCTTTTTCCTCAAAAGCACAAGATCTCCGTTTCTCCCCAATTCATTTGCAGCGCATCACTCGCACAAAAATGGAGTCGAAAATAAAATCACCGAACTAATCAACAAACCTGGAGAGAAGCGAAAATCAAAAACAGGAGATCTCTTTGTTATAGAGAGAGAGAGAGGGGGGGGGGGGGAGTGGAGGGAGAAGAGAAGAGACGGCGGCAGGAGAAAGAAATGAATGAATGAGCCTAGGGTTTAATTAGGATATTTATAGTTGATGGCAAATATTTAAATATTTAGAATATAGGGATATTTATGGTAATTAATGAACCGGGGTCGGGGATCCCCGTGGGGCAGAGACCCTCTTCCCTGCCCCCCGCCCCGAATTTCACCCCGAGGATTTTTTATCCCCATCCCCGCCTCCACGGGAAAAAAGATCGGGGATTTCCCGTCCTGTTCGGGTTGGGTCCCCATGGGTATCGAATTTTCCCGTCTCATGATCATCCCTAAACCGAATAACCGAAATTTTTTAAATAAAACCGAAACCAAATAACCGAAATAAATTTAAAAAATCGATCGGTTTGGTTTGATTTTTCAATTTTAACCAAAGTTTACTCATCCCTACAAAGTCAGTGATATGTGAGAATGAGGCGTAATGAGGTAAATCGGCTTAGAGGCATACCTATCCATCACGATTGCCTTTTATAGGGGTGAGTGTCCCATTCTTTCTTGGAATCCTGATAACCCCATGAGTCCTTCCTTTTCAGGACTTCTGCCTTAATAGGGAGTCTTCCTTAAATGAAAAATTAGACTCCGATCCAAGTTCCTGGCTGGACAATAGGGACCGGGACGCAGACCATGGGCCTGGGCTTAAGGCCCTTAAGTCCAGTTCGGTTATCAAGTAATAATGAATTTATAATTATGAAATCTGGCATGTACATTTTACAGTACTTATATTTCAAAATGCATGGATTTTGTTTCAATTACGGAAGGAAAAAGATATTTATTCAGCACATCTAAAGGAAATAAGAGAGACAAAGAGTTCATGGACAAGAGAGAGAGGGAAAGGGAAAAATAGAAGTAAAGCAAGGAATTTCATAATTATGCGTCAAGTCATTATTGTGTCAACTTTGACAACGATTTTAGAAGGGAAAAAATTCGATAAAATGAATGTTTAAATTGCTAAAATTAGGGGTGGATATATCCTATTTTTTAATTTCAATCCATTAGTATCGAATTTTTTAAAACAATATTCAAATATAGTTTATTAATCATCGATTAACTACTAAATGTGGTTAGTTAATCATTAACTATCAATTAACCATTAAAAGGTTAAATTCTCTGCTAATGTTATTATTGAGTCTGATTCACTCTTAGTAATTTCAGCCATTAAACAGAAGGCCTGTTCTTACTCTGACTTCAATTTAATTATTCATGATTGTTTAGCTCTTTCAAATGTAACCTATAGGTATGCATAAATAAAATTAAAATATAAATTTTAAAAATTTTAAGTATAGAAGTACAAATGAAAATATAAGTTATTAAAATTTAATATCAATATAATAAAAAATTATATAAATGCTCTACAACATAACAAAAAAAATTAAGCTAATATTATATTATCACTTATCAATATTAACACGTAAATAATTTTTTATGATTAATGTATAAAAATTATTCAAATTTATATAGAGTAAAATAATAATAATTAAAATGTGAAAATTACTCCTGTAAACACTATATATATATATGCCAATTAATCAAATGTTAAAACTTAAATTTATTAATCATCATTGCTAAAAAAGCTCTGCATCTATATTTAATTAAATTGGTTAACTGTACATATTGATTTAAATTCAATAAATCAATTTAACCGCCAATTTAGTGATTTTTTGATTTTTTTTTATCCGCTTCATAGTTAAAATTTGAAAGTGGTGAAGCAAGACAAAAAGATAGGGATTATTTAGTTAAAAAAATAGGGATCATGAAATTAAAAAAATAAAAAATAACAAGACTTACTGTGACGTATCGTTGTGCTATAGTAAGTCTTGTCGTATTCATCCATATACAAAAAATAAAAAAATAAAAATCAAATGATGAGCATGGTTACTGCGGCAATTGAAGGATTATGGAGGCACAGTAATGGAATTGTGGACAAAATGGTTGAATTGAATAGATGTGATGTAGACATTCTAGTGGGACAAAATTGTTAAAACAACAATGGCCAGTATTAAATCATAGTGAAGGGAAAAATCTTACATTATGCCTTTTTCCTTTACAGTTGTGACAGATGAGAGTTGAAGTATCTGCAAAAGCCAATGGAGTTACAAATGATGGTTACCGCTGTGATTGAGCCAAGTAGTGAAAGCCTAATCATATTTGAGCTACTCTAATTCACCTAGTAACATACCGTGCAAATAATCAAAACCAATGTCATCACGGTACGGGTCAAAAGCTTCAGTAAATGGGCAACAAAAAAGGCCTAATCTGATGATATTCAACTAAATTTAATTAGAGATAGGAAGCTACAAAGAAGCAAGTCTATCCGCAATACTTTTCGCTTTGTGAATGTAATTCTCAATACTTTGAGTTATCCTTGCACCATGTATGAAGTTGCGTCTATAATTTATGACTATAAGGATTGGAACTAGAAGCATAAGTGTTTATTAGCTTCTCCTAGGCAGCTCGGGCAGTCTCTACTCTTATATCAAGTTAACATGCAATTTATGAATGAGACACTACAAGAAAAATGCAATTTAGCAACGGAAATTTCCGTTGCTAATCCGGCAATTGTTATTTTTTAGCAACGGAATTTCAATTTAGCAACGAAAAATGAATTCTATTGCTAAATTCAACCAACTAATTTTCGGTGAATTGATAATTTTTAGCAACGAAAAAGAATATTCCGTTGCTAGAATTTCAATTATACAGGGAGCGAAATGACAACTCAAAGAACAGATACATACCGACAAACCTAAGAACAGAGTGCAGAAACAAAATCTCTACCTAAGAAACGAAACAATAAAGACAAAAATCCAGAAAAGAACCCATAATAGCCCCCAAAGTATAAGAGAAAACCAGCCAAAGCTACAAATTTAGATGACGGACAATTCATACATTGGATTCATTCAATTTAGATAAAAAATTTGGTTAATTATCGTGATTACAAACTTATGCTCATCATTTCATACCTATCTTATCTTCTAAGAGTTTTGATATATATAAAAAATAGTTATTACACTTAGCTTGATATTTTAATAATTTACTTGATCTGCAAATAAATAAGTGCGTGAATGCAATCTCATTTGATTTTCAAGATTGAAGACTAACCTAACTTACACAGAACTCTAAATTCATTTCATATTATTTTTCTAACAACCCATAAAATTGACTAATGAAAAGTTTATTCGTCAAAATTTTCTAATATAGTTAACTCTAATAACCCAATTCCAACTAACCATTTGAAGACATTTAATTATAACTTATTATTATTATTATTATTATTAAATTACCTGACATTATCAAATACAAATTCACAATTATCCTTTGCATTTAAAAGGTATAGTCATCAAGTGACAAGTGTGATTAAAAGTGACAAGTGTGATTAAAAGGTATAGTCATCAAGTGTCATTTTTTTTTCCCTGCACAAAAAGCGCAACTCAGTACAACGAATAGAAATCATAGCAAGGGCAAGAATAGAAGCACTTCTAAGATTTAGCCTCTTTATTATTTACAGAGAACACTACCAAAGAAACCCATACTGAAGCCTGTGAACCTATGTGTTCTACCTATTCACTTCCCTGCCAATTGGGCAACAAACAAATTTTTATTTTTGACATATCAAGGACTTATACATGAGCTCTTAAGTGTGTGCATTACACTCTCTTTTAAAATTTAATAAGAAGGTGATGAAATCATGATAACATGATCATCTAATTGAGAGTGCTACAAAATTCATTGCTTGATAAATCCCTCCATAGTAGAAATATATTTCAAAATAAATAAAAATAAATAAACACAAAATCGCTTTGGAATCATTTGCGAACAAAGACATGATGTCATTGGTCTCTTAGTCGCACCAATCGACTATGATTTCAACTGCCAACAATGTTTCAGATTTGGACTGAATGTCCTCAATTCTATTATATTTTGGAGGAATTTCCAAATCACTCAGCGAGATAGTAGACTGACCAAATCTAGAGGAAGTCCCAACCGAGACATGATAACCCTAGGAGACCAACCTTCCAAAAGTAATTGGGAGCTGTTTCTCACCTCAAGTTAAACCTACTTAAATAATGAATCTGTTGTTTAAAGAAATGACGAGTTAGCTTAGCAAATGTTTAGCTTTTAATTAATTATCTGTTTTAATTCTGTTACTAGCAGTGTAACTAAGAACTAAAACTGGTATAAAACCTACAACTAAGAATATAAAAAGCTGTTGATTATTAATAAGGAGAGTCTACATTCAGCTCCATCTTTGTCCCTTTCTGATTTTACTGCCCTTTCTCGGAACCAAACAGATACAAAGTTCCCTCAAAACAAAATTCAAAAGTCAATTTGAATAATCATCAAATGGTAAACTTGCAAAAAAATTCATGGAGTGGTGGTAATGAATCTCACAACAAGGCAAAAGAACCGCTGCTAAAAGTTTCACAAAAGCCAAGAGGGTTAGAAACAAACAGAAGCAGGAAACTGAAATTATTGAAGAGTTCTTGCACCGGATACTGTTCCACAGGTGAGTCACGCGCTCTTTAGTGTCGACGGTTTCTCGCCGCCGGCTCAAGGATGGAGAAAAGGCTTTCTAGGGAAACAAACGGACAAGCGAAACGAAATTCGCACTGCTCAGTTAGGATTTGCTCTTTCGCTTTGAGTAAGAGACAGAGGTGGCGGCATGGATGGCGGCAACGATGGATGGTGGAAGAAGATGAAAGTGAGAGAGTGAGAGAGAGGAGCGGCTGTGTGTGTACATTTGAGGGAGAAGAGAAGATTTAGGGTTTCAACATGGGGTATTTATAGACAATAGCAATTATGTAAATAATTAGAAAATTAGGAATTTTTCATTGAAAATTAAAATTAGCAACGAAATTTAATTTTCGTTGCTATTTAATTGAAATTAAAATTAGCAACAGAAATGTAATTCCGTTGTTATTTTTCATTGAAAATGAAAATTAGCAACGGAATTGTATTTCGGTTGCTAATTTAGCAATGAAATTTCTATTCGGTTGCTATTTAGCAACCATAACTAAATTTCGTTGCTATTTAGCAACGAAAAACAATTCTGTTGCTATTTCAGAATTGAATTTTTTAACCTATATAATTTAGCAACCGAATTATTTTCCGTTGCTAATATAGCAATGGAAAAATAATTCCGTTGCTAAATTAGCAACGAAAAACTAATTCCGTTGCTAATAGTTTTTCGTTGCTAAATTAGCAACGAAAAATGATTTTCGCTGCTATTTTTCATTCCAAAATATTTTCGCCATCCGTTGGCGCTTTATTTAGCAACGGTATAGTAATTCCGTTGCTAAATTTTGGAGCTAAAAATTCCCTCTACTTTTAGCAACGGAAGTGACAAAAAATATTTTCGTTGCTAAATCTAGAAAGTTTAACCAATTTTAGCAACGTAAATTATTTTCCGTTGATAAATAATGAAAATTATTTTTCGTTGCTAAATAGCAACGGAAATGCAATTCCGTTGCTAAATTAGCAACGAAATCAATTCCGTTGCTAAATTAGCAACGAAATCAATTCCGTTGCTATTTTTAAATTTTCTTGTAGCGAGAATAGAAAAATGGTGAAATGCGTAATTGCATGTTAACTTGATATGGAAACATAAAAGTAGAAACTACTTAATTTTTGTCATTTGAGTAGTCATGATACTTGAGTAGAAATTCTAAAAAAAAAAAGATACTTGAGTAAAAATCTCTCATGATTTGTATATTAAGATATGGTAAATATTAATTCAGAATTTTTAATATGTTTTAAAAGAGTTCAAATCATGAGAGTCCCAATTGGAATTCGTGGTTATATTTTGTACTACTAACATGCACAAGAACTCCAAAGGGTCATACACATAATGGAAATGAAGTCTGTGAAATGCTATGTGTAAAAATTGTTTACAATAGAGAAAATACTTTGTTTTTATTCATCTTTTTCTATATAAAACAATACATATCAGAGGCTATTTATACAAGTACAATATCTACTAATTTTGGTATACAGATCTGCTATAATCAAGACTTTGATCTTGCTATAAAAAGATCCAAGCTTACTCCCTAATTTACAGGAGCTTTTCATGCCAACACTCCCCCTCAAATTGGTGCATAGATATCTATCATGCCCAACTTGCTAAGTGAGTTATGAAAATTCTTACTGTATAAAACTTTAGTTAGAATATTTGCTAATTGATCTTCTGAATTTACAAAAGGAAACCGAATTATCTTCTCTTCAGGATTTTGCTTGATGAAGTGTCTATCCACCTCCACATGCTTGGTTCGGTCATGCTAAACTGGGTTATGGGAAATATCAATGGCATCTTTGTTATCACAAAACAAATCCATCCCGCATTTAGGAGGAAAACCAATTTCAGTCAACAATGATCTAAGCTTGAGAAGTTCACATAGCCCTTTTTCCATACCCCTAAACTCTGCTCTGCAATTGATAAAGCCACCACCTTTTGTTTCTTGCTTCTCCATGTAACTAGTTTCCCACCAACAAATGTGAAATAACTTGAAGTCAACTTTCTATCCGAGATATTCCCAGCCCAATCTGCATCAATATAGCCTTAAATATTCAGGTGATCATTCTTTACAAACAAAATGCCTTTTCCTGGAGATGACTTTAGATACCGAAGTATCTAGATAACTGCATTCATATGGTCTTTACTAGGGGAATACATGAATTGACTAGCCACACTAACAACATAGGCTATGTCGGGTCGGGCATGAAAGAGATAAATTAATTTGCTAACTAACTTCTGGTACTTTCCTTTATCTGCTGGAACTTTGTTTGGGTAGTCTCTAAGACGGTGGTTTTGGACTATAGGTACATCAATGGGTTTACAGTCTAATAACCCAACTTTAACAAGTAAATCTAGTATATATTTCCACTGATAGAGAACAATCCCTCGATTAGATCTAGCAAATTCAATCCCCAGAAAATATTTAAGTCCTCCCAGATTCTTCATCTCAAATTCTAATGCCAACTATGACTATAGCCTTGCTATCTCATCCACATCATCTCCTGTACTGATCATATCATCTACATAAATGATTAAAGTTGTAATCCTGCCCTGTTGGTGTTTTAGAAACAAAGTGTGGTCAGAGTTACTCTGTCTAAAACCATACTTCTTCATTGCGTAACTCAATCTTCCAAATCAAGCTCGAGGTGACTGTTTCAACCTATACAACATCCTTTGTAGCTTGTAAATAGCTTTTCCTTTAGAGTTTGCCTTTAGAGCTTGCAAACAACTTTGCCTTTAGAGTTTGCGTAACTCAATCTTCCAAACTAAGCTCGAGGTGACTGTTTCAACCTATACAACATCTTCTGATTCTTCATTTCTAGTGGAGTCACCATCATTCAGAGATTCATTATGTAACACCTTTATCAGAACAATATTTTTCGATGCGAAATTTAGCGGTAACTGGTAAAATCTTTTTTCAAACTTCAATCACTGTCAAACAATTTTGATACAATTTAATATTACTATTTAATTTATGAAATTTTGTCACCACAATGGCTAGAACTTACTAGCCTCCTGAAAAATTCAAACAATCCACACAACCTCTCAGAAGCACAATAAATCATATCAGATAGCAATATACATTTTATACAATCAATCACATATCAAAAATAGTCATTTACAAATCACTTACTGACATAATCCAGACATAACCATATTTATCATTTAACAAACATTTACTTGAATACAATTCAAATCTATACTTTCACTATCTGAGTATATACATGCCACAAATACTAAAATAAAATTTTAACTAACTTTTCTTCATCTTTAAATTTTGCTTCTTCGTGTACCGAACTTTCGCAATACTTCAGAACCTGCATGCAGTAAACACTACGTGTTGAGCACTAGAAATGCTCAGTGGTGACTACTAATCCTAGAATTTTCCAAATAAAGCATAATGACATAAATTATGCAAACTTTTATTCTTATTTATTAGAAATTTATTTTTAATTTCTTTAATACTATTTTTATTATTTACTAATATTTTTGGTAATCATTTTGTTTTGATCTTATACTTTTCAATTTACTTTACTTTACTTCCATTTGTAATTCAATTTCATATTGACTTTGTACTTTTACGTTTTCTACTTTTATTTTTACTTAACTTTTGTCCTATACTTTGAATCACTTAATGCAGTTGTCATTTTATTTAACGAGTTACATTGGTACTCGTATCTTTTTATGGTACTTTGTCCATTTATTGTTTCATTCCTCGATAAATTACATAGTTATTCATTAAATAATATAATTACAGTTTTCGCTATTTATTCTTTTATTTTACTTTGGCTTTTAATTAATTATCATATTTCAATTACCAAAGCTTTTAACTTTTAATGCAAAGCGATGCAATTATTTGGAGCACTTTGCATATAGATCTTTGTTTTCTACTCTTTTTACAAATGAATCTTTTTATATACTTATTTCAGAATTATTACCTTTTTCATTTTAACTGAACAACCGTTTGTCTTTTAATCATTTTACTTTTCATTTAACCTTTACTTTCAGAATTTTATTATTTAGTCTTAATTTTACACTTAAATACATCATTATTATTTTTGAGTTTAAATACATAATTAGTACTATTTTTTTATTTGTTGTACAAAAATTACTTATCATTTTATTCTTATAAAACATTTTCTTTTTATTTTTGCTTTTAATTACAACCTTTGGGAACAATTTCAGTTTCATCCCATTTTTTTCATTTTTCTTCAGTCAAGTCCTTTTTCATTTATAATATTTACATTCAATTTACTTTTACAAGTTAAATTTATTTATTTCAATGCGCCCCTAGTGCAATATGACAGGACTCTCAAAAAGGATATGCGGAACATGAATCCAAAGGTCTCACTGATAGAAAAATGACCTCCAAGGGACCATCTCTCAAAAAGCACATTACTAACACTTTCACTTTAACACTGAAGCTATGGAGATCAGAGATCCTACCCATAGCAAAGCAAGTCGCCATGACTTGTACCGCAGTATAGGGTATTCCTATTATGGCTAGTCAATTATATCCTGAATAAGAATATCATTACCTGATTATTGCTAAGGGCAAAAACAGTCCAGAATTTTCTGAATGATTTTCAAACTTTAATAATTTTAATTTTTTTCCTTTTTCTTATCACAAAATATTTTGTCAATCGCACTCTTTTTAGTGCTTTTGACTATACAATAACTTTTTCTTTTTGTTTACTTTATCTTTTCAATTACTTTGTATTGTCGATCACTTTTTGTGAATTATTTTACAATAATTCAATTTGAACGCTTAATACTTTTCGGACATATAGCTTTTCAAATCACTTATTTTTAGCCAAATACACTTTTCATACTTTTAAACACTTGGTGAATTATATTATTATAATTTACCATTTCTTCTTTTTCTCTAATACTTTACATTTTATGAATTATTACTTCTAATTCAATAATTTACTTTTAAATTCATTTTATCCTCTTTGACTTTAAAATAATTTCATACTTTATCGGTCTGAATTTGATAATTGGTCGGAATTTGAAATACTTTTATGTGTACTATGAATTATTTATAATAATTCACCATTTTTATTCAAATTATGAATTATTTAGTAATAATTCAATACGGTTAATTTATTTACTCTACTCTTTATTTTCTAAAAATTTAACATTTAATCTCTTCATTTTATTTATACGAATTGTAAATTAAATTACATTAATTTACCAACTTTTAATTGTTTATTGAATTATTTCTTAATAATTCAATATTTCAATTAAGCATGTTCCATATTTACTTTCTAAATTATTCCCATAAATTACATAAATTCTATAAAAATTTATATGAACATTGTTCTTTAATTATGGTCATTTTTGCATATTTTATGAATTATTTTACCATAATTCATCATATACGTATATATATTCACTTAAAAATTCTCTAAAATTTTCATAAAAATGTATGGGCAATTCATTTTATGCTTATTATTATTTTATAATATAATTAACAAAAATTCACTATTCTTATCAAATTCATTATTCAATAAATAATCCAACCATATTCATATAAATCTCTATAATTTTCGTAACAATTTATAGACATATTATTTCATTTTTTTTTATCAAATTAGGACTTAATTTTATTAATTTACAACACAATAATTCATTTTCTTTAAAAGGAAATTTTTGATTCATAAAGAAAAATTCTTAATAAATTTCCTTAAGTTAATTTATACTTTATATTAGACTTAATTAAATTTAATTGAACAATCATAACATTAATTTCAATTTTACTCAATAATTCAATGTTTTTTCTTAATAAATTTAAAGGAAAAATTTAACACATTAAGGGAAAATTAAAAGATTTTGTAGTCATATACCTTAACGATTGAATTCGCTTCGATTTGCTTAATAATTTGCTCGCCAAAGTGTCGCTGGAGTCTCGCCGGTGACAATTCGACATTGCCATCTCGTCTATTGGGACCTCTTGACTTCATTTCCGGTAGTACGTGTCCAACCGTCAGTTGGTTTGGTCGGAATCGAAGCCGAAAAGTTTTACCTTCTCAATGGCCGATCTATCCATCACCAACGAACGAGGAGGAGTGGTGGGTACCGGAAGACTCACCTCGTCGTCGAGAGTTGATCGGTGGTGGTGTCCCCGTTCGTCGCCTTGACTCATCGAAACGGAGGAAAAATTGATTGTCACGTTAAAAACTCACCACCCCTTATGGACGCCGAAGAGGGAGTGACCACCGCGCCACTCGTCGTCGTGCAGTGGTGGCTTCCCTTTCTCTCTCTCTTTTTTTTTCTTTTTACACACACACACACACACATATATATATATATATATATATATATATATATATATATATATATATATATATATATATATATATATATATAATTTTACCATTTTGGCTCCCGAAACTTTCTCTCTCACTTTCACAGCTCCTATTTATTTTAAAATCGATTCCATAATTTTTATCTCATCAAAAATAGGTGGGATATAAATTTTTAATTCAATCGAAGTCCGTTATCGGTTCGATTTAAATTTATCAGTTCTATTCGACAATTACCAGTGTCACCGAAAATTTCAATTATTATCACTAAAATATTCTACACAAAATTTAAGATAGACTTGCAAAATTTGGCAATATTCAGAGTTTATTTACTATTTTTAAAAATTACACAAAATCAAGTCACCTTTTTTATCGAGGAAATTAACTCGCTATCTTTTTCATATTTTTGACTTTTCGAAACCCATTTGACCTCGATTTCACTTCAAATTTCAACCCTGGACTCACCATGATCAATACTTTCCAATGGCCCAATAAAATATTTTTGACTTTCGGATGTACTTTTCGGCTCGAAAAATACTATTTACTGTCAAAAAATACTGTTCACGGCTAATCCAGTGATAAGGCCATTACACATTAAATCATGGCCATTCATATCTCACCCAGCTCACTTATTCATTGTAATTCTCCTCTTGACGAGGTAAGGTGGATGACTTAGTAGCAAAGAAAATTTTAGATTCAAAGAAAATGGCATCCATGGTTACATATGTGCGCCTATGAGTGGGATCGAAGCATTGATACCCCTTTTGGTGAAAACCATATCCTAAGAAAATGCATCTCACAGCACGAGGCTTAATCTTTATCCGTTGGTCCTTTTAGACATGAACAAACACAACACAACCAAACACATGTGGTGGCATCATCAATAAAGACGGCATGGTTACATAGTTGGATAACACTTGAATAGAGGTTTGCATCTCAATAACTCTTGATGGCATTCTGTTGATCACATAAACAACATGCATGATAGCTTCTGTCCAGTAATGGCCAAGCATATTAGCTTCAATAAGCAGAGCTTTAGCAGTTTCAAAGATATGCCTATTTTTTCATTCGACAACTCCATTTTGCTGGGGTGTTTGAGAACACGATGTCTCATAAATCATTCAATGTTGACGAAAGAAATCTTTGAATTGTGTATTGACATATTCACCACCATTATTTGAATGAAAAACCTTTGGTTAGGTGGAATATTGGTTGCAAACCATTTTATAAAAACATTGGAAGATATTAAAGACTTCATTCTTATGTTTTAGTAGGTACAACCATGTCATCTTTGTGCAATCATCAACAAAAATCACAAACCAACGATAACCATGCATATTTGGTTTTGGAGATGGACCCCACACATCAGTATGAATTAAAAAAAAGGAACTGTACTTTTATTGAAATTGAAGGGATAAGTAACACGATGGCTTTTAGCCAAAATACAGGTTTCACACTTAAATTAGGAAGCAGTCATGTCTAGAAAAAGAGTAGGAAAAACATGCTTTAAATATCCAAATGAAGGATAACCCAACTTCCGGTGCAAAAGCCAAAGCCAAACTTGCTCCTATTTGGATTTATTTTTATGAGTGGTGTGGCAGGCTGTTCTCGTTTTGACATCCACCAGGTAATAAAGTCCCCTCTTCTCAATACCACGACCAATAATCTCCATGGTTAGAATATCCTGAAGAAAGAAAGCATTAGGATGGATAATTGCAACACAATTTAGATCTTTGGTAAGTTGACTAATAGATACTAGTTTTTGAGAAAGGGATGGGACAAGAAGAGTATTAGATAAAGGTAATTTAGGTGTCACCATTACTATCCCAGCACCTATAACTGGGGAAATTCTCCCAGCAACATTTGTAATGTTGGTTCTTCTAGGTGTAGATTGTTGGGAAAAATCATTTTCATCATAGGTCATATGGTCAGTGGCTCCTGAACCAATAATCCATTTGCTGTGATCATTACATTTACTGAATTTAAAAAAATTCATACCTGTGACTGGGTTATGAAATTTAGTAGTGCTGACATTGTTAGCTTGAGCCGGAATTAAAGAAAGATGCATATCACTGATAGCAGCTGAACCTTTACCTCTGGTTCCTTGTTCACTCTTGTTGGTGTTACTATTTCCATCTTTATTACATTTTTTCTTTAACTGTAGTTCATGCCACCATTCAGGGTAGCCATGGATTTTGAAGCAGGTCTCTCCAGTATGTTTAGATCCACCACAATGGGAACATTTCAGTTCATTAGTTCCATTTTTAGTTTTAGATGAGGAATTTGATTTTCCATTGTGAGAGTGGGTTGTCGAGGAATTTACAATCCTTAAGCTTTTAGAAGCAAGAATAGAACCTAATGATTCTTCAGTCATAGTTTCTACCATTACTACTTGTCGCACTGCTTATCGTCGAATGTGTGCATAAGCTTGCTCCATTGTAGGGAAAGGTTGCATCTGTAAAATATCTCTGCGGATGTTGTCTAGCCTATCATCCAAGCCATCCAGAAATCTGTACACCCAATCTTCCTGCACAATATTGTTATAAAGTTGAATATCAGCTTGACACTGCATTGGATTTGGCCTTCGAAAGTCAATTTCTCTCCACAATCCTTGTAGGATGTTGTAATATTTTTCCAACGAACCACTTGCCTGCTTCAGATGCAATACTTTATGTCAAAGGCCATATACTTGAAAGGCATCACTTCCATCGAAGTAAGTGATTGCTATCAAATCCCATACCATTTTTGCTGTAAAATACCTAATGGAATTTTCAATCAATGATGGATCCATAGAATTAATAAGCCATCCTTTTACTATAGCATCATCAATATGCCATTTTCGAAAGGTTGTGTTTGTTGTTGTAGGTTGAGGCATATCACAATTGATATGTCCCAACTTATTTTTGCCAGATATATACATCCCCACCACTTGAGACCATAGCCCATAATTAGTTCCATCCAGTTTGACTCCAATTGGAGCAATAGCTATGCCTGTTGTCACGCTTATGCTAGAATTCTTGGATAAAATTTCAGCCATTTTTGTAATGAGTTCTGATAAAATTGAGGAAGAAGAAACTTTCGTAGTATCTATTGACCATGAACTTTCATCAGCCATGTCGGTAGTTTGGAATGTTTAGTGTAGTTTTGTCTGTATTGGTAAAAATGGGGATCAGGAAACAGGCTCTGATACCATGTTCACAATAGAGAAAATACTCTATTTTTATTTATCTTTTTCTATATAAAACAATACATATTAGAGGCTATGTATACAAGTATAATATCTACTATTTTTGGTATATAGATTTGCTATAATCAAGACTTTGATCCTGCCAGAAAAATATTCAAATTTACAGCCTAATTTATAGGAGCTTTTCATGCCAACAAAAATGACATGGGATGTTATAGGAACTTATTATATCATAGAATAAAATAGAGAAACTAATTAGGAGTCAGTTTTGACTTGAAAGCTCAAAAGCTTTGTGTAAAAAATCTAAATTAGGTTTTCTGCACATAGAGAAGACAGAGGCCGCAGAGATTTTTTTCTCTAGATCCCATATGGCATTTAATTACACGTCAATATTACAAGGGTCTAATTAAATATTAAAAGGCTGGTCATAAACTAACAAGGGCGTATAACCTATATTAGATGTGCAAAAGAAACCGTTCAAGGGCCTATGCGCAAAAAGGGTATACTGGATTAGTAAGTGTCACTTAAATCCAATTAAATGCACAAAACTCAACGTAAACTTACAGCCATATAAACCTAACTCTAGGCTGGCCTGAAGGGTGCATAAATACCCCTTACAATCAAAATTAGGGTAGAACACTCAATAACCTCCAAACTCTAAGAGAAAATCTCTCTTTTTCTCTCATTTCTCTGTAGTTGAATTAGGGTTACTAGTTCCTACCCTAATTTCGGCCATTGCTCAATCCTTGGACCTCTTTTCTCGTATGAATACACTTGGAGGTGCTTGAATTTGGAGATTAGTAATTTGCTACAACCCGATGTGAAGGCAATTCAACCGTTCCACTAAATCCTAAGGTAAAAGTTTAAAGTTTAGTTAAGATTTCAATTATTTTGACTAAATCATTCAACTTTTGGTACGAAAGTTTTTAAATTTTCGCATTTTACATATGATGAATAATGATTGTAAACCAACACAAGCAACCTCATCTGATCATTTAAATTTCTTAACAAATAAAAATAAAATTCAAGTTATGCTTGTAGAAGCATCGTTTGAAAAAAAATTTAAGCAAGCCTTGCAACAACCCTACTTAGACATGTCACAAGATGAAGATGATGACAAAGATGATGCATTAACAACTGGATTTACTTTAAAAAATGCAGATGACTGCTTTGGAATTGATATGTCCTTTGCTTAAAATGTGTTTTCGTTTAAAAAGACTTTTGAACATTTATAATAACCATTAGACATCATGACATGCAAATTGGACACTTAGAAAAACAAAAAGGGCACCAACGGAAAGAAGCATGCACAACTAACACGTGGACGACTCTCAAAGCAACCGCAATCTTTTCAAGACTTGTAAAATGAAGACTTCTCATTTCCTATGTAATATTTTAATGTTTTATAGTTCCTATATAATTAGTTTAATATTTTCTTTTGTAAGTCTTCTTATCTTGCATTGCCTATATAAATAGCAGTAATTGTAGCATTAAGCGCACACTTAACTTTCAAAGCTCTTTCTCTCTAGGTTTTCTATTCTCTTGCTTTGAGTAATAAAAGTTTCGTTTTCAATTCAAAGATATTTGTGATTTATATTTAGGTTTCTTTCATTTAAAATAAGTATCTTTTCCTACTTAAAAAAAAACTTGGTGTATGCTCTGTTCAAACCCTAACGTCACTACCAAGACAGAGAGAAAATATGGAGGAAACCTCACACTTCATACTGCTCTGTAAAGCGAGCTAAAAACAAAGTGTTACAGAGTATTCCTTATATAGGAAAACACCAGCACAAAGAGAAACTAACTAACTCTAGTAATAATCACGTGAGTATAACAAACAACTCACATGTGAATAAAAGAGAAAAAACAAAAACAGAAAACTAATAAATACAAGTGAATCAAACGGTGCGTATTGTGTGTATTAAGAAACTAAAAACATAAACACAGAATTCTTCAGCCCCCCCTCAAGTTGGAGAGTGGTAGAAATCGACCAGTCCCAACTTGTGACAAAGCTTGAGGAAGAGAGGAGCATTCAACGCCTTGGTAAAAAGATCAGCAAGCTGCAAAGAAGAAGCCAAATACATTGTACTGATGAAACCCGAATTAAGCTGTTCAAGAACCACATGACAATCGATGTCAATGTGTTTAGTGCGCTCATGGAAAATTGGATTAGCAGCAATATGAAGGGCTGCTTTATTATCACACTGCAAAGAAATTGGTAGAGAAAGAGGAAGACCAAGATCACGAAACAAAAAACTAAGCCACTGAAGTTCACAAACAGTCATGGCCATACTCCGGTACTCAGCCTTAGCAGATGAATGGGAAATGGCAGGTTGCTTTTTAATCTTCCAAGACACCAAAGAAGAACCAAGGAAAACACAAAACCCAGTAACTGAACGCCTAGTATCAGAACAAGCCCCCCCAATCTGCATCACAATAAGCAGACAAAACAAGAGAATTATTGGCAGGGAAAAACAGTCCTAAAGAAGGACCATTTTTCAAATATTTCAGCAAATGAAGAGTACATTGCCAATGTAGAGTTCTAGGAGCATGCACAAATTGACTAAGCTGATGAACAGCAAAAGTAATATCTGGCCCGGTAAAACCCAAGTATAATAAGCGTCCAATCAATCTACGATATGGCTGAGTATCATCTAAAAGAGGACCAGAAGCGGGAGTAGACGTTAGCTTAACCCCCTTTTGAAGTGGAGTAGTAGCTGGTTTTGCACCTAACAACCCTGCTTCTTGAATCAAATCTAGCACATATTTGCGTTGGTGAACATATAAACCATCCACAAAACGGGCAATCTCCAAGCCAAGAAAATACTTGGCAAAACCAAGATCTTTGATGGTAAAAGCAGCATCCAAAAACTGCTTAACCTTCAGAATTTTCGTAGAAGAATTACCAGTCAATAACATATCATCCACATAAATGAGGACAGCTAGAAAAACTTCATCATGCTGGAAAACAAACAAACAATTATCAGCAAAAGACTGCTGGAAACCATAAGAACAGAGCTGCCTCGTAAGCTCAACATTCCATTGACGTGAAGCCTGTTTCAATCCATAAAGGGACTTCTTCAGGTGACAAACTTGAGAAGATTTTGCCTTGGAATAACCATAAGGAGGTTGCATATACACCTTTTCATCTAGATAACCATGCAAGAATGCATTATTAATATCTAATTGATGTAAAACCCAACCCTTAGCAGCTGTTAAAGCAAAAAAAACACGAACAGTTACTGCCTTGGCAACAGGAGAAAAGCTATCTGTAAAATCAAGACCCTCAATTTGATTGTAACCTTTCGCCACCAACCGTGCTTTATACCTGTCAACATTTCCATCAGGTTTAAGTTTGAGTTTATACACCCATTTAGAGCTAATGGCCCGTTTTCCTGGTGGCAAAACAGTAAGCTCCCACGTATTATTCTTTTCTAATGCTGCTAACTCATCATGTATAGCCTGCTGCCAAAGTGGATTATCCTTAGCTTTAGCATAAGATGTTGGTTCTTTAAGGGTGGACAAATTTGTCAAAAAACATCTATAAGCATATGAAAACTGAGGAGATTGAACGAAAGGAAAGGTAAGTGGTGTATAAGAAGTAGGTTTAAGAGCTGTAACAGCAATATGATTAAAACAATCATGAACAGAATTAGTATGAAAATCACGAAGCCAAGCTGGAGGTTTGGATAATCGGGTACTTCTCCTAGGTTTAACCAAACTAGGAGTTTCATCAGGACAAGAAGAATCTGAAATAATTTCTCGTTCATGGTCAGATGAACTCTTTTGGCGCATAATAGAAACATCAGGTGCAATGTTATCTGAAGTGAAGGGGGGTACCATCAAGGGAAACTGGAACAATCGAGATCGGTGGTGAAGGTGAGGCACGTGAAGAGGTCTGCTTGAAGGGAAAGACGTCTTCACAGAAAATCAAGTCTCGAGAAACAAAACAAGATTTATTCTTTAAATCATAGACTTTGCTAGCCTTTTGTCCAGGAGATACACCAAGGTAAATACCTTTTATAGTCCTAGAATCAAACTTGTCCTTGCTTGGTTTGGTATTAGCACAATAACAAAGACATCCAAAGACCTTTAAATGTTCATATGCTGGCTCCTTTCCAAACAACATTTGATAAGGACTCTTCCAAGCTAAAACTGATGAAGGCAACAAATTAATCAAAGTAGTAGCATGTAAAACAGCATGTCCCCAGAAAATTTTGGGCAAAGATGCTTGATGGAGCAAAGCTCTTGCCACTTGAATAAGATGTTGATGTTTACGTTCAACTACTCCATTATGCTGTGGAGTATATGGATAAGATTTCTGATGAAGAATACCATTCTCCTGTAACACCAATTGACAGCTACATCCTATAAACTCCCCTCCATTATCAGAGCGCAGAATTTTAAGACTAGTACCAAACTGATTCTTCACCATTTTAACAAACCAAAACAAAAGTGATGACGTCTGGGATTTTTGAGCCATCAAATATGTCCAGGTACATCTACTATAATCATCAACAAGAGTAAGAAAATAACATGCTTCAAAAATTGAAGCATGAGCATAAGGTCCCCATACATCTACATGCACAATGTCAAATTTGGCAAGTGATCGAGAGAGACTACTTGGAAATGGCAGTCTCGTTTGCTTCGCTATTGGACAGACTTCACAAATATCTACAAACTTGGTATAGTCTTTTATGTTTCCATTAATCATGGACAAATGTTTCATTACAGTAAATGATGGATGACCCAGTCTTTGATGCCAAATCTGTCCACTATTTACAGTCACAGATGCATTATTTATATCACAGGCACTGTTACACGATGTAAAAGAAGGAAAGAAAACTTATTGATCAAGGTTACAAGAAGAAATATTAAGAAAAGAGGTGTGATCTAAAACATAAAGGTTGTCAATGACATGGCCTTTGGCTAGAAGCTTCTCACTCTTCAATTCCTGTAACAAACAAGAATTTGGATAAAAACGAAACAAGAGTGAAGAAGTAATAGAAAGTTGGTTTACAGAGAGAAGGTTATGTTTAAAGGTAGGGATATAGAGAACGTTTAGCAAGGTTAAAGAAAAGAATTTAACAGTGTCTTTATAAGTCACATGCGTAACAATGCCATTTGGAAAATGAACCTTTGTAGATCTTTTTACAGGTTCTAAAGTTAAAAATAAAGTTCTGTTTGAGCAAATATGAGTGGAAGCACTTGAATAAACAATCCAATACTTTATATTTGTCGATAAAACCTATTTTAAAGACATACCTGCATACTCCACTTGTACAAAATTCAGTTGCTGTGTATCCATCATCTGCATCTCCTGTTTTCCTTTAAGAGCTCCAGCTATCTCTTGCTATATGAGCTCTTGTAAACTCTGCATTGTGCCACTCTTCAACTGATCTCCATCACATTCAAGTGGCGTTTCCACCATATATGCCTGTTTATCCTTTCCCATTCCTTTCCCAGTGTTCTTCTTCGCTTCAAATCTTTGTACCACTCTGAATACCCATGCAATTTGAAACAACTATCCTTTTCATGTCCTTCTGCTCTACAAAACTCACAAAACTTGTCTTCTTTTCTTTTAGCATCCTTCTTCTTGTAACTGCCCTTTCCTCCCGTATTTCTTTCAGACCCTATGCTCTTGATATGCATAGCACTACTATCTACATTATCTCGCAGCATGTTAATCTCCCGTTGTCTCTCTATACGCAAAACCATAACATACACCTTGTTCACATTTGGCAAAGGCTCAGATGCTAAAATCTGACTCCTTATATTATCAAAGCTTTGATTTAGTCCCATCAAGAACTGAACCACCTTGTTTCTGGTATCTATTTCCTCAAGCCTTTTATTTATCTCACAACCACAGCCATTACAAGAACAAGCTGGAATGGGCTGCAACCTAGAGATCTCATCCCAGCATTTGTGAAGTTTGCTATAGTATACCGTCACGGAACTATTTCCTTGCTCAAGTGAAGTTATTTCTCTCTGGATCTGATAAATCTGAGGTGTATTATTACAATTCCCAAACCTTTCTTCCAACAGATCCCATAGAATTCTGGAAGTTGGACTGTAAATAAAAGTTTCTGCAATATCTTTACTAATGGAATTCAGGATCCATTGTTTGATCATGCAATCCACCTTCCTCCAGCGTTTATACTCCAAGCCATTACTAGTCGGTGGTTTAATCGAACCATCAACAAATCCAAGCTTATCTTTAGCTTCTAAAGAGTTTATTACAGATACACTCCAACTCATATAATTGCTTTCATTAAGGAGATTAGTTACTAACACCATCCCTGGATGATCTGAACTATGTAATTGCAACGGATAATCTTCTACATATGTTCTTGGAGCCTGTGTTGTAAACCTCCGCGTTTCTTCTCTTGTGTCTGTGGATTCTTCATCTCCAGTAACCGCCATTTCAAGAAAAAACTTCAAATCTCAGATCTAGAAATCAAGAAAGCAATCTTGAAAGAAAACAACGAACTCTCACAATGCGAGATTACAGATAAAGAAGTTAATCACTTCTATGGAACCAAGAATTTGTTGGCTCTGATACCATGTTCAAACCCTAAACGTCACTACCAAGACAGAGAGAAAATATGGAGGAAACCTCACACTTCATACTGCTCTGTAAAGCGAGCTAAGAACAGAGTGTTACAGAGTATTCCTTATATAGGAAAACACCAGCACAAAGAGAAACTAACTAACTCTAGTAATAATCACGTGAGTATAACAAACAACTCACATGTGAATAAAAGAGAAAAAACAAAAACAGAAAACTAATAAATACAAGTGAATCAAACGGTGCGTATTGTGTGTATTAAGAAACTAAAAACATAAACACGGAATTCTTCATGCTCTGCATTTGCCATAATAGTGGATCCTGTGCATCGGAAAATAAGAATTTTAAAAAATTTTCCTATTTTCAATTTTGAATTTTTTTAATAGTACCTATCACTGCTTTTTTTATGATAATCTTACTCAATAATCGTAAAGCATCAATAATGGTTGAGTTCCGAATCTCACTTGTGATAGACTCATTTACGTGTTATATGACATAAAGCAAGACTATTGAAAAAAATGAAATTCACTCCTTTGATGGTGAGTCTTATTTGATTTTTAATTAAAAAAATTGACATATTTATTAAATTATTTTTATATTTATTTTTAATTGTAAAATTTAATCTTTGGGTTACATATAAGTATAATAATTAATTTTTCAAATTATTAAAAATTAATATTTAACAAATAAAATAGCAAGTTTTTGTACAGGAAGAGGAAAGAAAAAGAAAAGAAAATAACAAAAATAGGGAAATAAAAAAGTGATAATTGATAAATTTTATAATATTTATCAATAAAAATTTGAAGTGGGATGGTTTTAGAAACGAGGGGTTGAGATATGTACTATTCCGATGGTTTAGATGTGTGCACGCCACATGCATGCATGCTAGATTATCACTCCAAAAAGAGTTATCAATCCCATTTTAATATTTTAGTCCATTTATTTCTTTAGTATTTCAATTTCTTTTGCTATTTATAATCAGCCGAAACCAGTCTTTTTTTATTTTTATTTTTTTTCTTTGCTCTCGATAATCTTACATGCAATTTTTTTTTTTTTAATTTCAAGGGCATTGATCTATCTAGGTAGAATGTGATTTGGTACATAAGCGCATTTGAGCCATCGATTGATGGGATGCATGCACTACATGTAGGCGCGCAACAACTTACTTCTTACTTCTTACCTAGCTCATTCACAAATATAACACTTCGAAAAAAACTAAACTGAATAGCTCATTCACAAGTATAACACTCCAAAAAAACTAAACTGAATAGAAAAAGAATTTGTGATTTGAAATTAACAGAACTTATTTGTAAGTTTCTTAATTTTTTGAATTTTTTACACCCGTATAAACCCATGAGAGAATATGGACATGTGGGCTAGTAATTCGGTATGTGCATATATGATGTGTGTATATTTAGACCCTCAGATCGCATATCTCATGTAGATCTGATGGTTCAAAAATAAATGCATGCATCAAAGTATATCTTGCTTTTGTGTTGGTTTTTCAAAAAAAAGAAAAAAAGCTTTTTGCCACATTCTTTAAGTTGTGATTGTTTCACGTATGATTCGGCTAATGATCTCAAGTTTCATGGCCCAATGAAAAGTAAATATTCATAGGCCCATAAGGTTATTACTTCTCTTCAATCATACTCCACACCTCACTAACCATTTTAACACTATAAATCATTACTAAATCAAATTGCCCATTATGGGTAAGTGTTAACTATTCGTTTTAACAGAGCTATGACAGTGACAATGGGATAGAGAGAGAAGGAATAAGTGGTAGATTAGAGTGTGTTTGATTAATTTGTTCTTAATTTGGGTTTGATTTAATTTGAATTTAAGGTTTTAATTCTGATTTTTTAATTTGAGTCTGATTAATTTTAATTCCACGTGTCCATTTTTTACTAATATATCGATTATTTTGTTATCAATTCATATTTTAATCTGCTGACGTGGGCTAGAGTGACAAAATTAGATTCATTCTATAATTATAATAGCATTTAAAAAAAAAATACTTAAGTGGCATATTTAAATTGTTTCAAAAACTTAAAGTGGCAAATTTGCCCCTTTTCCCAAAAATAAAATTCAAGTTATGCTTGTAGGAGCATCATTTGAAAAGGAATTTAAGCAAGTTTCCAACAGCCCTATTTACACATGTCACAAGATGAAGATGATGACAAAGATGATGCATTAACCACTGGATTTACTCATAAAAATGAAGATGACTGTTTTAGAATTGATATGTCCTTTGCTTAAAATATGTTTTCATTTAAAGGACTTTTGAAGATTTGTAATAATCATTAGACATCATGGCATGCAAATTAGACACTGGGAAAAACAAAATGGCCATCTACAGAAAGAAGCATGCATAACTGACACGTGGACGACTTTCAAAGCAACCACAATCTTTTCAAGACTTGTAAAATGAAGACTTCTCATTTTCCTATGTTCCCTTTAGGTTTCCTATGTAATGTTTTAATGTTTTATAGTTCCTATATAATTATTTTAATATTTTCTTTTGTAAGTCTTCTTATCTTGTATTGCCTATATAAATTGCAGTAATTGTAGCATGAAGTGCACATTTAACTTTCATCCTCTTTCTCTTTAAGTTTTCTATTCTCTTGCTTTGAGTTATAAAAGTTTTGTTTTCAATTCAAAGATATTTGTGATTTCTATTTAGCTTTCTTTCATTTAAGAAAAAAAAAAGTATCTTTTCGTACTTAAGAAAAACTTGGCATATGCTCTGCACAAGCCATAACAGTAGATCCTGAGCATCAGAAAATAAAAAATTTAAAAAATTTTCCTATTTTTGATTTTTAATTTTTTAATGGTACCTATCACTGCTATTTTATGATAATCTTACTGAATAATTGTAAAGCATTAACAATGGTTGAGTTCCAAATCTCACTTGTGATAGAATAATTTTAGTGTCATATCACATAAAGCAAGACTAGTGAAAAAGATGAAATTCACTCTTTCAATTAGGGATGTTCAAATATGAGTTGAATGGATTACAATTAGTTTTCCATTCAATCCATCTAAAATCTTAAATAAATTGAATCCAACCTAATTCAGCTGAATTATGAATTAATTTTTTTTTATATTGGATTGGTTGATTTAAATTGGGTTATATGGGTTATATTAATTATTTATATTATATTATAAATATATAAATTATAAATTATTCATATTTTTATATTTTTAAAAATAAAATAATAATTTTAATTTTTATAAATATTTTTTAAATACTGCATGCATGTTTTAATTTTTAAAAAAATTCAAAAAAATAAAAAAATTAATAGTGCCTAAAAATTTAACATTATATATAAATTTTTAAGTTGTGAAATTAATTGATTTTAGTTTTTATAATTTTTTATGGAGAACTAGGCTTGCCCTAAATTAGAATATGATAAATGTTTTAACTCTTTCTATATTAGTGTGTCTCTTTTCACTTCTAATCAATAAGTTTGTTCAGTAAATTACATGGCCCAATCTAAATTTATAATTAAGAGGATAATTAATATAATTGAAACTTAAATGGTATATTTAATTATTTAAATAAATTTGAAGAGTTTATTTAGCCGTTTCATCTTTTTATTTTATGAATCATGTATAACTACAATTTCATTGTATCGATTGAAGTCAACATTTTTCATTTTATTTTGTAAGGGAAACTCACTGAAAGTAACTCTTACAAAATATAATTATATATATAGATTGGAAACATATTTGGGTTTTTGCAATAGTAGACCTATTGTCACAAAAAATTTTAGTTGCCTTCTTTTGTTCTTGATTCATATTAGCAAGTAACCTTCTAAGCCATATTGCTTGGCAAGCTGCAGAAGTGTCTGCGACATATTCAGCCTCTGAGGAAGAAAGTGTTGTTACTGATTACTTTTTTGAACAACTCCATGCTATGGCACCTGAACCAATATTGAAAACATATCCAAATGTGCTTCTTCTATAATCTAAAGAGCCTGCCCAATTACTATTAGTGAAGCCAACCAATTTGAAATCTGTAACTTGGGAGTACCAAATCCCATAATTTATAGTTCCAGCTACATATCGCAAAATCCTCTTGGTAGCTCCAAAATGTTGTTTTGTAGGATTTTTGCATAAACCTTGAAACTAGACTGACTGGAAACACAATATCTGGCCACGTATGAGTTAAATAAATCAAACCACAAACCAGACTCCTAAAGACTTTTGCATATGCTTTCTATGTACCATCTACAAGCTGCAATTTCTCAGCAACATTCATTGGAGTAATTGCCATCTTGCAATTTAACATGTTGAATCGCTTGAGAAGGTCTTCTATATAGTTTTTTTTTTTGTGAAATAAACATACCATCTTCTCCTTACTTAATTTCTAACCTAAGAAAATAATGCAACAAACCTAAATCTGTCATCTCAAACATTATCATCATACTTAATCTGAATTCATCAATAAGAGAGTAAGATGAGCCCATGTAAATTATATCATCAACATAAAGGCAAACTAGTAGTAAATCATTGCTAATTCTATTCTTCAAATACAAAGTAGGCTCATTTTCACTTCTTTTAAACCTATTTTTTCGAAAAAATGAGTCAATCTTACTGTACCATACCCGAAAGGCTTACTTCAACCTGTATAATGTCTTTCTCAACTTGTACACATTATCTTCCTTTCCTTATATGATGAAACTTTAGGGTTGTATAACATAAACCTCCTCCCCCAAGTCACCATTTAAGAAGGCTGATTTGACATCAAATTAATAAATAGGCCACTGTGATTGTACAGCTATGGCTAAAAAAGCTCTCACCATTTCAAAGCGAGCAACAGGTGAAAACATATAATCAAAATCAATGCCTTGCTACTGTGCATACCTTTTAGCCACCAGCCGAGATTGTGCTTCTGTACACTCTCATCAGAATTGTATTTTGTCTTGAACACTCACTTTAGTCCCATGGCATTTTTATTTTCTGCCAGATCTACAAGCATCCATGTCTTATTTTTTTTTGTATTGCCTTAATTTCCTCCTTCATTGTTTTATGCCATTCCTCCTTTTCAGTAGCTTGTGTAAAAGTGAGTGGATTTGAAACCAATAAAGCAAAAGTACACGTCTCATACATTTCTTTAAGAGAGTTATATTTACATGGAGGTGTTTCATCAGATGAAGGACTACTAGAAGAGGTGGAGGTAGATGATGACGAGACCGTTGGGCTCGTATTTGGTGAGTTTACTAGGCTAGTGTTTGGTGGACTATTTGCTGGGCTAGTGTTTGGTGAATTTACTGGGCTAGTGTTTGGTGGGCTATTTGCTGGGTGAGTGTTTGTTGAATTTGTAGAGCTAGAATATGCAATATTTGTTGCTAGAATTTGAATTTGTGAGTTGTCATGCTTGCTTTGCCAATTCCAATTTGCGCTTTCATCAAAAACCACATTCTTGCTAATGATCACCTTACCACTAAGAGGATTATACAACCAGTATGCTTTAGATTGAGTGCAATACCCAATGAAAATACATTTTTCTAATTTTTCATCAAGTTTATATTGGTTTTGAGACCTTACCAAAACATAAGCAAGGGAACCAAAAACCTTTAAGTGGCTTACTAATGGCTTTGTACCTCCCTAAGCTTTATATAGTGTGTAATTTGGAATGGCCTTGGTAGGTGATATATTTAGTAGGTATACAACAGTTGTAATTACTTCAGCCTAAAAATAGTTTGATAACTCTTTAGCCTTTAGTAAACTCCTTGCCATCTCAACAACTGTAAGATTTTTTCACTCTGCTACACCATTTTGCTCAAGTGTATATGGTGCTGTCAATTCCCTGTGTATTCCA
The DNA here is from genome assembly GCA_037975025.1 of Excoecaria agallocha. Lineage (NCBI taxonomy): Eukaryota > Viridiplantae > Streptophyta > Magnoliopsida > Malpighiales > Euphorbiaceae > Excoecaria > Excoecaria agallocha. Next base: position 74,095,863 of record CM075808.1, read on the forward strand.
TCAACTTCACAAAAGTTATTAAAATCATTTAAACAAAACTCACCTCCCATGTCAGGTCGAAGGATTTTAATGGTGGTATCACTTTGCTTTTCAACCATCCCTTTGAATTTTTTGATATTCTTAAAAGTTTCTGATTTGTATTTAAGAAAATAGACCTAGCTCATTCGGCTATAGTCATTAGTAAATAGCAAAAAATATCGACTTTTACCAAATGATTTTGTATTCATAGGCTCACACAAGTCAGCATGTATCAAGTTATGACATTTTGAAGCCCTCCAAGACGTCCCAACAAAAAATGGACGTCTTGTTTGTTTACCATATATGCACCTTTCATATAAATTAAAAGCATCAATTTTGGGTAGTCCATGAACCATACCTTTGCGAGCTAACAAATATAATCCTTTTCTGTTGAGATGTCAATATCGCAAATTCCAGAATTTTGATTCATTCTTCTAATCCGTTACCTGAGCATAATCTTCCACATTCAAGATTTCAAGTGGAAACATATTGTTCCCAGTCATGTGAACCTTAACCATAATTTGCCCTCTCTGTTTTTCTTTGATAACACATACACCATCATCAAACAATATCGCATACCCACTGGCCATTAGTTGCGTAACACTTAATAAATTGAATGCTAAACTAGGAACAAAGTGAACATTGTAAAGATGTTTAACTTTACCATTGTTAGTCTTGATTGCTACAATTCATTTCCTTTTAACTTGAACTTGCTTATTATTGCCATGCCTAACTTTTATTTTGTAGCTCTCATCAAGTTCTTTAAACATTGACCTTATGCTTGTCATGTGATTGGAACAACCATTATCCACAAACCATACATCATTTTGCACATCATCAGTATCATAAAAAGCCATAAATAACTTACTCTCTTATTTCTTTTTCTCTTCATTTTCTTCTTCTTCTGCAAAATTCATTTGCTTATTTTTGTACCAACAATCAACCTTAATATGCCCATACTTTCCACAATGATAGCATTGAACACCATTTCTGTATCCCCTTTGCTCATTGGAGTACTGCTTCCTTTGTTCACTCTGTCCTTTTGATCAGTGTCTAGCAAATGTACTAGATCGACTAGTAATATAGAAAAATATAAATTAAGACCCCAAATATCATACCCAAGGGAACATGGATTGCTAAGGATAATATCTACATGTGAATTAAATCAATCTAAGATTGTTTCCTAAATATTTTTGATTTAAAGGTAAAAATTAAACTAAATGAACAATTAAACAAATAAAAACTAAAATTAAACTAACATGAATTAAAAACAAGACATTAACTGAAATTCTCTTGCTAAAGAAACTATCAATCTTAACTTTCATTGTAATGACTTAATTAAAAGAGAAACACAAGTGATTATGAAGAATTCAGATGAATAAAACCAGATAACTTTACTTAAGATTATCATTCGAAGCATTAAAATTTCCTTATTCAGAACAATCCAACACTTAGCATTAAGATCTGAATTAATCCTCCTCAATGTCTGTTAAATCCTTTCTGAAGTAATTCAAATTTCACCTATTCTTAGTTACACCTTTCTTAATCTTAACTTACTTTAATTAACACAAAACTATATCTTATTCATATTATAATCATGCATTAACCCAAATAATTTAACCTAAGAACATGCATATCAATGATCCAACCAAAAGCCAATTACTAACCAATGTTTAATCAAGTTAACAACCAATTTTTAGTTAAATAATGATAAGACCGTGTTTAAGAACTATAAAATAATCAAACTTGCATTAAATTGAAGCACAAGCTTAAGTCATAACAATAAAAGTTAAGGATTCAAGTATCCTCTAGCAAAATTTAAAGAAAACTACTCACTAGACATGTTTAAAACTAAAACAAAACTTTAAGAAAACAATAAAAATAGAGAAAATAGAAAACAACGTAAAAAACTAAAAACTAATGAATTCTTGATAATATTTGATCTTTTTCTTTGATGCTTCAGACTTCTATTTATAGTCAAACAAGCTGTAGAATCCTTCTAAACTTCCTGAATTAAAGTAGGAATAGAAGTTTTCTTAATCGGGAAATCGGAAAATCCTTCGCAGCATGGGAGTGTAAACACATGGCCACTTGATTTTTTTATTGTAAAAATGCACTGCCGTGTATCTTCTCTTAATGAAGTAACGACCACTTATCTTCCATTGAACACGACCACTTATTCTTTCACAACTTGAGACGCACGGCCACCCATCCTTTCACATCTTTAATGCACAGCCAAGTAAGCACACACACAATGAAACATACGCCCACTTGAAGAAGAAAAGAAGGAATACACGGCCACTTAAGTTTTCAAGTAATGAAATACACAGCCACTCATGAGTCTACTGGACTCCACGTTTATTTTCTTGCATGAATTTTTCAAATTCACAGTTTTGGCCCAAATGTTCCTGACTATTTGCAATTAAGTCCCTTTCAAATTCACAGTTTTGCAATTAAGTTATGTTGGCACTGGTCCCAGTATTGAAGCTAGTTTCTGTGAGGATGAGGAACAGGAGATTACACATTTTACTCGAGCTGTGGAGTCGATGAGAGAAATGGTGGAGCATATGGACATGCGGTTGCAGCTAGTTGAGAGAGGAACACCAATTTACCATGAACAGCAAAGGGAAAGTAAACATCGATGTCCTTAAGTTAATGATTTGGAAGATGATAATTTTGATTCCAATGAGAATGAATTTGCTACTGATGGTGGCATGCCAAGACGTGGAGGACAAGGAGGCCATGGTTTCAATTTGGGTAGAGGCAGAAGGAAATGGCAAGATAATCCAGCCTATGGTCGAAATCAAGGTTTTGAAGATTTTACGGATCGCAGTTTGGGCAATATTAAACTTGAAATACCTCATTTTCAAGGCAGATCAGATTCGAAAGTTTATTTGCAATGGGAGAAAAAGGTGAAACTTATATTTGATTGTCATCACTTCAATGAGGAGAAAAAGGTTAAACTTGCCGTGACACAATTTCAAATTATGCTATATCTTGGTGGGATCAAGTGGTGACTAGTTGAAGGAGAAATTTAGAACAACCAATTGAGACTTGGCATGATCTTAAGTCTATGATGAGGAAACGGTTTGTTCCAAAACATTTACATCGAGAGCTTGTACATAAACTTCAAGTTCTTCGGCAAGGCAGTAGGAGTGTTGATGATTATTATAAGGAGATGGAGATGATTATGATTCAAGTGGGAATAGAGGAGGACATGGAGGCTACCATGGCACATTTCTTGGCTGGATTGAATAAGGAGATAGCCGACCAAGTGGATTTACAACCTTATGTGGAGTTAGATGAGATGGTACACATTGCCATTAAGGTGGAGAAACAACTTCAAGGCCGAGGAGCACAAGGTACGTTTCTAAACCTTTTTCCAACTCTAATTCTAATTGAAAAAGAGATAGGAAAAATGAATTAAAAGGTGTGAATAAGGCTGTTTATGATGTTGCTAAAGGGAAGTCAGAAATGGTTTCTAAAGAGAAGCCTAAAACCGAAGGGAGAAATAGAGATATAAAATGTTGGAAATGTCAAGGCGTTGGACATGTTAATAGGGAGTGTCCCAATAGACGAACTATGACCTTGAGGAATGGAGAAATTGTGACTGATGAGGAGGAAGGTAATGAGAGTGATGAGATGCCCGAATTGGAGGATTGTAGTGATGGTAGTATTGAGGAGCCGATTCGAGGTGATTTGTTAGTTACAAGGCATGCTCTTATTACCCAATTGAAAGAAGATTGCCATGAGGAGCAGCGGGACAACTTGTTTCATACAAGGTGTCACGTTCAGGGAAAAGCTTGTAGCGTGATTATTGATAATGGCAGTTGCACGAATGTGATGAGTGTTTTCTTGGTTAACTGGTTAGGATTGGCCACTACACCACATCCGCGGCCATACAAACTTCAATGGCTTAACGATCGTGGTGAGATTAAGGTAAATCGGCAAAATATTGTTTCAATGGATATTGGTAAATATCATGATGAGGTTTTATGTGATGTAGTACTTATGCATGCCAGAGATATTTTTCTTGGTAGGCCATGGCAATTTGATAAGAGAGCAATGCATAGTGGGTACCTCAATAGATATACTTTTACCAAGGATGGAAGAAAAACAATCTTGACACCACTTTTTTCAAAAGAGGTGTATGCAAACCAATGTAAATTGGAATGATTGAGAGTTGAGGCTGAACAAAAAGAAAAAGAAAAAGAAAATCAAAAGAGTGAAAATAAAATGAGTGAAAAGAATAAGGGAAAAGAAAAGAAAAATCGGCCTAGAGAGAAAAGTATGAGGAATGTGAGTTTGATAGCTAGAGAACGTGAGGTTAGGACTGCTTTGAACTCGAAATGGCCCATATTTGTACTTGTGTACAAATGAACTTATTTGGCATCTAACGATCTTAACCCATCTTTGCCTAGCGTGTTTGTTAAACTTTTGCAGGAATTTGAAGATGTTTTTCCCAAGGAAATGCCGAGTGGGTTACCACCAATACGAGGCATCGAACACCAAATTGACTTCATTCATGGAGCATCTATACCAAATAGGCCGGTATATAGAACGAATCCTAGTGAGACAAAAGAAATACAACGACAAGTGGATGAGTTACTAGCCAAAGGGTATGTGCGAGAGAGTCTTAGTCCATGTTCGGTTCCTGTCATTCTTGTGCTGAAAAAAGATGGAACTTGGCGAATGTGCGTGGACTGTAGAGCCATTAATAAAATCACTGTTAAGGAGCGCATTGAGAAGCACAATGCTCAGGTAGCATCTCGTGTGAACAAAGGAAGGAAGCCTATGATTTTTCAACTTGGAGATTGGGTTTGGGTGCATCTTCGCAAGGAGAGATTTTCGCTTCAACGAAAATCCAAACTCAATCCACGAGGAGATGGTCCTTTTCAAATACTTGAAAGAATTAACGACAATGCCTACAAATTTGACCTTCCAAGTGATTATAATGTTAGTACTTCATTTAATGTTGTTGATTTGAGTCCTTTTGATGTAGGTGATGCCTTAGATTCGAGGACAAATCATTTTGAGGATAGGGGGAATGTTACGGAGCAAGATGTTGCAATTCAAAAGCGATTAAAGCTGCCAGTCTAGCCTATTTCAAACCTGATCAGCTTACCTCTAGGACCCATAACAAGGTCTCGAGCAAAGAAATATCAAGTAGTCTTGATTCATTATTTACAAGGCTTGGTGAATTCATTTGGAGATGACTTGCAAGGTTACAGTTCAGACACTAAGGCAACACGAGTCCAATACAATTTACTGCAAGTCCAAGTCCATAATGGGTTTTAATTAAGAGCTGGCCGAATTTATTTTATCAGTTATTGTTGCTGTACTAAATTTTTATGTGTTATATTTTAGTAAGTAGCTTTTGAGTAGGAATCTTACTCTTTAAGAATCCTAACCTATCAACGATATTTTTCCTCTTTAGGAATTATATTCTAATTAGGAGATTTTATTTTTGTATGGCTATTTTTACTCTTCATAGCCAAACCACGAAGGGGGGATTATCATTTTATTTTTGAAATTAAAAAACCAAAAGCTGTTTTGCTTTTATCTTGGTGTTCTTGCGCAGAATGCATGTTAGTAAAGAACATTCAAAGAGATTGATCACCTTCTTATGGAGTGTTTCGAAGTTGGAATGCTGAAACAAGTTTTCTCTATTTTAACTAATTGATCATTCACCTAAGTTAACCTGTTTTTCTGACCATTCTTGGGGGTTGAAATCGAATTGTTGTGTGGGTTTTCACATTAATATGCTGGGGGTTCGAATACTCAAGGGGTTCTCAAGCTTATTCGCGAAGGTTCTCGTATCACCTCTCCTTTAGCACAGGAACCCGAAGGTCATCTCTGCTAAACAACTCAAAAATAAAACTTAGAATCACTTAGGTCTTTTAAAGGTTGTAATGGGGTCAAGGTACTGGTTATCAAAGAATGGATAAAAGATCAACAATAAGAATAACCACTCTAAGATAAACTAGACTAACAATCTCATTAACTTAAATAATAAAGAACTTAGCCAAACTTTCTCAACCCTTCACAATTCAAAAATCTTATGAAAGAGAAAACTATTGAAAATCTTCTCAAATTCCACAATTCATACCATTTTTAGAAGTCACAATTTTTCCTTGTAACTATCCCACACTTAAGATTTTGCCATACTTACTAGCTTTATTTCAATACTTCTCTTTTTTTTCTTTTTGTTTTTCTTTTTTATTTTTCTTACTAACTTTGTTGTTGGCAATACAATAATAACATAGATAATAACAAGGTAATATTTTACTATTCACTTGACTTCAATAATAGCCATTGATAATAAAGTCAAAAATATCTTACTACACCCATCAAGAATTTTAATTTCTAGTAATCCATCCAATCCTAGAGTGGCCAATTCTAGAAGGGAAGATAAAAGCTTTTTAGGCTATATGGTAAAATAAATGAGTGTAATAAGAAAAATAAATATGGCACGTATTAAGCGTACCTCATTAGGCTCAAAATGGCTAACAAAAGATAAATATGCATATCGAGTAGGAAAACAAGTTAAGATATGGCTTAACAATAAAAACATTGCCTAGATGACTTTCTAGCTTGTTTTGAGTTGCTTGTATGCTTTGAAGGGTGATGAGGAAGGTTCTAGTGCTCTAAAATTCTTTACTCAACTAATTCATGCATTGGTTTTTTTCTAAGTTCAAAAACTGGTCTTAAGTGCTAAAAAAGATAGAAACTAACAAATATAAGCCAAGTTGAATGCTTAAACTAGCTAAAAATTCATTAAACAACATGTTTGTTCTAATGCTAAACAAGAATTTTAAACATAGCACATTCTAAATTTAAGTTCAATATGTTCAAAATTTGAGGAAAAACTGGGGCGAACTAAGCTAAATGTACAATAAATGATAAATGAATTCACTAACTAACATGTAAAATAAAACTAAACATGCAAACTAAAAACCAAACTAAACAACTAAAAAAAATAAATAAAATGACTAAAACAAAATAATTCATGAGTAAAAAGAAATGAGTAATAAAATAGCAAGGTAAGAAAAACTCCCTTAATTGATCTTCAAAATCTAGCTCAGCTGAGCTCTATTCCCCTCTTTAAAATCTTGCTGTCCTCAGCAAAAAAAATTTCATTTCACTGCATAACTTTTGAGAAACAAGTTAGTGCCCCAGGAAAATGGAACTAGAATAATTGTACACTTGGCTCAAAGCAATAACAGAAACAAAGAACCATAATTAAGCCCAAAAGATCATGAAATCAATGAATTAATAGAAGAAGTAAACATGCCTCTAAAACCAATATCGTGCAATGAACAAGGCTTAATAATCATGGTAATGAAGTGAAAAAAATTGCAACTAGGCCAAACTAATTGAGTGTTTAATGCATGATATCAATATGTTACAAGATGGATAGTATGTGAGTGCAGAATCTCCAGTGTAATGATAATTAGTGATGGTTGGGCTTAAATAATAGGAAGATAAATATTTTAATTGATTATGGTAAGGACAAAATAAAATAAGCTAATTCAAATGCAAACTCAACCTATATTAAGCCAATAATAAATTTTAATTCCAAACTATAGGTAGCTAAGAGTAATGGAATGCAGATGAACATAACTCAATTCAAAATGAAACTCTAAACAAACCTATATTTAAGAACAATAAAGTCACACCAATTCATGCATATTAATCTCAGCAAGCAAATTGAAGTTTTGAGCAGATAAAAAACAAATAAAAATTGCCCATAAAACTTCAAACTGAAAATTGAAAGCTTAAACATCATTTTTAGGACCTGAAATGAGCTGTTATGTAAGGCATAGCTCACGTAATGAATGTTCATCTCGAAATGAGCTTTTTGAAAATATATTATAATAGTCAATCGGATACCTGTAGCAAAAGTTATGATCAAAACAGTCAAAGCCGTAATAATAAATTCAGCACAAAGAAAATATGCATGTGAGTGCTTGAGTGTGAATGAGTGAGGATGTGTGAATTGATGGAGCTTGGTCATGGAGGTGTTTTGGGGGTAGAGAAGATGCGGGAGTGTGAGAGAGCAAGTGAAAGGAAGGAAAAATGAACATGAAGGACTAAGGGAATTGAAAGAAATAAAAGGGGTGCAGTACCCCATTGCGTGGCCGTGCATGGGTGTGGGGGTACCCACACGCGGGTGCGCAGCAAGGTAAGCAAGGGACATGCACGGGTGCTTATGGCATGGAGGTGAAATTTTCGCTGGAGCGTAACAATGAAACACCAGGCGGATTCCTCATACACTGCCGCGTAAGGGAATGGGCACAATGTTATGTGGACGTGCAGCAATAAGTGATGCCAGGCAGATTTGTCATGCGTGGGCGTGCACGAAGGCTGGGCAGTCTTCGACTCGGGCACGCATGGGTCTTCCTCAGTAGCAGTGGCCGCGCATAGGAAACAGCAGTGGCATACGCGGGTGTGCAAGGCTGCTAAATTTTGAAAAATTTTCTGGCCTTCCTGCTGCATTCTCGAGCTCCATTTTTCTGCACATTAAAGCACAATATTAAATTTCATTCACCTTAATTCCTTTTTAACCTATTTTAATCAATCCCATTAACTGTAAAATTAATCCTTCACTTATATAAATCAAAATTGAATCAATTTTTGCTAAAACTCCATCAAATTTGATTTTTAAACCATATAAACTCATTACAACTCCACTCATACTCACTCAATTATGCCTTTTCCTTCTAAATTCTTTTTTTAAGCTCTAATTTAATTATGCCAAGCAATGTGCAAATCTATCAATTAATTAAATTACCATTTAAGTCCATTCTTAACTCAGCATATGCACAATTCTTCGTTAAATTCCTCAGTATTAAGCAACTATATAACTTACTTCAATTAACACAAAACTATATCTTATTCAGATTATAATCATGCATTAACCCAAATAATTTAACCTAAGAACATGCATATCAATTATCCAACCAAAAATCAATTACTAACCAATGTTTAATCAAGTTAACAACCAAATTTTAGTTAAATAATGATAAGACTGTGTTTAAGAACTAAGAAATAATAAAACTTGCATTAAATTGAAGCACAAGCTTAAGTCATAATAATAAAAATTAAGAATTCAAGTATCCTCTAGCAAAAGTTAAAGAAAACTACTCACTAGACATGTTTAAAACTAAAACAAAGCTTTAAGAAAACAATAAAAATAGAGAAAACAGAAAACAATGTAAAAAACTAAAAACTAATGAATTCTTGATAACTAATGGTTGATCTTTTTCTTTTATGCTTCAGACTTCTATTTATAGGCAAAACAAGCTGTAGAAAAGTAGGAATATAAGTCTTCTTAATCGGGAAATCCTTCGCAGCATGGGAGTATAAACACATGGCCACTTGATTTTTCTCTTGTAAAAATGCACTGCCGTGTATCTTCTCTTAATGAAGTACATGGCCACTATCTTCCATTGAACTAAAACACATGGCCACTTAAGATTTTCTCCAGCCAAAAGTGACACACATCCACTTATTCTTTCACAACTTGAGACACACGACCACTCATCCTTTCACATCTTCAATGCACGGCCAAGTAAGCACACACACAATGAAACATACGCCCACTTGAAGAAGAAGAGAAGGAATACACGGCCACTTAAGTTTTCAAGTAATGAAATACATGGCCACTCATGAGTCTATTGGACTCCACGTCTATTTTCTTGCATGAATTTTTTAAATTCACAGTTTTGGCCTAAATCTTCCTGACTATTTGCAATTAAATCTTTTTCTTAGCAAAATATACCTGAAAAGCACCAAAACTTTAATATAACTTCTAAAACACACAAATCAACATTTTAACTCTAAATTAACCAAAATTACATCAAATTATTTAAATAAAAACACTTAAAACATACTAAAAACAATATATAATTTACACTTATCACCTTTGCTTCTGCATTTGGCCCGGGCTCTGCCACGAAATCCACCTCTACCTTGTCCCCTTGTGGTAGTGAACTCTCTGTGATTGGATGATTCTTCTTTCACTTAAAAAGCTTTTTCTTCAGACTTCTCAAGAGACTTGTTTATTCTTGGCTCATGAGATTACAAAGAACCCATTAGTTCTTCAAATGAAAAATTAGATAGGTCTTTGGATTCTTCAATTGCTACAACTATATGATCAAACTTGAGAGGTGGACTCCTCAAAATTTTCTTAATAGTAGTTTTATCACTAATTTTCTCACCATATGACTTCATTAGATTGATAATTGTTGTAACTCTAGTCAGAAAATCTTGGACTGATTCATTGTTTTTCATGAATAGCCTTTCAAACTCTGCCCGTAGAGCTTGAAGTTTCACTTCCTTCACCTTTGATGAGCCTTGAAACTCAGTTTGTAGTATTGTCTAGGCTTGTTCTGAAGTGGTAGCCGCTGCAATTCTTGAAAAAATGGTCTCATAAAGAGCTTGCTGGGTAAAGAACAGTGCCTTAGAATCCTTCTTCTTATTTTCCTTCAACCGATTTTCTTCATCAGGATCTGCATATCCATTCTCTACCAAGTCCCAAAGATCTTGAGACTTGAATAAAGTCATCATTTTAATACTTCAGAAATCATAACAATCTCCGTTGAAGATAGGAATAGCAGGTTGGGAAATGCTCACTGAATTTCCATTGATAACCATTTTTTTTAACTCACAAGGTGTTTAATTGATCACTCACAAGTGTTTATCACTCAAAGGTCTAGATAAATCTGAACCATGCTATGATATAAAAAATGTTGGGTACAAAGCAAGAAAATGATTTAATACAAGCTAAATTTGCAAGTGTTTTTTGCTCTGTTTTATTCAATAAGAAAAATGCCTATATAAAGGCTTACAAAGTACTAAAAACATTTGAAAATACTCAACTAAATAAAGATATTAGTGGCACAAGATTAGGACTTATTTTGACTAACAAATCACATGTGATTTAAGGAATAAAACAAACTACCGAAGACCACTTCAAATTAGTTATGAATCATTGTTCTTCAACATATATCAGTAATTTAAACACTATTTCTACAAAAAGATGAATGTTCGATGATAGATTTTTCATCAGTATTTGCTAAAAATTTATATTAGGCATGAAATAAGACCTGTAAATTCATATTCTAAGTCCTACTGCAATTCGTTTCTTGTGTATGGGAAGAACCGATGGCTTTAAATATGACCACTCGTTGAATATCTTTTGACTGCATACAAAAAGTATCTCTAATTGTTTGAATTATTGACAAGCAATGGTTTTTTTTTGCAAGCAAGTTTTACTGATTTTGGAGTATTTTTGTTTCTATTCATAATCTGAAAACTTCTACCTGAATGTGTTGCTAGCTTATTTGGGTTCCATTTCATATTTCGGCACTTTTTTTTTGGTTGTCCAAACTGTGATTTTTGTTTTGTTTCACTTGTAATAATATTATCTTCAGATAGATAGAGAATATTTTTTTCCCAAACTATTTCTCTTTAGAGTAACACTACCAACTCAAATGCAGTCTTTTCTTTTTTTTTTCTCTCTTTTTTTGTGTGGATTTATTATGTAGGATTTTCAACTTGTTTAAGTTTACATTAGCATCAAATTGTTTGCATTTTGATTAAGGATATAAATCGTTTAAGATACAAGAAAGTATTTTCAAGTTTACAGGCGCACAAACTTCTGGGGACTGACAACTTGTCAGAAATTGGCATGAAGGATTGCCGGTTTCTATCAGAACTCTGACAACGATCGGCACCCATTTATGGCGATTTCTGGGAGGTCCAATGGTCAAATCGGGGGGGCCCACACTGATTCAAATCGGCACATATTTGTGTCAGGTTCCAGCACCCCAAAAACCCAAATATGTTTACTGTAGCCCCATTTTTCTATTTTTTGAAAAAATTAACCACAATTTCAAAAAATCCCTCAACTCAAAAAAAAAGGGTACCAATCCCATTTTAATATTTAGTCCAATGACTTCTTTAGAATCCCAATTTCTCTTGCTATTCATAATCGTTAGGGACCATTCTTTTTTTTATTTTTATTTTTTTCTTCGCTCTCATGCAATTTTTTTTCAAGGAAATCGATCTATCTTTGGTACATATGCGCATTTGAGCCATAAGATGAATGGGATGCATTCGTTTTAATGATTCAAATATGCATGAACTACATGTATGCGCGTAGCAAATTACTTCTCACATAGCTCATTCACAAACATAACACTCCAAAAAAACTAAACCAAATAGAAAAAAGATTTTGTGATTTGAAATTAACAAAACTTATTTGTAAGTTTCTTAATTTTTTGAATTTTTTAATTAAAATTCTAAATATTTAATTCATAATTTTAAAGTCTTTAATATTTTTTTTGATATCGGCCATCCATTAATGGATTCTATGAGTGTAGCATCATTAGTCTCACTTAGTGGCAGAGCCAGGACCTCAGGGTCAGCAGTAGCACTTATTATAATTTTAATATAAAAGATTAAAAATGCATAAAATATACCATGACAGTATATTTCATTTAAAATTGAAGAAGGATAATATTTAAGATCAAATGAAAATACAATTTTCACAATTGTTCTAAATGCAATTTCATATTTTGAAACCATCAAATAATTAGCTCAATATCAAAATTGTCAAAATTAACAAAAAATTTTTTTCATTCTAATTAATTATCACTCAAATTATCTATTTTGTTTTATTCAAGATCAGTGTTAAAATACACATTTAACTTACCAAAACCTAATAATTTATAAATTATTAAATATCAACTAAAGAAAAAGTTAATTAACATGCACGGTATTAAAAATTACAAGAAAAGCAAAATTTTTTTTTACCAAATGCCAAATAAAGTGATAAAAAAATGTTTGTTAATTGTACTATAAATTTGAAAGGCTTCAAAAGTTGTAATAAGAAGGAAAAAGAAAAGAAAAGAGAAGTGTGCATCAAAGTGAAAATAAAAAATGAAAAGTGTGTTTGGTGTTTTGTTGTAAATTTAAGTTATTAATTAAATAAGTTGGTATTTATTTTTATATTTCAAAAAAAATTAATGTAATTTTATTTTGGAGCAAAAGATATCGTATTTGGGATTTGGATTATTTAGTATTTTTGAGCAAAAGATATAGTATTTATATGATTTTCTATTTAAATGGATTTAGATTATTCTATTTTAATTTTTATAATTTAATTAAAAAGATTATGTAATCATTATTGGATTAAAATTGAGAGAAGGCACTTAAAATAAATTAGGGGATTACTATATATATATATATATATATATATATATATATATATATATATATATATATATATATATATAGATGTATTTTGCCTTTTGAAATTTGTAAGAGTCTCGTTGAATTAAAAAAAAAAAATGAATTGAGGTGTTGTTTTGGTTTGTGGATTTACAGCCACGAAAATGCATGGGGAATATGGACCTTGTGAGCTAGTAATCATTTAAGTAGTGATTGTTTCACATATGATTCGGCTAATGATCTCAAGTTTCATGGCCCAATGAAAAGTAAATATTCATAGGCCCATAATGTTATTACTTCCCTTCAATCATACTCCACACTCCGCTAACCATTCTAACACCATAAATCATTGCTAAATCAAATTGCCCATGCCCATTATGTGATTGTGCTAAAACTTAAATGCTTCACTTAAACTACACTCCTTTTATTTATTTATTTTTAATTTCAACTTTGACTGCAATCAATCATCTCAAAATATTCGTTTCTTAATTGGAAAAAGGAATATATATATATATATATATATCCTAAATGTGTAATTTACTCCCTGAAATTTGATAAAAAGAGCAATTAGCACAGTAATATTTATCTTGGTGCAATATTTCATCTAAAGCAATGGCGAAGCTAGGATTGAAAAATAAGGGGGGCAAAAATATAAATTATATTTAAAATTAAAAAATAATTTTATAATAAGGGGGGCAAAATAAAATTTTAAATGAGAAAAATTGTTTATTTAATTAATATATACATGTAAAATAAAAAAATTTAAAAAAATAAGGGGGGCAATTGCCCCCCTTCTCCACCACCTAGCGTCGCACTGTCTAAAAGTTACAAATTGGGACAATGTCACTCCAAAATTGACGAATCTATTACTTTAACTATTTTTTCAGTTAACTGTTGATGTATTATTAAAATTATGTCAAAAATAGTATCACATGGTAAAACTGAAAGTGTAAAAAAGTTCCTAAAGTATTCTAAAAAAACGGTTTAATCTCTAAAATTTACAAATTGAGGCAATTTAATCTCCATTAACGTATTTTACTTATTTCACGTTAATGGTTACGAAAAATAGTCAAAATAACGGATCCGTCAGTTTTGGGTGATATTATCCCAATTTGTAAACTTTTGGAAGGGATGTCACACTAAAACAAATATTAACAGGTTAATTTTTTTTTATCAAATTTAGAGGGTGAATTGCACTTTCAGCTCTTTTATATATATATATATATATATATTGCATGATATTTATATTGTCCAAATAATGTAGTAAAGTACATATCCTAATGCGTTCTAGTTATTGGAACATTGGTCACGTTTGGTTCACTGGATTGCACATAGGATATTATAAAATAGTACAAGCTAATACAAGTACGATGTTTGAAAGATTTTTTGAAAAATTAATGTGGGGATAATATAATACAGTATGAGTTTCATTATCCCACATACATTGTATAAAATAATACACCACAAACTCTTGGATTTGTGTAATACGGTAAACATCGTATTAATACTAAATACCATCCCACCATCATTATTGTTGCTGCCACCACCACCACCACACCCTGTCGCTGCCGCCAACACCACCACCACTGCCGCCACCACTATCGTCGCCGCCACCACCACCGCCGCCACCACCACACTGCCACCACCGCCACCGTCATCGATACCACCACAACTACCACCATCACCATCGTCGCCACCACTATATCGTCGTCACCATCATTGCCACGCTACTGTCGATACCACCACCATCATCATTTATCGTCGTCACCCCTGCCGTCGCAGTCGATAACACCACCACCACTGCCGACATCATCAACCTCACCACCATATCGTCTGACACCATCGCCACGCCGTTGCGATACCACCACCACTATAGCCATCACTATTGCTACCACCTCTGATGCCGCCACCACCACCACTACCACTATCACCATCGCAGCCACAACCGCTCCCTGCCACCACACCACCGCCAACCCCTGCCACCACCACCACATTCCTTCACCTCCACCACCACCACCACACCCTCGCATCCAACACCACCATTGCTGGTTACACCATCACACTGCAAACACTGCCACCGCCACCGTCGCCGCTGCCACCGCACCCCCACACTACCTCCTCCACCGCCACCACACCATCATCACCACTACCACACCACTGCCACCACCACCTCGTCGCTGCTGCCACTATCACTCAGTCGTCGGCACAACTGCCACTGTCATCACTATCGCTGCAGCAACCTCCACACTGCCGCCACTACCATTATCACATTATAATCAAATTTTCAAACTTATAATATTGAATGTATAAGCTAATAACTATTATATAAAAATTATATTATAATTGATAAATTCTTTCATTTTTTGCTCAAATATTTCGTCAAATTCGTTGTTTAGATTTTTTATTTTTTTATCTAATTTTAATTTTAGAAATGCCGATTTTTCTAATGATATATAGGTCATTTCTCATTATTTTTTTATTTTTTAATAAAAAATTGATGTATTAAAATTTATATTTTATAATTATAAATTTTATCTAAATTAGTTACAATAAAATTAATTTAATTGTATCTATTTTTAATTTTTTTAAAATAATATATTATGATATTATGCACCAAATACAGTATATAATAGTACGAGATAATATAATTTTGTACCAAATATTGTATAATATAATACAGATTAATATTGTACAGGCTAATACTATACAAACTAATACTATACATGTTAATACTATACATGTTAATACAATACAGTGAAGCAAATGTGTCCATTATGTTTTTTTAAATTATTATTGAATTGATTTTGTTGTCAAAATTAAACAGAAAAATTTGACGTAAATAAACTTCTGGAATTGAATAAAAACTTTTAAAAAAATAAAATAAAAGTTAAAGCTGTTGTTGAGAGAGACTTTCCATTCATAACCTGCTACAGATTTGAAGGCTTGTGATGATTTCATCAAATATAAATTGAATCAGTAATTAAGTCAAGCAATCAGAAATAGTAATTAATGGGTTGCATGAAAGTAACCATATATAAAATAATTAATATTTGATTATCATCTTTAAAGTTTCATATAAGTTATTCTAACAAAATTAAGAATTAGTGTAGGGTTTGTGCATGCCAAATTAATTCCAAATTTACATATGATTTCAATTCGTAAATGTTGACTAATTAGTGAAGTTGTTAAAGAATGTGAGACGAGATTAAACAATTATTGAATATAAAAAATTGTTACTCCCTCCGACCGATTTTAAAAGGTAATTTTCTATTTTTTATGGAAATTAAATAAATAATTAAAATATTTAACTTTCATAAAAAAATATAGCTATTGACAAAAATACCCTTTCATATTTTCAAGCATTTCATTTAATTTTAATTAAAAGTATAAAGTGATAAAAAATATTTAATAAGATGTATAATAAATAGGGGTATACATATAAATATATCTTTTAAATTCTGAAAAAGACATTTAATGTGGAATAAAATCAAATAAAAAAATAATTTTTAAAAATGGGACGGAGGAAGTATTATTCTTTTAAATTCTTCCAAATATGCGTTGACACGTATTAGGCTAAAATGGATGAGTGGATTTCGCATAATTAATGTTAAAATGGAAAAGAGAATTTCAGATAATCGTAAGGAACTCTAATCAAAATTCAGATGATTGGTCGGATAATATTTGTAACTATTCATGCCAACATTTGCAATATAACATGTATACAAGCATTGACACAGTGAAAGTGATTTTAATAAATGAATTATTAGCCCAACAATGGATTAATTATCGCATGAAATTACTAATTTAGAATAATATATATTAAAGGATTAACGCTTATTTTCCTCCAAATTATTATCTTTTAACAAATTATCCTTTTAAACTAATTTAATGTCAGAGTAATCTTTTAAATTTGTTTAAAATGTAAGTAGTACCCTATACTATTAAAAATTTCAGATTATCTCTTATTATTATCATGCGCCAAAAGATCATGGTTTTCTTGTACTTTTTATAAAGTATCATGTGTCCTTATAAAGATAATCTGATATTTTTAATAAGTTCGAAAAAATAATTTGATATTCAGATTAATTAAAAGTGATAATGTAAAAAGAACTTTATGTATTGTTTCTATATTAAATAAACAAGCAAAAAAATACCTAAAATCAGTTAAGCCATGTGGATTGACATATATGAAAATGAGAAGCATTTATGAGGTATCAATTTCTTGACAAAAAAAAGTAAAAATGGGATTGAAAAAGAAAGGGCATTCACATGGGTGGTTTGGTTGCCTGATGATGGGAGGAAAGAAATTAAAATTTCTTAGGAGGATTGGTGGTTATTGAATATATCCAAAATTATGTGTCCTTTTCAGTGAACTAATTAATTCCCTTTTTATTTTAAATAAATATATTTTAATCATTTAGAAAGTTGAATTTTGTTAGAATTTGAGATACCCAGAAATACAGAAGAGTAGAAAGCAACAGGGCATCTTGCAATATCACATGGCAAACACTTTTGTAAATAATTGGTGTTGCAATTCACAGCACATGGCAAACACAGCCCATTGACAGCAATAGACAATGGGGCTTTGAGGACTTGTAAGAAAGAAAAAGAAAGAAAGTGGCACAAAGAGGAAATACTTAAAAAGGAAAATTATAATTTAAGTTCAATTAATGGGAAAATAATAATTAAGGAGAATAGGGTGCCAACTTGTACCTATACATAGCTTAAAAAAGGTCTTATTGGCTTAGGCCAAAATAAATATTATCATTATTATTATTGTTGACTTTGTTTTTAATAATTAATATTATTCAATTCAAGTCGTATTGACATACTATAAGAATAAAATTTTTTTAATATTAATTTTTACTATTTAGAAAATTTAAATTTAAAAATTTACTTAAGACTTTAGTTCAATTTTTTAAAAAGATGTTACTTTTGATTTTTCTTTCTTTGTATATATATAAAAAAAAAGATGTCCATAAAGTAGACATGAGAATTTTTTATCTAATCCGCAAATTCAATCTCAATCTATTAAAAAATGATAATTGAAACTCAAATTGAATAAAAAATTGACCGAACTCAAAATAATTTCAAAATTTTGAAGTTTGATAAAAATCGATAAGTAAATAACCCAAAAATAATTTAAACGTGCTAAATTAGAGTTCGACTTGTTTGACCCTTTTAATTTTTCAACTTTTTATTTTTTCTCTCTATTTTTAAGTGTATTCATCCTGTATATTTAGATAAAAGTAACTCTATTTTTAAGTATATTCATCCTGTATATTAAGATAAAAGTAAACTAAAATAACTTTTTATTTTTTCTCTATTTTTTAAATATATTCATACTGTATATTTAGATAAAAGTAAAATTATAGTTTTAAGCTTAATTTTTAACTTTCATTGACTGATGATAATTTTTTATTTTCTTACTGAGTTGAAACATGGATTTTAATTTGATAGTTTTGCAATTATTATTTCACGTCAAATAAACATTTGATTAAAGATAAATACATGTTTGTGATCCTTTGTGAATATAAATTTTGATGTTTTTAATTTACCATGCATTAAATCTTTTATATTTATACCTGTATCAATATATTGACACTTCTTTATAACTTTTTTTTGTTAGACAATGAGATGTCCTAAGCGGGTTCATACATACGGGAGATATTTTTAAGCCATATCACACTCAGACTACATCCCACTTAAACCGGAAAGGACCATAAAGGCGGCAAAATTTTATCACAAAGTATTTAACACAATATCTAAAATTCGAATTCGAAATCAATGGTTAAATTAGTAGATACATACCATCTCACTTACGTGGTTGGTGGTCTTTTTTATAACTATTTTAATCTCAATATATTGATTTATTAAATAAAAATATAATTTCAATTTTATATGTTAAATTAAAAAATGAATTTCTATTAGAACGGTAAGGTCTAAATCCTCTATTTTTATTTATTTATTTTTTTTATAGATTGGACTTTTAAATAAAATTCACTATTGCTCATTGGGTAAATTACATCCATAATCCCTCATCAATGACCTTCATCTTTTAATGGTCCCTCAATTTCACTTTTTTTTCTTGAAAACCATTCAACTATTAGTTATCTGACAATAATGTCCTTACCAACAAAAATAGATTGGAATTTTTCAACTGAACTTCTTGTGGTATTATATTTGAAAGCTGATCTAAGCAACTGATTTTCTCAATTGTTTCAATATTTTAAAGTATGTTGAAGGTTTATGGCATGGTTATTCAAACCGGTTGAAACCGGCCACACCTTAATCCAGTACGGTAAATCTAAAAAAAAATCTGTTTTCTTCAAAATAGTAATAGAACCGGTCAACCCGCCCGTTAATTTGGTAACTGGTCAAACCATGACCAGTTTAAAGGTTTTATTTAAATTGGGTATTATTATAAGTTCCTATATATGCCGTTTTTATTCTGTATGTTCCCCGGACGATTTTTCTTAGCCCTCAACTGATATATTGCTATTTATTTTTAAGCACAAATTAATTAAAATGCAAAATCAATTTAATTATAAAAAATACTATATATTAATTATATAACTCAAATATTTAAATATTTTAAATGTATAAAAATATTGACTCTTTTTGTTTTTGAAAAAAAAAAAAGAGTAGAGACTTGAATATGAAACTTTCTAATATATTGAGACCATCCTTTTCGTTCTAATGTTTCCAAATGGATTGAAACGCATGGCTTATAACAATGTTTATTTTGCAAGTGACTTATAATGTGATATGGCCTAATAAATTTAAAAATTTTATGATTAAATAGTAAGTATTACAAATTAAATAAATACCATATGCAAAACCGTGTTACTAAAATTTTATTGTACTTTCTCCAAATGTTACCAAACTATTGTCATTAGTATATTTAAAACTTGTTTAACTGGACAGTCCATTGTTGATGCAATGTAAAAATCATTAAGTAATATTTCATTAAAAAAGATGAGATAAGATAGTAAAAGTCCTTTTTTTTAATTATTTTAATCAAATGTCTCAAGTTTTGTGAGTTAGTTTGGGGTTAATTTCATCGGTGGTCACTAAAGTATTGCTGTTGTAACGATATTGTCACATAATTTTGATTTGTAATGAAAAAATCACTTAAATATTATTTTATAACATAAAAGTTAATTTGATCGGAATTTCGAAAATCAGATTATCGGAGCATGTAATATATGTATAAAAAAAAACAGGTCAACAAAAAGTGATACATCAGCTAGTGAGTCACTGCCACGTGGCATAACATAAAAAAACCCAAACTCTGCATCCCAATCACCCGCCCCTTTCTTTCTCCTCTCCCCCTCTCTCTCCTAGCCCCATCTAGATCTAGAGCCCTTGTCGATCTCCAGTCGCCACCTCTCTCTCCTCGCGCCATTTCTCTCCTCACCCTTTCTTACCTCGCATCCTCTAGATCTAGCATCTCCTTGCCCACTGTCAAGCTTATTGCATCAGACGGTTTGATTTGTATTGCTGAGTGATGCTTATGGGGCTGAAGGTGAACTTGGAATTGTCTTATCTAAGAAATTTATGAAACATGATGCATACTGTATGTTTGATGCTTTGATGAATGGAGTAAATGGTGCAGTTGCCATGGCAGACTTTTTCTCACCGTCCATAGCAGGTGGGTCTCATTTTGGGTTGCCTCCTGTCATCAAAGCTTCTGCTTCATTATACCACTTGCTTTGTGTTGCTGATTCATCTTTACACAGCCACCTTGTTGAACTTGGTGTTGAACCTCCATATTTTGTGCTCCGCTAGTTGCGGGTTTTATTTGGACTAGAATTTTCATACCAAAACCTCTTAATAATATGGGATGAAATATTTGTAGTAGATAACAATAAATTAAACGCGGGTAATGAAAGTGATTCAGGCTCCAACTTTTATGTATTTACACTAGCTCGGGGAGCACTAATCTCAGCTATTGCAGTTTTTATGATACTATATTTGAGATCTTCACTGCTTGCCACCAAGAATGCCACTACTTGTGTCCAAAGATTGCTCAATTTTCCAGAGATTATAGATCTTAAAAAAATTATTGGTAAGGCGAAGTCCCTACAAGCTCTTGCATTAAGGGCCAATTTCTCATCATTCTCTTCCCCATTTTTTGGGGCTTACAACCATAGTATATCAATGGTAGTTGTTGGAACTTACGGAGAAACAGAGCAAGAATATAGAAGAAGAGAAATGCAGAAAATGCAATGTATCTGTTGCATATTATTTTTGAATAGAAGGTGGCCTTTAAATAGGCTTACAATAAAAACTGAAATCCAAAAAATTCTCAACTGAATTAGAAAATCTTGCCACTACTATCAGATATTATTTTGCCTAACTAAAAAATACGAAAAATGTGCTACAAGAATCTGTAGCAAAACAGAGACAAAGTCAAACTTTTGAATTAATATTCAATAGTAGTGAGGGGTCATACTCTTCCCTTGGATTCAATTTCTCCAAAAACTCCTCTAAACTTGGTGCTATAAAGCTATTGGGAAGAGAAGTGGAGAGTTTTACATAAAGAAGAAGAACTGAGAAATAGTAACTTAGAAAAACCAAATCAAACCTCGAAAAAGAGATAGAGACGCTAGAAAAAGAGATGCAGAGCTTATTGCATCAGATCTGGAGGAGAGAAATGGGACGAGGAGAGAGAGGCGACGAGGAGAGTGAGGCGGCGACTGGAGATCAACAAGGGCTCTAGATCTAGATGGGGCCAGGAGAGAGGAGGAGAGGAGAAAGAAACGGACGAGTGATTGGAATGCAAAGTTTGTTTTTTTATTTATTTTTTTATTTTTTTAATGTTATGCCACGTGGCAGTGACTCACCAGCTGATGTGTCACTTTTTACTAACCTTTTTTTCTTTTACGTGTGTATTACACGCTCCGATGGTTTGATTTTCGAAATTCCAGTCAAATTAACTTTTATGTTACAAAATAATATCTAAGTGATTTTTTCGTTACAAATCGAAATTATGTGACCACATCGTTACAATAGCAATACTTTAGTGACCATAAGTGAAATTAATCCCTTAGTTTGATGCCAATCAAACAAATTCAATAGTAAATTTTGAATTTCAAATAATTATTAAAAAACATTAGAGGAAAATAAGTTTGCATTGCATCGAGTAGACAAGGATCCAGTAATAGAATTATTAAATACTACCATATATTGAACTAATTCTCTAAATGAAACCATTGAAAAAAATTTAAAATTTATTGGAAAGTGTTTCAGAGCGTTCAAAAAAATTGGCTCTAAAACTAAGTGAAATTGAGAATTATTTTCTCAAAAATAGAATTCTTGGATTTTGTTGCAAGTTTTGGTAATTTAATAAATATGAAAAATTGAGAAAATTCCGAAATTTTAAAATCCAGCCTCCAAAATAGTTTTAAAGATCCCATAATAGCTCTATAATTTCGTATAAGTTAAAATTTCTAATGTAGAGCATACTCATTTTGAATGGTATAGAGTTTTGGATTAAATATTTTAAAGTAATTTTATAAGTATTGGATGTATTTTAAGAAAAAAATAAGTTTTAGAAAAAAAAAAGAAATTAATTTGGGGCAAAGTTATAAATTTAAAGAATTCAGCAAACACATGAAGACCTAATAAAAAATAAAATTAATATATAAGGACTCAATGTGTAGTTTTCAACATTCAAAGATTCAAACAAAGAAAATTGAATAGTTCAGGGATCTAATAACATGTTTTTTGATGTATAAATACGTACATATATGTATGTATATAGCATGCATGTATACATATATTCAAACACATACAAATATATATATAGTTACCTTTATGTATGTACCCCCATATATATAAAAGTATCTTTATATATGTACCTCTATGTAATGATTGAAAAAACTAAAAATAAAATTTATATAAAAAATTGGGTCATTCGGATTGTGCTTTAATTCAATCGATTTAAGTCAGTTTCAATTGATTTATTCGAATTTTGGATCAGATATGATCCTTAATTTCTCAAATTGGATTAGTAACAGATCCTAAAATTCATATCAAATTGATAGGTCTACTTTATTAATCCCCTCTCTCTTATTTTATTTTAGAAAAAGAGAAAAATCGGGATTGAAAAATGTTTCAGCCCGGTCCAATTCATCTCCTCCATTTGGAAGATGCTAGGGCAGGGGCCTTTATGGTATTTAGGTAATACTGACTCCACAACCATAAAATCCTTGTTTCTTTCTTTTCTTTTCTCTTTTATATATTATATAATATTTAATTACAAGTTAAAAATGTAAAATTCTGATAACTGTAAACATTTAATAGTCATTTTATTGAAATAAAATTGAAATTTTGTAATGTTATGCAAATACCATATAATGATTTCCAAGTAAATTTTCATTTTATAACTCTTTCTCAGGAAAAGGTTTTATAGAAACAAACTACGCCTAAGGCCTCAAGGTAATTTTCATCTCTACCAATATGCTACAAGCTACTGATCTTGTACCAGAGGTATGAGATGTCAAGTCCAAGGTTTGCTAATAATAATAATAATAATAATAATGATGATGATGATGTTATAGATTGTAAATTGTTAGTTAATGTAATTGATAACAGTTCGAAAATATTGGACTGACTTCTACACGTGGATCCCTATTCAATGCTCCAATGAACCTGCAAACAGGAATATTTCGGTGGGGTTCGATGAGAAGAATCTCCGATGGTCAAGTCAGTGAACGGTCAAAGGATAAGGTTTAATGGGGTAGAATGGCTTAGAAAACCATACCTGTCTATGGTGACTACTTTTGTAGGGGTGGGTATCCGATTATCCTCCGAAATCTTGATGGCCATGGGAATCCTTGTTCCAGAGAACTCCTACCTAGATAAGAAGTCTTCCTTAAGTAGGAAGTTGGTCTCTAATATGTGTCCTAATTGGACTTTAGAAATGGTCCCGATGAGCTGCTTCATTCCTAGAGTTATTGTAATAGAGATCTAGGCTATAGGCCTAGACATGAGGCCCAGCTTGGCGAGCCCAGTTTGGTTATCATAAGTCCCCCCCCAAGGTATGAGACATTTATGTCGATGTCATGCCGAGCTCTCTTGCAACGCTTTGAATTATTCATCTGAGCTCTTTAACTACCCTACTTTCGAGAATTGTGGCGATGCTTCAATTTTTGTACTTATAATAATTATAGCCCTTTCAATCCCTGTGTTGTCAGAATCATAATTGTGTCTCCTTGAGTTCCGAACCCAGCTATCAATTGTAATTAATTTCACACACATCGGTGTGATCCACACCGTTCGACTCGCTTTGATCCGATGGTTCGCCCCAACTATAAATACCCTTTGGATTATTTCATTTTTACTTTTTTTGCTATCATTTCTCTTTTTTGCTTCTCTCCTTTTCTGGCATTACATACTTCAATCTTCTCCATATTCTTTTGATTTTCAGGTCAGTTTCTCTATTGCCTCCTCTCTTCATTTCCTTTTTTGCTTCCGCATCTTTCTTGCTTCGTTTTTTATCTTCATTGTGAGATAAGTGGGACCTCAGAATCTAGTAAAATTAGGATTTCTGACAACCTACTAGAGGATAGTACCCTAAGCACTTCAGCTCATAGTTCATCCACCACTAGCACACCCATAGAGCTTCTTGAGTTCCAGGTAATTCCTCCGAGCTCTAGTCTGGCTTCTGAAGCTACTATTGCGAACCTTCCTAATGTAGAAGTGCTAGCATTTACCAACCCCAAACCATGGAGGCCACCAAAATCCAATCCTTGTATAGCCGACGTAAGTTCGTTTGTGAATGCGGTTGAGTTGCTGAGCTTACATGCCAAATTAGGGATAACCCCCTGATACAAACTCCTAGCTGCCAGTCCTCACATTCTATCTAATTATAATTTTAATGATAAGACAAAACTTATCATTTACGAAGTTAACATCTGTGCTGGGGTCACTATTACCCTAACTCGCTTCGAAAGCTCCCTTTTGAAATACTATGACCTTACTGTTAGCTAATTGCACCCCAATGCCTGGCTTACTCTTACCGATCTTCAAATTTGGATGGTGGAGAAAGGGATCGACCTTACTATCTGCCTATTCAAGGTGACTCATGTGGTCGGTCTTAGAAATATGATCGAGAACCACTGTTATGTACAAGCTAGACCGGGGTACGGTATTTTTTCGGGAAAACTGAACTCTCTTAAAAACTGAAAGCACCAATTCTTCATCATAGAGAGCGACAAGGAGTTCTCCTTCCGGACATCTTGGGGTCAATTTGTGAATAGGAACGAGCCACATGTAATACTCACTGAAGATGAGGAGAACACTTTAGCTCGATGGAGGGAGCTCCATCGCTAGAAGCTTGATGTTTATGAATTTTTGGACCCTAAGTCCTCCCTTGAGCCTTTGAGCGATATCCGAGATATATTTACTAATTTCTATACGAATGCTAACTCTAATTTCTCTTTCATTGTGTTATTGCTTTACAGTTATGAAGAGGGCCGAAAAAAATTCTTTTGGTGACAAGGTTAAGGCCAATAGAACCAAGCTTAGGGAGGGGTCCCAACCTGCAAATGCTAAACCTATGCAGAAGAGGAGTATGACCTCTGCTCCTGCATCCATCCCTCCTGCTCCTGAAGTTAACGTGGCAGTGGGCTCTGTTTCTACTTCTCTACGTTAGACTCAAGATTTGCCTACTACGGGCTCGACACTGAATAGTCCGTCCAATGCCATAACCATCTCCGATGCTTCTCCTCCCTCTCCGACCAAGCCTTCACCTAACATTGGTCGGCTATCAGTCTTTTTTTCCTGGCCCGTCTTTTTCTCGAGCCTCCGAGCACAGGCCAGTTCCCTTTTCCTCGTAATGGAACGAGCGAGTTAACAAGATGATAGAAGAGGTTCAGGGTCTTTTGCTTTCTAACCCTTCTGCCTACAACTCTACGAATCCTGAATTTAACAATTTCTGCTCTCTATTGACTTATATTCCGGATGAAGTGTCCTTGTTTATGAATTTAAGGGTGGACAACTTATCTTTTGTGATGAGGTGGCATCAAGTCGAGGTATGTTATTCCAAACTTGTGCCTTTTCTTCTCCTCTTCTTTTTCTCTCTTTTTTTTACGTTATCTTTTGCAAAGTGCGATCCTCTCCAACGCCTTGATCGAAAAGATGAGCCGACTTCTAGACCTTATAAGGGAGGAGAAGAGGGTTAGCTCCGAACTAAAGGAGAAGCTAAAGGAGGCCAAGCAGACTGCTGCTGCTTGGAAAGATTAGGCAACTGCCCATGAGGCCAAAATCAAAAAGGTGGAAAAGGCTATCCGTAAGGAAGCTGAGGAGGCAGATCGCAAGTTGTCTGCGGCTAAGGCTTCCGCTACTAAGGCCTAGGAGGATTCCCGAACCTCGAAGGCCGAGCTAGAGAGGTATCAAGTGGAGAAGACTGGTTTAGAAAGCAAGGTTGCCTCACTCGAAAAAAGGCTCTCGGAGATGGAGGAGAAGATGGACGATATAGCTAAAGACAAAGCTGTTGCATATGGCAATAAGGTTGTCTGAGCCATGAAGAGCAAGTTCCCTCAGGAAGATTTTGCTTGGGTTGATATCGATCCTGATGAGGAATAGTTATTTTCATTTTTCTGTAGCCTTCGAGGCCTGTTTTCTCATGTACTCGTGATATTTATAAAAATGCCCATTTTGCCTTATTATTGGCCTTGCTTTTTTTTTTTTTAATTTTTCTGCACTATTTAGTCGAATGCTTTTTAATGGCTTTTTGTTCTTTTACCGAACTTTGTCGTTTTGGATTATCATTTTTCTCCGAGCCTTTTGCTGGTAGACCGAGTAGAATGAGATTCCCTTAAAGGAATCTTAACAAATTTTAGAGAAAATCATAAGCAACTAAGTGTTGAAAAAAAGCTTCCGGCCTAAGCTGCCGAGCTAAGCTTTTTATTGACTTGTGTGCTCATGGCTTAAGCTATTGAGCTAAGCTGTTACATTGGGTCATACTTGCAGAACTTCTTTAAGAAGAATACAAGGTTTTCTCAAAGACAAGTGAATTAAATACAAAATATGCTCTTGGCGATCATGCTTGACTGAGCTTGACAATATGTTCCCTTTGGCGGACATGCCTATTGGGATTTGGACTTGCTATATGCTCCTGGCGAACATGCCTTTGAGCCTTGTCGAGCTGCTCCTGGTGAACATGCCTGTGAGCTTCGGTGATCCTTACCCCCGGCGAACATACCTGTTTGGACAAAGTTATTGATAGTATTTCTTCAAGTTGCTAATATTCCACAAATGCTGCAGTACTTTTCCCTCCATATCCTTGAGCCTATATGTGCTGAAATTGATTACTTCATGTACCTCGAACTGACCTATCCAATTAGGACTCAAATTGCTAATCCCTGCAGCTGTCTGAGCTTCAACGGCTTTCTTTAGGATAAGTTCGCTATACAAAAAGTCCGGGGCTTTATTTTCCTGTTACAATAGGAAGGCATTCGTTATTTGTAGGCTGCTGCTCGAATCTAGGTTTGCTTTCTTTTTCCTTCAAGTGTGTCTATACAATACAACAATGACTCCTCATTTGCTTCATGATTGTGCTATTCGGTTCTCAGGTTCGTCATTCCTATCTCACAAGGAATGATTGCCTCCACGCCATAAGATAGAGAAAAAAGGGTTGCCCCTGTTGCAGTCCTGGGTGAAGTTCAGTATGCCCACCATATGCTGTTTAGCTCGTCAACCCATAGGCCTTTAGCTTCATCCAGCCTCTTTTTCAGCCCCGTCAATATTATTTTATTTGTCACCTTAGTATTATTTTATTCGTCACCTTGGTCATACCATTTGATTAAGGATGGTAAACTGACGTAAGTCTGAGCTGAATGTGTAGCTCCTCACGAAATTCCTGAAAGATTGACAATCGAACTGTTTGCCATTGTCAGTAATAAAAGTGTTTGGAATCCCGAACCTGGTTAATATTGACTTTCGAACAAATTTGATGATGTTTACCAGAGTTATTATAGCCAATGGTTCGGCCTCAACCCATTTGGTAAAGTGATCCATTGCTACTACTAAGAATTTACTTTGTTCGGTTGCCTGTGGGAATGGTCCCAGTATGTCTATTTCCCATTGTACAAAAAGCCAGGAACTGTATATTGGGGTCTGCCAAATTGACTGCTTATGGGTTATCTTTCTAAAGCGCTGACATTTATCACACTTCCTTACTAACTCCTTGGCATCTATTTCCATGCTTGGCCAATAGTATCCTTGCAAAAGAGCTTTCCGAGCTATTATTTGAGCTCCTTCATTTGCCTCGTAAATTCCTTCATGTATCTCTCGGAGCACGTAGTTGCCTTCATCCGTACTCAGGCATAATGACCAAGGATGGGAGTATGATCCCCTGTATAGCTTTTCGTTCAAGATAGAATATAGACTGGATCGCCAAACTATTTTTTTGCTTCCACCTGATTTTTTGGAAGGGTGCCTATGTCTAAGAATTGTTAGATCGGCAATCACCATCCGTCCATCTGCTTATTCATCCAATTTGAAAAATTTTCGTATGAGGGCTAAGTGAGAACAACCCACACCACCTCGTCCGACCTTACAACATTGTTCGAGGATGCCTGTTTAGCCAATGAGTTAGCCTCCCTGTTTTCCTCCCCGGGGTATCTGTTCGTTTGTCCACAAGCTCCCGCCCTTTTCTAGCTGAGCTAATAGGGCCGATACCAAGTCTCGATATTTCATCATCATTTGTTCTTTGGCTTCAAACTTTCCTGTCAATTAAATAATATCTAACTGTGAGTCAGAGTAAATAAGTAACGAGTCAAGTTTTACCTCGAGGGCGAGCTCTATACCAAAGCATAGCGCCTCATACTCCGCCACATTATTTGACGCTGGAAAAGATATCTTAGCCGATCCTCTTACGAATATCCTTCCTGGACTGGATAGTATGACTCCAAAACCTGCCCCCTTGGATGATGCCGCTTCGTCAACATGCAACTTCCACGCTGCTTTGTTCGGCTCGTTTGGGGTAGCATAGAGTTTTGTCATGAAATCCGCTAGTATATGGGCTTTCATTGCCGAACGTGGTTCATACCGAACATCAATCTCTCCCAGGTGCATTACCCATTCTATTATCCTGCCCGATGCCTCTGGCTTTTACATTACCTTTTTGAGCAGAGTGTTGGTTCAAACACCACTGTGTGTGCTTGAAAATAGGGGCAGAGTTTTGCTGCGAAACTGACAAAGGCTAAGGCTAACTGTTCAAAGATCAAATACTTTAGCTCGATGCCTCGGAGAACTTTACTAGTGTAATATATAGGGAATTGCTGGGTGCTTTCTTCCCTTATCAGGACTGGTCCTACTGCCCCTTCTGAAACCAATAAGTATATGAATAGATTCTCTCCTAATTACAGCCGACTAAGCAGTAGGAGGGTACTTAGGAATTCCTTGAGTTCTTCAAAAACATATTGACATTCCGAACTTCACTAGAAATTCTTTAGATTCTTCAAGGACTTGTAGAATAGGAGGCACTGCTTTGCCAAGCAAGAAATAAATCTTCCAAGCATTGTGATCTTTCCGTTTAATATCTATACATCCCTGATTGATCTTGGTGGTTTCATTCTTATAACGGCTTTGATTTTTGTTGGGTTAGCTTTTATTTCTCTTTTTGAGATCACGAAGCCAAATAACTTACCGGACCGAACTCCAAACGCGCACTTATTTGGATTTAACTTAAGGCTGAACATTCTAAGGGTAAAAAAATGTCTCTTCAAGTTCCTTAGGCAAGTCGCCCGAGGTCCTACTCTTGACTATCATGTCATCTACGTAAACTTCCATATTCTGACCTATCTGCCCAGCAAATAGCTTGTTCATCAGTCTCTGGTATGTGGCTTCTGCGTTCTTTAGTCTAAATGGCATCACAGTGTAACAGTACATTGCCCTGTGGGTAATAAATGCTATTTTTTTCTCGTTTTCGAGGTTTATCGAGATCTAATGGTATCCTGTCGAGGCATCTAGGAAGGCATACTCTTCGAATTCGGCCATTGAATCTACCAACATGTCTATGTTTGGTAGTGAATAACTGTCTTTTGGGCATGCATTGTTTATATCGGTAAAGTCCACACACATTTTCACTTCCCATTAGCTTTCTTTACTAGGACCATATTGGATAGCCAGTCCAGATATAATACTTCTCTAATGAACCCGTTCTTTAGCAAAGTGTCTGTCTCTTCGTTTATCGCTATTTGCCTTTCTGGCGCATGATTTTGCTTTTTCTGCTTGATCGGCTTACTGCCAGGCTGTATGCCCAGTGAATGACAGATAACATCTGGTGAGATACCGGTAATGTCCAATGGTTGACAAGCAAACACATCTACATACGTTTTCAGAACTGCTAGTAAGGATTTTACTTCCGAACTAGGCTTCCTAGAGGCTATCCTTACTGTTTTCCCTAGCAATAATTCTATCTCCTGCAATAAATCGATTGGTTCGACTTTCTGCACATCCGTTGGGACATCCAGAGTATCTACTAGGAGGGCCTATTTTGCTTCCTTTAGCATGGTAACATAGGTCTCATTTGCTACGTTTCAGTTTTCCCGCAGTATGGCTATCTCCTCTAGTGTTGGTATCTTCATAATTAGTTTCTACATAAAGATATAAGCGTCTACTGCGGCCAAGAGAGGTCGGCCGAAAATTGCATTATAAAATAAAGGCATATTTACTACCATAAAACATGAGATACAGGACCTAATCATTGAGTCATCTCCCAACTGTAAGCATAGGTTAACCGAGCCTTCGACTTTGACGGGCTGTCCCGAAATGCCGGTCAACGGGACTGTGACTTCTTCCATAGGGCTAGGCATTCCCAGTGCTTTGTATGCTTGCAGGGTGATGAGGTTTACCACGCTGCTCGTGTCCACTAAGATCCTTTGCACCAGAAAGTTTTCAATTATTGCTTCAACTACAAGCGTGCCATTATGTGGCTGTTGAACATGTCTCCCATCTTTCAGTGAAAACTGAATGTCTGTTGGAGTGGGCGGGCTGGACCCCAGCGGAAAACCTCTTTTGCCTTCCTCTTTTTTGAATCACCAAGCACGTAATGTTTTCCTCCCACAATCACATGGATTACTCATGCCGGAGCTTTCTTGCTACTACTGCCCTCCCTTCTGTTGGGCTACCTTGAGGGAGATTGTCTTTCCTCCATTTTACTACCTTTAATGAATTGCTTGAGTTTGCCTTTCTTGATGTGGTATTCGATCTCCTGTAAGAGGTGTCTACAGTCATTGGTTTCATGACCTTTATCTCTGTGAAAAGTGCAGTACAAAGCTTGATCTCTACTCGAACTCTCTCTCATGGGCTCTAGCTACTGTACCTCCATATTATTCTTCATCCATGATAGAACTTGCGCTGGAGATGTGTTTAATTTAGTAAATTGCTCATCTCTTTGGTTATCTGAATATGACTTTGAACCACATATGCCCTGTTCGTTCCCCTCATGGCTCGAAAATTGCTCTTCTACAAGCTTCCTTTTTCCTGTCTCGTTCCTCTAGAGCTGCTGCTGTCTTTTTCCTGCTCATTGTATTTCACCCGTCTGGCTTTATCCATTTGAATTTATTTATGAGCCCTGGTCATAAGTTCGGTGAAGTCATAAGGAGGTATTTTTGCTTAAGGAATCACTGAAGTCCTGACATATGGTGTTTCGACTGAGGGCGTTGATTGCGACGTCCAAATTAAAGTTCTGAATGTCCATTTTGACCATGTTAAATCTATCCACAAAACTTCGCAGAGGTTTAGCCCTTTCCTAAACTACCTGATGTAGGTTCGCTAAGACCTTTGTTGGTCGGATGAAAGCTATGAACTTTGCTTCAAACATTTTCGCGAACTACCTAAAGCTATGTATTGAGTGCTCAGGCAAGTTTTCGAACCAAACTTGGGCGGACTCTGTCAGTGTTTGTGGAAAGATTTTGCAAAAGGCAATATCCTCGGTGGTGTAAATTAACATGGCATGGCAGAATTGGTCCACGTGAGCTCGAGGGTTTGTGCTCTCGCTGTATCTTGGTAAATTAGGTAGCCTTATGTTCGGGAAGGGGTGAAGAGTATGGATTTGAGAAGGGGGGATCAGACGTTCTCCTGGTGTTGTATCACACTGTGACTTTGTTTCTGCTACATTCTTTCCTTAATGAGCCTATCGAGCTTGTCTCGGGTTAGAGTTATCCTTGATCCTTCATCTTCCCTCCAAATTGAGGAGTTTGGATCATCAGGGTGAGGATGGTATTGGTCTCGGTTGTTTGTGGTGTCGATTGGGGTGTTGGTTCAGCTGCTATGTGTGAAAGAGTTAAAAGGAGAGCTTGGGCAAGTTGAGGGGTTAGGTCGGGTATGAAAATTCTGGGTGTGTCGACATTCAGACCCATAATGGGAAGATTGGTAGAGGTACCCTGAGGGGTGGGCTCTAAGGATTAGAAGACTGGTAAGTGGAGGCTTGGAGTTGTGTTACTCCTATATTTGGCAGTATTTGTTATGTTCGCGATGTATGACCCCATGTTACTAAACTAAATCCTAAGGCATTGAAGTGTATTTTCTTAGGATACTCGCGTCTTCAAAAGGGATATAGATGTTATTCTCCTGATTTGCAGCGACGTCTGGTTTCAGCTAATGCGGTATTCTCAGAAAATAAACATTTCTTTCCCTTTGGACCCACTCTTCTGAGCCAAGGAGAGAAAGATGAGTGGCTCATTTATACTATGACATCTTCTCGAGATTCTGTTGATGTGTCTTCTGTATCTTTTAGTTTTGAGCAGACAACACATGGTGCTCCTTCAACATCAACAAGACTACAGATTGTTCAAGTCTACTCTAGAAGAAAAGACACTAATGATACATGTCCTGCACCAACTTTTTTGTCATCTGATTTTGCTCTAGCTGACTCCGATCTTCCCATTACTCTTCGAAAAGGTAAATGCAATTATCAATCTACTTATTCCATTGCTAACTTTGTTTCCTATGATCACGTGTCTTCCTCAACATGCTCCTTAATTGCATCTTTAGATTCTATCTCTATCCCTAAGACAGTTCATGAAGCCTTGAGTTATCCTGGATGGTATGATGCTATGCTTGAGGAGATACATGCCTTGGATACAAATACAACTTGGGAGTTGGTGGATTTACTAGAAAGGAAGAAGGCTGTGAATTGCAAATTGGTCTTTACAGTCAAGTTAATTCGGATGGTTCGGTAGATCAACTTAAAGCGTGACTTGTTGCTAAAGGATATGCCCAGAGTTGGAGTGGATTATTCTGATACTTTCTCTCTAGTCACCAAATTGAGTTTTGTTCGTTATTCATATCTTTGGCAACTTTCCAACACTGGCCTTTACATTAGTTGGACATCAAAACTGCTTTTCTTCATGGCGACCTTCAGGAAAAAGTCTATATAGAGCAACCACCTGATTTTGTTGCTTAGGAGAAGTATGGAAAAGTTTGTCACATGAAGAAATCCTTGTATGAATTGAAACAGGGTCCTCGTGCTTGGTTTGGCAAATTTAGTGAGGTCCAAGAATTTGGGTTAAAGAAGAGTCAGTGTGACCACTCAGTTTTCTACAAACAATCGAAAGCTAACACTATTCTTCTTGTGGTGTATGTTGATGATATTGTGATTATAGGGAGTGACTTTGCAGGCATCTCTTCACTTAAGTCCTTCATGCATAGTAGATTTCATACTAAAGACTTAGACCAATTAAAATACTTTTTGAGAGTGGAAGTGTCGAGAAGTAAGAAGGAAATCCTTCTATCCCAAAGAAAACATGTTCTTGACTTGCTTGCAGAAACTGAAAAATTAGGAGCTAAGTCATGCAGTACTCCTATGGTTCTTAATGTACAACTTACAAAGGATGATGGTGATCCTTTTAATGATCCAAAGAGATATCGGAGGTTAGTTGAAAAATTGGATTATCTCACAGTAACTCGTCCCAATATTGCATTTATAGTGAACGTTGTTAGTCAATTTATGACTGCTTCTAAGGTCAAGCATTGGGAAGCTCTAGAGCAGATCTTGTGTTATTTGAATGGTGCTCCTGAACTAGGTATATTGTATAGGGATAATGGGCATACTCACATTGAATGCTTTGCCAATGTTGATTAGGCAGGTTCCAAGGTTGATAGGAGGTCAACTAGAGGCTATTGTATTTTTATTGATGAAAATTTAGTATCTTAGAGGAGTAAGAAGCAGACTATAGTGTCCAGATCTAATGCAGAATCTGAATACAGAGCTATGTCACATTCCGCATGTGAAATTTTATGAATTTATCATTTGCTTACTGAAATTGGTATAGATCGCTCGTTTCTAGCAAAATTTTGGTGTGATAATCGAGCTACTCTTCATATTGCCTCCAATCTAGTGTATCATGAGCGAACCAAGCATATTGAAGTTGATTTTCACTTTATTCGTAAAAAGATTCAGGATAATATCTCAACTGGACATATAACGATAGGAGAACAGTTGGATGATTTATTTACAAAGGCTTTAAATGGACCTCGAGTTAAATATTTGTGTAATAAGCTGGACATGATTAATATCTATGCTCTAACTTGAGGGATAGTGTTACAGACTGTAAATAGTTAGTTAATGTAATCTTAGGAACATATATAGCTTTCCTTAAATAACTAGAACTCTAACTCCTGTATATTAGTATATATGGACATACCTTTGATGATTGCAAAAGAGAAAATAATCCCATCTTGTGTTTTGTTTCAAATAATAATAATAAAGATGTGTCTTTATTAGGACTGTAAACTTACGGAGGTTACATCATTAGCATTGTAGAGACAGAAAACTAGAACAAATATAAAAATAAAAAATAAGAAAAGGCTTTATATCATGATTTGGACAGTAAGCTTACAGAGGTTAATGTAATAACACTGGTCAACTCCCTTCTCCTAAATTCCTAAACTCTCGATACAAGATGCAGTGTGTAAATTTCTGTGTTTCTAATCTAACATTACAAAAAGAATCAGATTACAATAAACAACAAGATATGAAATATGCTGCTAAGAATAGAACTCACCAAGGAAGATGCTTAAACACATCTGATGGCAGCACAACCAACTCGCAGTTAAGGAACTCTTCAAAATCTGTCTCAACAGTAAATGTTCAGAAAAATGAGACAACACTACTAAAAGCTAATCATCAGATTCCATAGTTGGGCTGTTTGAGCAGCTATCCTTTTTATGGAGCTCTAATAACCTGGATTCTGGATTACATAGCCCTGCAAACAAAGTTACTTGAAGAGTTAGAAAGATAAGAAAAGAATCCTATAAAGCTTTGTCTTCATAATCGACACCCATTGAGGCAGTAACAAAACTTATCTTCTACAATCAACAGCTCCATTACGAGGCAGTTACTAATTTTTTCTTGCACATACCAATTGTTATTACTAAAACACTTGATTTTCAGCTCCATTTTATTTAATACAACTTGATCAATTCCGTTTCTATCCTCAATATATGTGTGTATGTACATGTGTATGTGTATGTGTGAGCACCCGCACATTTGCATGTTTATCTCTGTGTCTAATTCCTATCATAACATAAAATATGCGAAAGCACAAAAGCCATTATTGGCAAAATTAGAAATCTAAACTCTTACAAAATTTGACAACACAATTTTACTATTCAATTTTCGGAAACCAATCTTTCTTTACGAAATGAAACAACATTATATATTTCTTTTTCTGCTTTTCTATTTAATATATAATATTGTATTACCACTTCAGAATATAATTATGATTACTTTAAATATTTATATTCCTTGATAACAAATTCATATGAACGGAAAATATATTCCATTGTTAAATGACAAGCAATCACGTGCAATGCATGCACTGAAATGAACTGAAATCACTTATGAGGACACCAACCTGAACATTTGGGAATGTCCCACACAGCAACTGCTGATGGTGTACATTCTGCTTGACATAGTGCTCGATTATCCTCATGGTTAACATTCATTGCAAGCATCCAAGCACCAATTGTAACATCCTCATTGCTGAACATCCGAAAACTGATATTCCAAAGGAAAGAGAAATGTCACATACAAGAGAATTTTTCTCCAATTTTATGTTGAGAACTGGCAAATCCAAAGTTTCATATAAATGTTTTATAGTGCCTCGGGACTTCCACAGGGCAGGGTACAGCAATGTCCTAAAAAGCTAACATACTAAAGGTTGTACTGTGAACTATGAATTAATGACAATAGTGAGTCCAAAATCAGAGTTATGGGTTTCAGTTAGGTTTTGACCCAACCCATTATAGAACAAATGGACACCTTCACTATAGGAAAAAAGTTTACTCTCTCATCAAAACGACTCTATAGGAATGGCTTAACGAAATGGCAAAACTGAACTCGGGTTGTTTCTGAGCAAGCTTGCATTATACATCCATCCATCATCATAATTGAGTTGGGCCAAAAACGATCATAACCCTCAAACCAGATTTAAACACCCCCTATAGCATAACTGACCTCATGTGCTCACACAGAATGGCATAAACAATGAGCTAGAAAAATAAAAGGATAAAAGCACGGAAAATTTTCTAGGTTTCTTTTCCTTTAGGCCTTTGCCCTAAGAGTTATGCCTCTTTTCAACAAGCACTTGAAGGTGACAAAATAAAGGCAGAACAAAATGCAAAGAAGAACATCAGAATGGGCTCCAAAATTGTAGTCCCAACAGTATCTACCACAGAACTTCAGATTTCCATAAGCTACCCTCAAGGTGGGCGAGGAAGCAGAATCTTAATAACAAATTCCAAGTTCAAGACAATGCGAAATAGAAACAATTCTTAAACTAATTAGTAATAATTGTAAAAGGTGGCTATAGCAGGGAATAGACAAACTTGCCTGTCATTTCTAAGGGCAACCAAACTTGCAACAACATCGGCAGAAAGAGCATATATTGGACCATAAGCATGAAGAAAGTAATCCTTCCCAAGCAAATTGGATAATGGTTCATACCTGCATGAATCAACATTTATTTGATTAAGAAATAAATAATGACCAGATACCAAATAACCGATTCCCTCAAGTACTTTGGTGTTAATGAGGCAGAACACTTCTCTTAAGGAAAACAAATAGGACTAAAGTTGAAAAAATTCTCATTCTAAGGGTTGTAAATAATGAACTTTTCATAACTGTAGCGTGGCAGAACTGAAACACATCAAAATGAGTCAGTAAAAGGTTTCTTTAATAAGATTGGCAAAAAGGCCAGAATCAATATTCAGACAGAGTTTGACTATATATGTAATATGACCAAACAATGAAATAGCTAACGCATGACATGCTCGAAACAGTCAATGATCGCTATCATTTTCTCAAAACACTGACGTGCTTAAATAAACATAAAAAATCAAACATAAAATTACACAGGATGGTACTAAATTTTGCAAGTTGAAGGCAAATGCCGCAGCCTTGTAAACTAAACAACCTCTAGTTGTAGGGAAAAAAATATTCACAGATAAGTACTGCCCAAACCTTTTCTGTTAAAGCCTAGTATTCCAAAAAAATAGGTAAAACAATTAGAAAAATTGGAACCCCAATAAGTTGGATCAGAATAGAAAAAATTATAAAATTTGGAGTAAAATGTGCATTTAAGAATTCAGTAGGTGGGTGGCTATGAAAGGAGCAACCAGTAAAATAAATATATGCATAGAGACTATAAAATAAACAAGTAAACTAGCTTTTACTTTATTCAATAAAGACCTCAATCTTTTTGTACAGAAGTCCTTGTACTTCTTAAATGCCCCAAAATTTTGCAATTGACCGCCAAATTTGCCATGATGTATTTCCAAAAACAAAACAAAGGAACAGAAGAAGAAGAAAGAAAGATTGACAAATTCACATCAGTTAATATCTTATAGAAGTAAAATATTTCCGGCATAAAACTAGTAGACACTTGGACAGGAAAGAATGCAAAAGTTCTATCTAAAATATGTAATTGAGACCCCAAATTTACTGTACACTCCATGGAAACAACTTTAGAGTCGACATGCAATCATCCTGAGATGGACTTACATCAGACGCTTGGGAAGTATAAGGACAACAGAAAAGGTACCTAAATTCAATGACTTCCTGAATAGTTATTCAAACATCATAAAGAAACAACTAATGTCATCCATTTATTGAAAAGGAAAATAGTGAATCATCCCCTTGAAATCTTGTTGCACAGTAAGCATTTTCAATACCCTGCTCTCTGAATTGCTTTAAAGCCATTGTTTCAGTTATGGTTTTGTGCTGAGGTTGAATTTTGCATGTATTGAAGGAAAAAAAGCAAGAACTGATAATAAGAAAGAATGGAATGGTGAAGGTACACAGAATGAAGGAAACTCTAAGCTTACAACAAATGTCCCAAAATGCTTAAACTAGCTGCTACACTATTTGAACCATTCCCACGAAACAAAAGAAAAAATTAACCAAACATATAGAATATTCAACCAACCTCAAAACATATATCATGGACACTAATATTTAGACCCAAAAGGCTCTTGCTTGAAGTGGAATCAAATAACATGGTTTTGTCTTCTCAAACGGATTACTCTTCTCCACCCATGGAACAAAATTGCCAGAAGACACCCATGAAACCTTTTTAACTTAAAATAAATTTAATATCGTCCCATCACATTCTAAGGTTATATTCACACCGAGATTTTAGCTTTTCTTGTTTAAGCACGATAAATATCCATTAATGTTTGAGTTACTTTCATCAACCTCCAATTGCATTGAATGTCTAGACAAGAGACTCCCTTAACACTCCTGTTACTTATAGCAAGAAAATTCTTCAACCTTAACAATATACTTCTAAGAACCTTCCTCCAAACACTTATGATTATATTCATCACAATAAAACAAAAAACTAGGAACTTTATCTTAGGATGCTATTTAAATGTAGAGTTGTTGCATAATCCTCTACATATTGATTTTGGTTAGGGTATTCCATTTTTGCCTTTCCTCAAGAAAAACTGAATTTGACACTAAAGAAATTTATATGAAAGAGAAATGCCAGATATTGTGTTTATTTGATTGCATCTAGGAGTTCTAGTGTTGCTATCATCATGAGAAACCACACTTAATACAAGGCCTATTCTGAACCTGATTTAGATGTCCAATCTGGCATAATATATGTTTCAAAAATTTAACAATCAAGATGCTGGATATTGCAATGAAACCATAAAATGACCCAATCCTGGTTAGATTTCAAATTGAATTAATGATCTAATCCAACCTAAAATGGTTTCACTAACAACCAATGATAAACCCTCTAATGTCCACACTTTGGGGGGCAAATACCTTGTAACTTTAATATTCCACAACAAAATAATCCAAGTCAATGTAATTGTATATTGCAAACAAAACTGACAGTTTAGTATATGTATCATAAGACAATGCAGATGGCACATGCTACAAACATAAGGAAGATCTTCCTAGATAAGTTGATATCTTTCTTGCCTGCTAGGACCACAAGAAGACCTAAACTGCCAACCAAAGCCTCTAAGAAAGACTGCTTTATAGACACAGTTCTCCCTCTTACTCTACATGGCACTAACTCATAAATCTAAACCTACCAGGGCTGAGAGAATATGCCATGATCCTATAAATACTATTTATTGAAGCGCAAAAAGGTCAAGGAAAGGAAGGAGATAAGATAGGAGAAAACAAAAATGGGAAACCAGAAGGAAAGATGATATAAGTTTGGATTCCAAGTAGGCTGAAGTAGCAAATTAAGACAGTTTCTTTATCGAAGAGGGGAGAAAACAGAGAGAAGAAGAAGAAAGAAAGAAGTGTTGTCCTATACACGCTATTAGTTGATTAACACTGATTTCCGATTGGAAAACAGCAAATTTGATAGGTGTTAAAATACAGCTAAAGGCCCTCCATAACAATGAACAACATGAATAAACTCAAAGGAAAACCATTAGGACATCTCTTGTGTCTTAACAACACACAAAGCATGTAGAATTCTCATCCTTCATCAAAAACACTATTCTCAATTTGAAGCAACTCATCAATAAATGATAACAATAATAATCGTCATAGTTTAGTAATAATGACCAATTTATGGAAACATCCCCATCAACTAGTCAACCCTGAAACAAAGATGCTTGGATAGATATACCACTGGCTCAATAAACAATGGATGACACTTGTGCTTTGGGAAAATAATTGACCATATAAATAAGATTTTTTCTCCACTACAACGATGATTGTCATCAATTGATTGCAAATGCCTTTATGAACAACTTCCTGCTTACCCATTATCTTAATCATTGTCACCATCCTTCCATAATTTTCCCAAATAACCATTTAGAATCTAATCCTTCAATTTTATCCTTTCTCATATTTACTTTTTCTCAAATTTGATGCTTCTTATAATCCTGATTTCTATAGAAAAACTTTAAAAAGTAATCTGCCATCTAGTGATATTTCTCGTGAATTGTGGAATTTAATTATAACAAACTTTTTGAAGGCAGACTATCGCTGACTAAGTATGAAGGCACAGAGCACCATATAGCTGTAGCATATTAGTTGTGGTGTTTATACCCACTTTCTGTTGTCTTTTGATTCCTATAAATTAAATCCATGGGTATGTAAAAGAAGGCCAAAAGGATATTTTGTCCATTCATAACAATGATTTACAGCATCCAAAATCATGATGAGTACTTTCTCTCTTTCTCTCTCTCTCTCTCTCTCTATTATAGTAACTATTATCATGTATTGTTGATCATAGCAATAGCGAAAAACAAAATGAAAACAATGATGATTAGGAATATAAATCCAAGGGCACTAATGATTCGTGACAGTCTGCAATTTAAACAAAAAGGTTAAAACAAAAAGAAAAAGGAAAGGGACTAACCATTTGAGCTTTGGATCAGTAAAAACAGGCCCCTTTTTCATGCATCCAAGGTAAGTTTGAGGGTGAGACCGCTCTTTTGTCAACAGTAAGGAGAGACGATCTAGCAATCAATGAGAAGACAGTTATATGGGTGTACATAATTGCATAATCAAAGAAGATCTAATCAATAGTGTTGCTGAATAATGACAGACATACAAATTCGCTCACCTGGCCTTAAGTATACGTCATCATCAGCTTTAACATAAAATTCTGAATCAAAAAGCACATAGGCAGCTTTAAAGAATGCTAAGCTGCAGTTGATGCTCGGATTAGCACAGCATAGGTGAATTTAAAGAAAGCTAAACTGCGCTTGAAGCTCAAATGCCAAATTTAATGAAAAATTAGACAACTAAGCAAATTATTAATCAGAACTAACGTTTTATAGGGGAGCTTACTATACTGTTCCTCAATATCTAATAGCAAGAAATCATCATATTCTGCAACTTCTCTCTTAAGCTTTGCCATCTTGGATCTATCATTAGTTTTACCAATAATAAACCTGAAAGCCAAACCGGTGGATTCCTCCAATCTGCAAAACAGTTTAAGATCCTAAAAAGTGAATCATAAGGAAGAGAATTCACATATATATACTAAGAAACTAAAACTAATAAGCTTTATAAGCCAAAAAAAGAAAGCTTTTTAATAACCCCAAATCAAGAATCTAAACTAAGAATTGAAAATCTCAACTTGACCCTCTAAATCAATGAAGTATGACAGACAAATCAGATACATACCTTTGAAGACCCTGGCGATCGGACGGCATCCATGTCTTTCTCAAGGACTCTCTGCGGCCAAAGGAGCCGAACCCAGTTTGAATCCCAACAAAGCCCATAACTTTATGTCTCTTCACAGAACCCTCTTCATTATCATTCGATTTGGTGTTCCAGAGGACCCGCACGGATCGGGGCTCAGCAATGGAGCTTGAGCAGCGATAACCAGACGGGGCAGTAAGCCCGAAGATGAAACCGGAGATGCCGATGAAGAGGCAAAGGAAGAGCAAAAACAATGATTTCCGGGAAGCCGACGGCGAAGAAAGGCGGGAATGAAAGAATTTTGGAGAGGAGGGCATGGCTGTTAGGGGTTGATTTTGGTAATCAAGTATGGATCATGTTTGATGTGAGTACAGAAGAGAGTAGAGAGAGAAAGGGAAAAGCTTTGGCAATGGAGTTGGAGTAAGTTGGAAGAATTCCGTTCATGGTAGTTAGGAAATGAATCAGATCCTGATGTGACCCTCAAAAATTCTATCCTTGAATCTAATCTTTATGTAAAATTCAGGTTGCTATCCGTTTCCCTGAATTTGTTGTTCATATTTCTCCCTCTCTTCTTTATTTGAAAAGAATATTCAATTATTTTTTCCTTTTTTTTTTTTTACAAGATGCATAATATTATTTAAAGAGAAATTAAATCCAAAATTTTTTATGCTAAAATTTATATTTCAATTTTTTTATATCATTATTTGAAGATTAATACTTTCTTACATTTTACTTTTGTTGGACTTGTTTTTTGGTTTTTAAACTTGCATTGATTTTTTTTTTTGGAGTTTTATTAATTAAAATTCCTATTAACATTTGCAAAGGAAAATAAGATTTTCAAATTTAGTAAAATAAACTTTCCATTAATTCGGTATATGCACATTTAAACCGTCGAATTTTCAAAACGCATACGATTCGACGATTTAAATGTGTGCACATAACATGCGCACAACCTCCATTATATTTCTATTTAATTGGGACAATATGACAATTAAAGTAAATAGATCCTAAATAAATAACTCGTACAATTTAAATGGCGAAATATTTAGTAAAATGAATAAGTTGGCATATAAGGGTGAACAAGGTAAAAAACAAAAAAATGATGTAGCACATATTAGAGAAAAAATAAAATAAGATTTGATAAGAAATCTATATAGCCAACCAAGACTTGGTTATTGTAGGGCCTATGTAGATTAATTTTGACTACTTAAAGGCTTATTCTGCCTAACTTTAATTTTTCAAGAGTTTAATTGACCAACGAAATCATGAAATTTAATAGATATAAACTTAAATAGCCTATTTAATGAGTAGTAATTTTGTTCAGGTACGTATATATATATTATCTGATCGTACGTATTTATTTGATCTAACAAATTTAAATGCACATGCAATATATGCATACGTACTGTATATAGTGCGTAAGTACTATATCTCATCTCCTATTTGCTCAAAGGGGCCATAACCTTTTGGCCTTTGGATATTAAAGTCCTAAGAACAAAACTCCCAAAATATAATTTTTTTGTTATTATAATAAACGTATTATGCACTGAATTTCTCACAAATTGACTTCCTAAACTACTCTCTCCGTTCGTTTTTATTAGTCACTTTTATTAATTTCACTAGGATTAAAAAATAATAAATAAATTTAAATTTAATATTAAATTACGTGATTAAGACTAAATTATCAAATCTGATTTGTTTTAACTTTATTAAAAAAGAAAAATATATTGAAAAGGCAAATTAAATTACATTGAAAGTCTAAAAGTGACAGATAAATAGAATGTGAATTTTACTCAAAAGTGACAGATAAAAAAGAACGGAGGGAGTAACTAATTTCCTTGCTTACTCTAAACAATAAACTACTAACCGTAGATTCATAACATAGCACTTTCCAATTGCAACAAACGACAGAAAAATATTAGGAGAAAGAAGTTATGCTGCATTTCT
Source organism: Excoecaria agallocha (assembly GCA_037975025.1). Lineage (NCBI taxonomy): Eukaryota > Viridiplantae > Streptophyta > Magnoliopsida > Malpighiales > Euphorbiaceae > Excoecaria > Excoecaria agallocha. The sequence goes on from CM075808.1 coordinate 74,139,718, forward strand.
TTTATAATCGTATTCAATTCATTCAAACTAGGGTTCCAAATTAGAGGCAAGTCTTATAAGTATAAACCACACAAATATGCTAAAAGCTCACCGCAAAATGAATTACACCATTCCTCCCAATAAATTCTTACTTTTTGCCCAAATAATCAATATTAAAATAATCATTAATTTTGCTAATTGTTATGAAAAGAAATATATTGAATAGCCTAAAATGCTCCTTTTTCTAATTTAGACTATCATAGTAAAAAAAATGTAAAAAAAAGAAAAAATTAATTAAATTATTAAATATTTTGGTAATATTATATAAAGAGTAAAATTGAAAAACATGCATTAAATTCTATCTTTAATTTACTAATCTTACAATTTAGTAGGATGATTTTTTTTTTCCAAAAATGACAAATTTAATGGAATGGAAGAAATATTAGCTAATTCATCAAACGAATTATTAAGCTAATAATCCTCATTGAAAGATGAATTGATTTCAACCAATTTTCATTTTTACTGGCTGGTTTTTAACTGTTTTACCACTCACCCATAAAAGGAATTGATTTGAATGCACACCAAAAGTACCACATAACAAAGGCAGTAAGTTTCACCAACACCTTTCTATCTGTTTAAAGTAATCCATTCAATTTTTCTTCGATGCCCTCTCTCAGCTAGTTGTGTGTAAGTGTGTGCATACACTAGCAACCAATAGAAACGACTTGCAAAAATTAACAAATTTGATTAATTCTCATTTATCTCAAGAACTAGCTGTTGCTTTCTGGCCAAAGAAGGCTCATCATTTACAGATTCAATCTTACAAGCCATTTCAGCCTCGCTTCTTCCTACTTCTGAAACTGACATTCCGCAGGATAGCTTTGAAAAATGATCCTGCAAATTACTATCTTCGTTTTCTCCTATACCTGAATTCTTACTCTCTAATTTATCAGCATTTTCATTTGATCCGAAGTTTCTGTCATGTTGATCAACCGAAACAGCACAAGGCTCTCCAGCGGAACAAATGCCTAGTTTAGTTGGCTTGTGTTCTACCGAGGGTGATGCTTGCTCTAGTACTTCAACTCCATCAGCAATTTCTGTTTCAGCGATAACTTCCAATTCTTGTAGATCCTGGCTTTCAACAATTTTGGCTTCCTCGCTAAAGCAGATTCTATCAGACAGCGGCAGGGACTCGACAGCTAGCTCCCCAACTTCAATTGTAGGAACTGTCTTGCCCAATTCTGTTTCATCAAAGAAGTTATGTTACGAATTAGCGAAAATCACTCACCCAATCCTATACATGCCTCATCAAAGACATTATCTAGTTATTATCTTGTTTTCCACTGAAAATTAAAGGAGTTGCAGATCAAAAAAAAAAAAGGCCTTGGGAATGAGCAAAAACCACTCACCCGACTTTATATATCCCTTGTCTGTATGGTACAACGTTTTCTGTAGCAATACTGTTCCAGGGAACACCATCAAGTTGATCTTGTTCAGACTTTGCTTTTCATCATTACTCACAGGCGTGAAGCCAAAACCCTCAGTCCATGTCTTCGCTAAATCCGGAATAGCAGATACAACAAGCTTTTCCACCTTGAAAGATATTAGGATCTGGGGCCATAAAAGGGGTGAAAAGAAATACAAATTGCAGAGATACATCTTCAGAAAACCATTTAAAACTCAACATGAACGAAATTTAACAGAACTGTGAACAGCAACCTAATTAACGGTAAATCTATAGGACCTGCAAATTAAGCAGGAATACATGGTGAATCCACAAGAAAATGTCAAAGATGCATAAAAGGCAACAAGAACTCATTAAAGGATGAATGGATATGCAGAGAATAACACGACTGTTAGGATGACTTTCTCTAAGTCCCTAGGTCGGAGCAGATTAAGTTTCATCATTTCTTGAAACCAAGTTAAATTCTGCTAAAAGCTCAAGGAACCAGAAATAAGGACAGAGATGAGAAGGACAGCCTATAATTTGTGAAGAATACAACCAAGACAAGACTGGATAATGAAATAAGTATACTGGAGGCAGACCAAAAGTGAAAATTTAGAAGTTTTAACTTGTATCGAGTTTATGTGAGAGTCCAACTAAGAATAACGCGGGTCCAATATAAAATTTTAGATACTCTTAAGCAAAAATTACAGGCCAAAACAATTAATACAATAATGTAATATCTAAACAAAGTTTTAGCACGGCATAATACCTCCTCAATAGCAGTAACAAGGTGACGACACATTCCTTGGCGGCGGTAATTACTACAAGTCGCAATGAGAGGCATCTCTGCAACTGTTGCTCCATGTACCCTATAAGCAAACAACATTTCAAGCGTAACATCAAGATACAAATAACATCAAATGCCAAGCAAGAGTAAAATCAGGAAATAAAGCAAAAAGTAAGTTCCTAAATGTAAAATATATTACAATACACAAGTTTGTAAGTGTTTCCATTCCTAAATGTAGAATTTCTATGATTCCATCTATTCATTTAATGCAGATGTTGCTATGCACTTCCCTCAGCAAAAAAATAAACGTGAAAATCAATTAAAGGAAAAATCAAACCGATTGAAATAAATGAAACTTAACAAATTTGCAAAGCAAGAGTTCTTTGCTACTAGAATTAACAGTTGACAAACAAAACCTTCATAATAATCATAAAAAGGTGAAAAGATGTAAAGAACGGTGTAATGTTTTAGAGTTGTGAAAGAACTTGTCATGTATAGCAACCTGAGATTTACAAAAGCCATTCCTTTATTCAAGAAACACCTAAAGGAATATTTCATTGTACAAATATTACTTACTTGAAAAATGTTTAATATCACTTCATGAAAGGAGGAAAGGAGCATTATGGAATTTTATAACAAATAATAGGAAAAATATATAAATGAAAAAAGTTGCCTTTGCTACATTTCTTTAAGTTTCGGTCGTCTATTTGAAAAAAAAAACTTAAATATGGCTACAATTTAGGTAAGAGTAGGAATAAATTGAGGAACTTTAGCTTTAAACTGCTGGTGACAACTAAGAGAAGAAAAAAGATGCATAGAAAAGTGGAAATGCTAGACAATTAATCCCAAACGTATGTTTTGTATGGATAACAGCTGTTTTGGCTGTTACTACTCAATTGACACAATCATAACAGCTAGAAACAATCCTAAAGGCTACACAGCCAATACGTTGTCGTTTAACCCGAAACAAACAAATTGCTAGATGCAGTACAGTATATATAATTTAGTGAAACATTCATAATGGCCATTCAGACCAATACAAGAACATTTCGCATGTGACTCAACAAATCATAAAGCGCGATACAATGTTTAGGAATTAAGAGAAACTATTTACAACAGTTGTTACACCCAATACAATGTCATTTCACCAGTTGCTATCGAATCACAGGACACAAAAAATCAATGCCACACGTCATCCTTGCTCAAATATCCATCATGCATCCAAAAAAAAAAACCACTGTTTGAATACCACAGGGTAAGCCAAATACTTTTTAATAAATTAATGTAACTTTCGTATTTCTTACATGCTTTAATTTTGCTATTGCCGGCTATAACATATAATATCAATTATTCATTTGCCTTTTTTTTTTAAAAAAAAAAATAATATGTGATGACAATATCACCATTATATAATGCAATTTCATGTAAGACATTTCCCTACACAATAAAATGTTTCTTTCGGCTGTTTCTTGCATCAGTCATTATGTTTGTCCACTTCAATTTATTTGAATGTGAATCATTTGAAAGATTTATCGTAGTTGTACCCAATTCGTCTCGTTTCACAGCTCATTACCCAATCCCGAACCATTTCATGCCGTTACTTAAAATTCCTCATGAGAGTAAACTGGTAGTCCAATTGCATCACCGATAAGAGAAGAGGATCATATACCTAATCTAGACTGATAATTATGATAAGATATTTACAACGATAATAAATAATTCCAACTAAATATCTAGGTAACATGACAAAAGCAAGAAGCTTGAGCACAATTCGCGGAGTGTGTCAATCTAGTTACATGAAGTTTATCATTCTAGACTTGGGCTTCCTTCATATATTCTTTCCCCATAACATGTTCATCAATGAAGCCACATTGAGAATCCTATGTTCACAAGAAGCTTGAGCACAATTCACATAGAGCCTCCATCTATTTATGCAAATGGTATTATTCTAGAATCTCTTGGCTTTCCTTCATATTCTCTCTCCATAACCTATTCATCAACGAAGCCACAGTGAGATGTTGTCATTCTATTCCTGCAGGTCTTGAGTGCTACGTAGCCATAAGCTTCAAACCATTGGGTTGGCTGTCTAGTCCTTCAACAAGTTCTTAGATATTTTGCGTGATGTGGATTTTGCCATGGACCGGTTACCATCTTGAAACCTGATAGGAACAGAGTAGCTTGGTATTTGAAGGGTTGTGATGGTTACTATTTTGACATCATAGTAGTTGGTGATGTGTACTAATTGGATTTAACTTAATTAGTACAGTTGTAAGCAATGCAAGTGGGAGTTATGAGCCAGCACTCAAACTCTTCATGCTTCAAACAGCAAAAATGCATTTGGTGATGCTTGTGGTTATGCAGATGCCTAAGCTTTCAGGTTAGCAATTGTTGTGCCTAGATCCTCTAATTATATTTTGCTAAATTCAGATTTGGTCCTAGAACTGTAAAAGGACATGTTATCATGGCAGAGGTAATCAGGGTCGGGTTGGCATTTTATGATCAACGTTAGTGCATCTAAAGTTTGATGCTACATAAAAATAGCAGATGTTAGCTGCTGAATTAGTGGGTGGTGATGGTGGAAGTGGTGCAAAGTAATGATAAGCATAAGATTCAATGATCATGGAATAGGGGTACCATGGACAACAGGTGATTTAGAAGTGGCAATAGAAGCTGTAAATAATGGGATGGATTTGGTGGTGAAGTATTTGTCTGTAATAGCAATTTGGGCAGGTCAATTGCAACATTGATGGGTGGGTTGATGGTTGCTGTGGCGAACGGGATAGACAAAGCTGCGAGAGAGTTAATAGCAAAACATCGTCATTTTGTACGATAGGTTTGAAATGACTCATCAAACAAATTCAACCAGCTTAGAGAGAGAGAGACTGTAGAGTTGACATTTTTACACTTAAGACTTGGGATTTAAACTTTCTACAGGAATAAACTAGTTAACTTTTATCAATTTATGAGCGACCATATATAGGATAGATATGAATATATGTTCTTTATTTTCCTTTAATCAAGGCTTAGAGGTGAAATAATTTTGGTCACGGTTTCATATCATTTAAGAAACTAAGTGGAGATAAGTAGTGGGCCCCAATTAAATCACAATTTCAGAGATTTGAGGAAACTGAGAGCAAGGGAATGAGGTTTGAAGAATTTTTTTGATATCTTCAAATTGATGCTATAAACCTCGTTTGTTTATGGTCAATTGAGTGGAATTCAGCATGTACAATTCATTTTCTGGGTGTCATTTTTCAAAGAAGATTTTGGGGCTTCAATTTTTTTTTTTTTTCTTTCATTGGTTTCTTGCTGATGAATCATGAAGATTAAAGTATGGACCAGATTCACCAAAGCACAATAGCTGTCTACTGGATAAATAGACTAAAAGTGTACTTTGATTAATATCCTAACTAAAAAGACCTAAAACAACAGACTTATTAATAATTGCATGAGTTTTTCAACTATGCAAATAATACTGCTAGAGTAACAGTATACCCACAGATAAACAATTGGCTTAGCACATCATAAGCCATCATCAAAACTTACTAACCAAACAGTATGCTGAAATACTAGAACACTGGACAAGATTCACAATATTTTCCATAATTGCAAGGTATAACTTTTTGATAAAATTCACAACTTTAGTTGTCAATCAAGGATAAAACAGGCATACTCAAATAATAGAAAATTTTCAGTGTCAAACATAAAAGAATAGCAATATCGCATAAAAAATACTTAAATCTAAATATTGAATATCTGGGAGACACGATTCAAATTATGGATGTCATTCAATACTACCTGACAGATGCTACAGATAAAAGTACATCATCCTTCTCCAACACCACAGTGTAAAAGCCTTGAAAATTTAGACGGGCAAATTCAGATCTGCAGAGCATACACATGTATAAGTAACTAATAGCAACATAATGTCAAGGTATACAACATTTAAACTATAATAAAAGGGCATCAAATCATAATCCACAATTCTTATAACAGCAAAAAAAATTACAGCACCGATCACCTAATCAAGTATCAATATCAATATGAATATGGTTCAATACCATCGTAAGTATTTTTGTCCTGCAACTTAATTAAGTCACTAAACAATATGCAACTAATTTCAAGCTACTCCACAAACTTCTCATGGGTAAGTGCAGGTTATGAACTCAGGCAAGGGGATTCATGTGTTTAACAAACGGTATGATGCCCAGATCTAAAGTTTGAGTTATTTCAAGTTCAAAATTTTAAGATGACTTCAGGCAGACATCAATGCCATTGGTCTTCCACAACACACTCTTGTCCTTTAGGCACCAATAGAATCTTCAAATTAATATTAGCAATTCAAATGTCCTTGGAAATGGGAAGTGAAACATGGCTCTCAATTGCTTTGATGCTATGCAGAGACATACATGACATCTTATGAGCTGACCAACACTTCTATTCATATTAAACAATATCTAACTAGCTAATTGATTTTTATTCCATGATCTCTAAGCAGTCTTCACTACCTGGGAGCAATTTCAATTTGCAATTTAAGACAGAGTCTGGAGATATTTATTTAGCAAAGAATGTGAAAGAAAACTTAGTAGAGAATGGGTTTAAAGGTAACAAGACCAAAAGAGGAAAGAGAGCATTCAATGTTGTGGAACATCATAGACAGCTGAAGAGTTGAACAGGTCTGGTGGGTAGCATCAGAGGCATTGCAGTGCCAGTAGGGGCTTTAAACAAGCTAAGCGACTCATGAAAATGGCGTTCCAGCTCATAATTCAGGCACAACTCATAAAAATGTTTTTCCAGCTTGTTCATGAAGCCAAATGAGCCAAGCTTGAGCTTGAATTTGAAGCTCATTGAATAAGCCACGCCAAGCTTACTAGAATTTGACTTTTCTAAGCTTGCAACCCAACTAGTTTAAAGGGTTCATGAGCTGACTAATGAGCTACATTGTTTAGGGTGTTCGAGCTAGTTCAAATGCTAAAATTTTAAGAAAGCCTATTTATACCCAACTCTTAAATTAAAAAGTCTAAACTAATACAGTGTTATAAATTAAGGTGGCTTTGCTTGGCAAGGCTTATTGAGCTTGGCTCTATCGCTTTATTAAATGAGCTATTAGCGACTTGAGCTTGACCCAAACTAGAGCTAACTCCAATATTGAAGCTCAAATCAAGCCCAGAATTTTGACAGCTGCACTTTTCAATACTTCGCTCTTCCAATGTATAGCAGCAGGTGATAGTAACGTTGGGAGTCATAGAAGAAGAATTATCAGGATACACCAAAGAATTCTTCACACATAACATCCCAAAAGGCTTACCATATCAACATTGCTCATCTTAGATGAAGGAACATTAGTTTTGGATGGGATGCTAGGAAGAAACAGGAAAGGACAAGCTTGAGGAATATAAGTTATCTCATGTTCGAGAATCTGATGAAGTTAGAAAGAGAAATAAGAAGGCATAAACTATTTCCACAAATCACATTTTACTATCCTCTCAAAATTGAAAAAGATAAATTTATTTTCCCTACAGATTAAAATATCTTTTTTTAATTAAACCATCTGACTCTTAATAATTAAATTAAATTCCTTTCCTATCTCTGCAAACATCTAAAAATGATTGTCGGTTAACCTCTCATTTCTTTCTTCTTCTTATCTTCTTTTTTTGTTTTCCCTCTCTTATCCCTTGGATTAATAATGTCACTTTGTTTCCTATCCAACAAAAACTCTCAAACATAGTGGAACCCTAAAGACAATATGCTGTCAACTAAGAAAAGATCTAGACAAAGAAAGGGATAGGCTCTGATATTAATCATGTCAAAAGAGAGAGATAGTACGAAGGGAAAAAAAATGCATTCTTAATCTTTTTGCATGTAACATCTTGGGTTATCTATACAATATTCCTGGAATAGGAAGATAACTAAAGAGAGAATAAAAGCTACAATGTATGTTATAGCATAGAAACTAATAATACAGTCTTAATAACGTAACATACAGTTAAGGAATCCCTAAACTTGTGCTGCACAGATCAATAAAATCATGCTAATAAATAGCTGTAACAATAACTTTCTTAACCATCAAATGAATGAGCTTTAGAAGAAAAACATTTACTCAAAGGTTGCCTAAAAATAGTAAGATTTATAATAAAGACATTCATCATTGCAAAAAGATAGACTCTGTCCCTTATAACCAAATACCCTCTTCCCAATGTTAACTAGATGCTTCCTCACCTTCTCAACAAGAAAGTTGCCGAGGCCTTCAACCTTTCCATTTCTAAGGCCCTCCAGAAACCTTCTCTCATTAGTTTGACAATTTTTGGTGTTTCTTAATTTTTCAAAAAGTATCTCAAACCAAGAGAATGTATAGGAATGAAATTAGGCCTCATATGAGAGCCCAAAAAAGAATGGAGACAAAAGAGAAGAAAAAATGGATGACAAAAGATGAAGAACTCACCCCCAATTGTATAAAACATGAGGTATCATGTCTATGCCTGTTCTTGGGTCTATCATGGATTGGAAGCATTCCTCCATAATAGTAAGAGCAACAGCTAACTTTGAGTTGCATTCTGCTTTAAGGGCAAATCGTTGTGCAGAATGAACCTTCTGGTCCTCTTGAATGCATTCTAAGAACTGTCCAACAAAATCCATTAGCAATCTGATTGCTGATTCCCACACGAGAATTAAGACCTGAATTAATCTGCATACATGAATAAGACCAAGATCTTCAGTCAATCTATGCGATTTAGTTTAATCATTCTTGGGCGGTCAGATTACAACTCATCTAGGTCTATTGAGAAGAAGTTTCTCTCAAGATTTTATTATCTATGCAATTTATTATCCACTTCCATAAGATTTTCTTAGTTCAGCAAGAAACTGAAAAAGCACATTGATTAAGTTACTCTCTTATTATGATCTCACTTTCTTTTTCTTTACTAGTAATAAGCTTCTGAAATGGAAAAAAGAAACCAGTATTCAACAACACGATCATTAGGAAGCTACTCACATCAACAAGTTTATTTCTATCACCATTCTTAAACAAGACATAACATTGAAGCAAAACGACTATATTAGAGTGAAATGGAAGCTACATGCAAAGAATAGTTTAAGATAGTGCTTTCCCAGGAATTATAGATTCTTTTATTTAAAGCAAAACAGCACGGAATATATTTTTCCTAAATCAATACTTAAGAAATTCTCTCAAGCAAAAGTCCAAACATTTTAGAATATGTTAGCAGGACAGAGAGAAAAGCCTCCAAGTTGACTAAACAATACTTCATGGTAGCAAAAAGAATAAATAAATTTGACATCAAAAGAAAATAGCATCAAGAGAAAAAAATCAAAATGGAAAAAAGGTAATATCAAAAGAAAAATTCTGAAAAAAAGAATTGATAGCAGGAAAGGATCAGAAGCTTCATAGCAGGAAAGGTATGTTTACACTTTAAAATAATTTAACTTCAGAAACTGGCTGGAAGTACCTCTTGGCAGCTTCGACTACAAAACCAAGTACCAGAGGCTACTCTTTCACATTTATTTTCCCTTTGCCAGCATGTATCATGATCTGTAGAAGAGAGTATTACAAGACGACTTAGAAGACCAAATTAACAGTAAATGATCAACACTGGGGAAATTAAATGCCATAAGATCCATCACACCATCACAAACAGGAAAAAATTAGAAGCAAACAAGTGGAATTCTAACGACTTTCTAACAAACATGGCAACAAGGACAATCAGGAACCTCTGAGATCCAAGAAAAATCATGAACAAGTTTATCTAGCATCAACAGCTACAAGCAAATATAAACAAGTTTTACCTAGCATTAACAGCTATAAGCAAATATCTGTTTCATTTTATGAAGGGAGATCCAACAGTAACTTTGTAAATTTACAAAGTAAAGCATACTTTGTCAATCAATATTCTTTGATGAATTATCACAATCTAATCTTATTATGAAAAGAACGATAGATAAACAAAGTACATTAACATAATTTAAAGCTGAAAGCACCTTTCACAAATACTTCTGGAATCACAGCATATTGGTGGGCACAGAGAACTTAGACATACAGTCATCAAATCCAAAAACAAATAAATACCAAGACACTCCATTAAAAATACAGAGATAAGGGTCATACAATAAGCAAAACTGCAAGAACACCATGTTCCCGGTGACCTGTGGCTCCTCCTAATTCTAAAAGGCTTAGTAGCATTACTTGCTAAAAAATAGGCATACAAGTCTCAGTTTTAATTCACTATTAAAATATTTAATTGTATGTACTGAAGGTCGAGATTGTTTGGAGAAAACATATGAATCCAAGATATATGAGATGAATTTCATGATTGGTGCATAATTTAACAGCAAATTCCCCATTTAAGACTTTAAAGTTATGAAGAAAGGTGTCAAAAACATTTTTAGATTTAATTAATCCGGCTAAAAGACAGTTGCAATGCTGGAAGCGTGGGGACATACATTTGTGCTCACACTGTGAGCATTTCAGTGCACCAAAGGAACTGGAAGCCTCCTTATCATTGACCAACTCCCCACATAGCCAACAGGTGCAATTGGAGCAATACCAGCTGCCTTCAGGGATCTCCTGAAGTAAACAAAAAATGATTGAGAAATTCTGCTACCTGAAATGGGATATGATCTTCAACTACAAGACACATATTTTTATAATATCATCCAGAATCACAAAAATCACAAACTAAACCATGCAAGAAATGTTGAGACCACTTCTTCTCAAACAGGAAAAAGAAGTATCGTTCCTCATCCTCAATTAATATACAGGATATTCTCAGCAGAAAAAGAAAAAATTCGAAACAGAGTCCAACCACAAAGACTGAATTGAGTATCTTTATTCATAAGGATACCAGATTACCTAGTATATGAGATTTGAAAATCATCACCTTGGTCTAAAGAAATTAGAAGGATAATTTGCACTACCAAATGTGATATGTAAAAAGAGAACATGTTAGTGCATTATAGTTGAACAATAGCTACAGTCATACAGCCAAAGATAGACCAATGCCCATGCCCTTCTTATATACCAATGAAATCACAGAGGAATTTCATATCCACATTTGAGGCAGTCCATTTTCTGACTTAGCTGCAGGCTCAATGATCATTGCAGTTTTCCACTACTCTATAGATGCATAAATCATGGGAAGAAAAATAGAAATTCATCAGCATAACTTTTGCAGTGAAAAAGCATAATCAACATTCAAGTCACATACAGCCAGTGGCACATCTCTCCAAGATCATTACAGTTTACAACCACTCAATCAGATGAAGATCCTCATCAAGGGAGGGGAGTAAAGTCTGAGCAACATGATTTGCCCAAACCAAAATTGAGATCGCCACAGATAGCACATTTAGTGGATACATGGAAAATGAAGAGTTAATGTAAAAAATACAATGAATTCAAAGCCCTGGTTAATTTCTCAAATACTGGAAGGCAGGGACATGGCAACATGGAAAAAAGGAGCACATACCAGGGATTTCATGATTGCAAAAAATTCTGAAAGATACCCTACATTGAGGACCCGAGTTTCTTGCAAATCAGCTCTAAAAAACAATCTAAATTTGACAATGAAAAAAAAGGGTACTTGGTATAATCTCCCACACTTATTTTCCCCACCGTCTGCAAGAGGGAAGGATGGGATAGGAGTTGTACGAAGAAGAAATTGTGTCACCACTTAATCATGAAATTAAAATTTTGCAATAACAAATGCAATAAAAACATCAAAATAGTATGTGATAAATAAGAGATGCAAAAGAAGATTATAAAACAATGCAAAAAAAAATGCAGCACTAAACATGTAACAAGCAAAGACAAACCTCTGTATATAGGCAGGCCTGATGAAAGGTTGAGGGACAGTTGTCACAGCATATCAACTCACCAACATCACCACACAATCCACAGGAATCATCGTTTTGATCATCATCATCAGCTCGCACAACTAGTGTCCTTCTTTTCCTGTTCTTGTATTCACCTGACCATGCTTGCAGTTGACATAGAGTAAAAGGCTTTCCAGATTCCATAAAAAGATTTAAACATGGGCAACTCAGATAGAAACCAGCATGATTCTTAAACTTAGAAACTGAATACACCTTATTGCAGCACCTACACATGATGCCATCCTTTGTAATGAGACCATCTTTAATGACAGAATCATCCTTTGGGTTTCGATACTGGATCACATCATTATGAAAGATGACCCCAATATCAACCAACCATGATAAAACAGTTCTTGGTCCCATTATTGACCACTTACCAGCAGGGTAATGTTTCCTTACTTTGCCTAGATTTCGAGGTTGTAACCTGCAGCTGCCTTTCTGATTCTTGAGCTTTTTCCAAGCTCTTGATTTAAAGGACTTCTTTTTACAAGCAGATTTTGAGCCACCTGCTCTGAAATCTTTGTTTTTGATAATTGCAGACACTAACAAATCATCATCATCAATGAGGCATTTAGTTGATTTCTTTTGGCTGCTTTTACAACCATAAAAATTATGACGTGTCTTCTTTGATTCAGAGCCTTTCCTGTCAACCCTATGCAAGCAGCTATCAATAGGAGAGACATTCTTGCAGCTCTTCTCAGTTCCTGAGCGGACAAAATTCTCTTTCACCTCCAGTTCGTTTCCATAAGCATCAAGATTGACATTCTGGTATATTGTGGACGATCTGATTTCAGATATCTTTCTCGACTTCCTGCGCATCTTCTTTTTCATCACAACAGTTTTATTCTTTGCTTTGAATCTTGAAGTATCTCCATCCTCTACACATTGCTCAATTTGCTGTGAAGCATCCAAAGATGCAGGTTGATTACCAACCAGTTCATCCTGGATATAAGAAAAATCCACAAGGGCAGTGGCATCATCAACATCAACTAAGCTGCTATCTTGATGGGGGGAATCAGACTTGGGTCTCCCCAGGGCATTAACATGCACATCAGGAGCAGAAACATTACAATGGCAACCACACAATTGTGTACAAGTACTTTCTGATGACATATTCAGGCAGCTATCTTTGTCCTTGAACATTCTACAAGATTGATTTTCCATCTGATCGGTAACAGCAGCCAAGCATATTCCTTCGTTCTCATCTAGATACATAGTTTCAGTGTTTTGACCTTCCACAAAACCATTTGTCCTTCCATCATATTCTGAGAAACTTTTGTTGCCAGATTGCTGAATACAAGCATGGCAGTTTCCCTTGCCAATTGCCGATGCATGCTGAATGGCCAAAGAAGAATCACTATGCCAAGCCAACAAATTTTTATGAACAGACTGGTTTCCAGCACCATCCTCACTTTTTGAGGCCATAACAGCATTCTCATTCTTGCTACTTGCAAAGCTGCTTGCAGCTTTAACAGTCTCTCCCTTTCTTAGTAAGCCAAGCTTCCTTTCAATTAATACAGCATTAACAAAGGGATCCAAGAGACTCCATTGATGAGCCAAAACATTTCGAAGATCTGTTTGATCCGTTTTTATCGGAATATTCGTCAAAATACTGGACAAATCAGACCAAAACTGACTGATATCAGTCCATTCTTTATCATAGTCTTCCTGCACCAAATAGTATCCATTTGCATATAAAATTTGACCGCACAACCTCCAAACTTTACAAAATTCACGAAACAGCCTCCCCTCTGGAGATAGATAAATAGTCTCTACATAGTTCCGACTAGGTCGCTTACGCCTTTCAATATGCCAGCCCATTGCCACAAGTATGTGGAAGGCATGACTTTGGAGAAAAGGGCGAAGATCCTTCTTAGGATCCACCTTCAAGGTGTTGGATACATCCAATCCTGGAGAATGCCATTCCTTCAAACTTTCCTCAGTGAGAATAGTCCCGGACTTCTCCACAATTGCCGTAGAAGGGTTAGTAAGTAAAAGCCTCGTTGCAACACTTTCTTGGGAAACAGGCGAAGCAACAGTTCTACAAATAATAACCTCCTTGCCAGAATTTTCATCAGCATTCACTACCATGCACTTTGAGACATCTGTATCACGTACATTATTTCCTCTATCAAATTCTGCATGTTGTTTAGACAGATAGCGCCTAGATATAGAACCCTGGGAAGACGATTCAACTATATATAATGCCACCATTTGTTTAGCATAGTCTCTATCTGCAGTAGGCACACCATTAACCATCTCTTTTGGTAGCAAAGCTGAAGTGAAAACCTTTATTGTATCAGGTTCAGCGCTGGATGGACCATCAACTGAGAGCTTCATTCTTTTAATACTTGTAAACTGGCCGTCCCCCTCTTGTCTTTCTTCAGAACAACCTAATGCAGAGGCCCCTCCAAAATTTTCGTTCATGTCAGAATCCTCCACCAGTGAACTTTTGGAGGAAGATTGGCTGGTCACAGCTGAATTTTCACTGTTAGGACCTAATGAAATGTCAGCAATCTTACTCTCATTACATTCTAAATTAACATGGCTCCTCTTACTTCTGGCCACAGTATCTTTCCCAAAGAAAACTTCTGTAAAAATACGGTTTTCATCATGTGACCCCACAAAGCCATCATTACACAAATCCTCAATTTTTGAGCTAAACATTGTTACCAGTTAACTGAGTCTTATACAGTCTCTATCTTTTGTTTTACATATAACTAAAAACAAAAAGGTGGAGCTCCCACAAAATTATTTCTCCAAGTCAACATGATAGGAACTAGATAAAGTGCTGGATGAAAAGTTCACAAGTATTGCACCCATATAACATAACCTGGAGATTGAGAAAGAATAAATAAATAAATAAATAAATATATATATATATATATATAAACAAAAGAACCATACAGTAAGTAGATAGCACAATTGCAATTCAATACAATGAACTATCATCAAGACCTAAAAGTTTATATTAATTAAACAAAAAAATGCACAAAAAAAAGGAAAAAAAGTAGTGAATAAAACACAAACTTGTATATAACACACGTCCTATTAAATATTTGAAGTTGCTGATATGCACCAAGAACCAAAAACATGGGTAGGGAAGATCTCCAATGCAAATCTTCCCTCATTAAAAAGTTGTCAAACTTAACATCTAATTTGAACTTAAGGGAGAGCGAAACATAGTGCATTTGAAAAACAAAAACCCATATTAAAACAAAAAGTGGACATCAACCGAAAATAAAATCATATGAGAAACCTAAAACAATAGATAGAGGGTTTAGTCAGCTGCAGTAACCAATTATAAGGTACATGTAAATTTAACTACCAACTAGATGATAGGCGTTAAAGTGCTCAATACCACTGCCGTTTTTGGGTTACTAGTAGTGAAATGCCAAGCAAGTTCGCTATTTTCCACAGACAATTTTTGTCAAAAGAAAAATTCATTGACCTGAAATTCAAACCATCATATTGTCTTCTTTCTTTCTTTTTTTTTTCTTTAATACATTCTCATGTTCATTGACCTAAAATTCAAACCATCACATTGTCTTCTTTCTTTCTTTTTTTTTCCTTTAATACATTCTCATGTCATTTTCAATAAGAAAAACCATCTATACTGACACAGAGCAAGATAGCTGAAACTGGAAAAAGAATATCAGAAGTTCTTTTCTATTTCCCAATCACTTATGATGAATTCTCAAAATTCCAAAATAAAAAATCGCTTAAGCCGTCAAAATTAAGAATCCAATAACCATATTTTTATGTCCCAAAATCGTATAGAAATCTTTTGTTCCCCAAAATAGCTACTTTTTTCAAACCTAGGGATTACCACCGATAGCACTCAGATACAGCTACCATATATAATTACATAGAAAATGGATTCGCTGTAAAACACTATCCACCATCAAATATCCAATAATTTCCGGTAAATCTACATCAAGACAAGACGATTTGACTGAAACCATAAACCATTTTTTACCGCTTTTCTAGTTTCATACAAATTAAAATTTGAGAAATGCAGAAACCATACCAATTGCACATGCACGGGAAAAAATCAAACTCTGAGAAAGATCTAACAACAATGGTGAGTTTCAGTGCCAAGAGCAAACCAGTAACAGTAAGGACTACAGTGAGAGCGAGAGAGAAAAGGAGGCGGAAAGGAGTAGAAACACAAACCCAGAAATGGAGAATTTCCAGTATATGTGTAATCAACCATCACATATATTTCCCACTATTGAATTACCACATTTCAATCAAATAGTTTCAAAAGCAAATAAGATAAAAAGAATAAAAACCGAATTGAAAAGGAAAGAACCAAAAGAGAGAGAGCTTACCTTAACAATGCAAATTGGGATCAACATTGAGATATGATGAAAGAACCCAGTAATTTGATAGAATTAGGGTACAAAAGCTGAAACGGATAAATGGGTTTTGCTCAAAAGGAGGTAAAGACGAAATCTGAAAGATAAAGGAAACTAAAAAGTGGGTTTTAGTGAGCTACATCAAAATTCAAAACGGACTCACCACAGAAAAAGAGACAGAGATGGAGAGAGAAATCTTTAGCTTTGTAGAAGCCGAATAGTGCTCCATTACTGGTATAATACAACAGATGGCACGTAACTTCTCTCTCTCTCTCTCTCTCCGCACTCACTCACTCTCTCTCCTTCTCTCTCTAAATCTACCATGTGAGCGTATGTCATGTTATGTGTACGCTTTGTATTGTTTCTCTGCTTTCTCTCTCTCTCTAACTGACTAGCTTTGGCTCTGTTTGTCTCTTTGCGTTTTCTTTTTATCATTTAGACTTCTAATAATGTTAATTTTTCATGTTTTAAATTCATCTAAGCAAAAGATTATGTAAACTGGATATGATGAAGATGTTTTTACAGTGCGTTATGATTTGTATTTTCCTATTTTGGGTTTGTTGTTAGATTGAGAAGGCTTGCACTTACCATATATAACCTTTTGTTGACAAAGGGCCTTTAATGAGGAAGTTAAATTATTGGCCATGGATCCCGCTAGATTTCTTTATTTCTTCATACTGTTTTATTCTTTTGGTTCCTAGTTTTTCAACGTCAAGATGCCATTATTAAAGTGTCTCTTTAAGAGTGCTAAAAAATCCACTAAAAAAATGCTATACTATCTGGAAATGCTTCCAATTCTAATCACCCCCTCCCCGGATGGTGAAGATAAGGCGACAAAGAAAGTTAAATTGCGGTAGAATATTGAAGCGAGTTCGACCTACTGAGATTGCTTGGTTAATGGTGTCGTAATGAAAACTTCTTTGGAAGGGGTTGTGGGAGATATGGACGTGGAAATGATTCATGGTGATGTGGCTATTGACAAAACTGGTAGAATTTTGTTGGTTGAACTTTTAGATAATTTGAAGGAAAGGTTGGCAAAAATGTTGTATAAAGCGGTGGTTGTTAATCTCTTGGGAGATCTATCAGTTGTAAAGCTCTAAGTACCAAGTTATAGAATTTATGGGGTTTAACTGATGCAAAGATCCTTGACATTAGAAGGGGTTTCTTTCTGGTGCTACTTGAGCTTCCTTTACACTATTATCCTGAGCCGATTTTATATGCAATCTCTAAAGCAGTGGGATCTATTACTCAGATTAGGCAAAACTCATAATTTAGTCGTTGAACTTTAACATTTTTACTTATTGGATCCCTACTTTCAAAATTACATATTGGATCTCTAAACTTTTATGCATTTACACATTAAGTCCCTATATTTTTAAAACTAAATATTGGGTCCCTCAACTTATTTATTAGAATACATTAAGTCCAAACGGATATTAAAAACAACAGCATTCCGTTAAAATATATGTAGCTTTAACTGAGCGTGTATTACATTGTCGTTTGTGTCATGCATTTTGGACTTAATGTGTTCTCCTTGAAAAGTTAAAAAATTCAATGTGTAGTTTTGAAAATATAGGAATTCAATGTGTAAAATCATTAAAGCACAGGGACTAAAATATGGTTCTTTCCCTCAAGTTAACTATAATACTAATGAATTCCATGGAGGCCATTTTTTTAGAGTGGTACTTTCTATTGATTTAGGAAAACCTCTTATTTCTTAGTTTGAGATTAAAAGGGAGATTCAATGAGTAAAGTATGAAAATTTATTAGAATTTTTTCCACTGTAGTTGCTTTAGTCACTTTGATACTCCTTGGTCACATAAGAATAAGGATCAAGAAGGAACTATGGGAACCTAATTTAGATAAGAAAAACATCGTCTATGGAACCTAAATGGTGGTGGAGAAATGCAAAAGGAATGTCAACAAATTAGCACCTTTATTAGGTAAGAGGGATTAACATAAGGGACAGGGATCTCGCTTTGCGACTCTAGATGATAATGATAGCGAAGATCGTATGGATGGTTTGGTTGACAATGAAAACATTCCTAACCAAGACAATAGCCTCAATCTCAATGATTTTAGGGATTATATGGGAAATTATTCTTATTGTAGAGCCCACACCTTAAGCTTGTGTGGCAGAGGCGAGATTAGGAAATACTTGGGAGTTAGAAATCAGACCAATAAGCCAACATGTGATAAACTTGCGACTAAAAGAACTCTTAAAAACACAAAGGCTCTTGGGATTTCTTTGAGTTTAAGAGCAAGTTTCAAGAGGATGATAATTTTGCTACCCTTCCTTTTCTTAACCTGAATAAAAACTTGGTTTTTTGGAGAATTAAATTGAATAGGAATAATAACCAAGCTATTTCGAGTTCTGATAATTTTAAAGCCATGGATATTGTTTCTGAGACATACTCGGATATAGCTCAATAGCTAGATGGACCTCTTAACATGATAATTTGAATGATCTAAAACCTATGGTCACTTTTAAACTTAACGATAATGTGTTAGTGATATGCCTAACACCCATGTATAATAAGATTTTTTATCCATGTATAAACATTTTACTTGAATAATAATAAGGCATTCGCACATTCTTTAGTGATTTTGTGTATCAAAATTTGCATGCATATGACTTAAACTATAAAATTTAGTCCTTGGTATATAAACACAGTACAAAGGTAATCATGAAGGGTTTATGATATGAGATAACTATTGTATGCAAATGTGTTAATACCTAAAGTATCCCTTGTCATAGTATTAAGAAGATATGATATTGTTAATATGGATAAAATAACATATGTTATACTTTTTAAATAGTTCAAGCAGTAGTTGTCATTGTCTGTGATCATTGAGATGATCAAAGTTAATATGTGGATGCTTATTAGAAGAACAAGTAATTAGAGACCTATCATAAAAAAAACTTCATATGGATACTTACATTATATCAGTGCAATATCTTATCATATCGATTGTGCAAGTATCATTGGACTTGAGATCACTAAGGTATCTCAGGTAGCAAGTGTTATACTTTGACTCCTACACTTTTGCTCCTTGAAGGAGTATATATAGCTTGGAGATTAGGTATAGCATGAACTACTTGAAGGTATTTGAGCGACCAATAAATGATTCACGATCCCAATTATAGTGGAGGGTTCTATCTCAAGCATTTCTATACATCTTTGTTTAGAAAATCTTGGCTAAAGTGGAATGTAACTTAATGATATTCATAAGGAGATTTTAAGAATAAAGATAAAAGTATGAGAATACAATAATTTCATTAATGAATTGATACATATCCATATTCAATTAATGAATGAGATAAGAAGAATGGTGAAATAGGTGATTGCATAAAAACTTAATATGGAAAGGTAAAAATGGAAACTATTGAAATTCATGTTATTTGGTAGTCGCATGCTCCTATCCACTTATTATTAGTTGCTCTATTAAAGAACATTTACAACTTATGGATCATTATTGGTGCAAAACACTTATAGTCAATATGATCTCCTTTTAAAGGATGTCGTTGGCTAAAAACTCAGCAATGGCCGAACCTTTGATGGTTTTCTTCATGACATACCCAACCTTAAATTCATGTAAAAGTAAGATCCATCTTTCCATTTTCCTAAAAGAGATGGGGTTTTTTGTAAATACTTAAGTGGGTTATGCTTTTCTACTGCTTAAACTGCATAAAATAGAAGCAAAGCCTTAACTTTGTGGAAGCTTATATTATGGCCAAACAAGTCTTTTTCACTTCCATATAGTTAGCCTCATATGGAAAGAGCATTTTAGGTAATAGATAACAAACTCTAATTTGATTTATCCTTCTGAGCAAGCATTATGCCAACTGAATTCTAGTAAACTGTTAAATAAAAAATCAAAGGCTTTCCTAACCTTGGAGGCTAAAGGATAGGAGGATGGGGCAAGTACTCCTTAATAGTATCAAAGGCATTCTGACAATCTTCATTCCATTGAACTGGCTGATCTTTCCTTAATAACTTGAAAATTAGCCCATAAATGGTAGTTGGCTATAAATCAACTTATATATTGAATTTGCCCATGAAACCTTTTAATCTCTTTCTCCTTCTTGGGAATCGTATCTCTCTAATAGCCTTTACTTTATTGAGATCTACCTTAATTCCCTTACCATTGACAATGTGGCCTAGTAACTTTCATAATGTTACCTTAAACAAACACTTCTTCAATTTAGGCATAGGTTTTAATTGTTAATCCTTTCGAAGAACTTTTCTAAAGTAGCAAAGTGACCTTCCTATACTAGACTTGATAATCATATCATTGACATATACCTCTACTTTCTTATGGATCATGTCATTAAGGATTTTTATGGCCATCCTTGGGTGTGATGCATTAGCATTTTCCAAACCAAATAGCATTACCTTATACTTATAATTGTCCCATTTTGTGATGAATGCAATCTTAAGCTTATCAACAATCTTGTTGAGAATCTGGCATACATTGCATATCCATTTACGAAGGTGTACATCCTATATGGTAGTGCTATCAATCAAGAGATCTATATGAGACAATATGAAGTCATTCTTTAGGCACATCTTGTTCAAATCTATATAGTTTATGCACATGCACACATTCCCATCCTTTCTAGCTACTAAAACCATATTAGCTAGCTAGGTTAGATATTGGACCTCAACTAGTAACTTGGCTTGAATTTTCCTACACACTTCTTCCTTTACCTTTTCTGTGCATTTTTGTTTCACCTTGCAAAACTTCTATGCAACTAGCTTGCAATCTAGATAAGTTGGAATGGCATGTTATGCAATATATTTATCAATCCCAAGTATGTCTTTGTAGGTCTAGGCAATCATATTTTTTTGAGATTCTCTGAAATTGTAACCTTTCATTAAGAGTTATCGAATGTAGTTAAGATTGAATTAATATTAAATATGACATATATGTGATGATTATCATTATATATGATGTGGTTAGATGAGGTATCATACAAATAAGCAAAATCATTCATGTTATTAATATAAGTATAAATAAAAAAACATTATTCTTAAACAAGTCAGGTATAGAGATTACACTAGAATAATCACTATCATCTATAATGGTTGATGTTGATGCGAGAGCTTTTTTCTTTTGAGTGGTTCGAGTAAATAAGACTGGCTCTTTTATGGTACCTTCAAATTTTTCATCCATTTTCCTTTACCTTTGACCATGTAGCAAGCAAAGTTGGAATCATCACATTAGCAAGCTTGCTCATAATCTTTTTTATCCCATATATAACTCTAAAATTGGCTTGATCTTTTTAGTATCCCAATCAACAACATCACAGAAGATCGTAAAACTAGAGTCCATTTTTTTATTGACCAAGACAAAGTTAAGCTCTTTATAGTATTTACATTCTTAACAACCAAGAGTACTAAAGCAACCACTTATCTTTGGGATATCTTTTACCTTTTTCTTCTCTCATTTGGATCCTTATCAGGTTCACAACCTAAGCCCTTCTTTCTTTTCTGACCTATCAGCCTAACTGCCTTTTGAATGCCTTGAGAATTCTTCCCTAACACAATACCTAATAGATATTTCATTTTCTTACATTCACAACGTTCAGGCTTTCAACTTCCTTTTATGACTTAATCTTGGCAATATGAAACCCATTGAAATGTCTGGTTAGCTATTTCCAACATAGAAACTTGATTCTCTCTAGCAACCTTGATGGTCACTATCGATTTATCCTTTGTGATGAATCTTAATCATTTGGTGAAAAGTTAAACAAACTTCTCTTAACTTGCAAAACCATGGTCTTCCTAAAAGAAAAGAAAATTTGATCAAGATCTCCAACATTGCAAATTTTATTTCATCAATTATCACCTTGTCTTTACCTTGGTCTTAAAGGTGTTATAGGCTTATCTCTTCAAATTATCATCGGTAGTGATTGTGCTTGCACTTTTCAACAATTTTTCAAGATAATTTCTCGAAATACAATAAAAAGCCATTTTAGGTAATATTTAACTTGAAAAGTGATGGCTGTCAAAATCAACAAAAATAAAATTCTACTTTTAACTAAAACTAACTTGTAAATAATGATAAGTAAGGTTGATTTTATAAGAATTAGTTAAATTTCAATTCTTTAAATAACCAAAAAAATAATAAACTAAAAAGAGGTAGGTTTTATGTTTGAAGACTAAAATTTGAATAAAAATAATAAAATAATAATGCAAGAAATTAATATAATGCAAGAAATTAATTAGAAATAAATCAATTAAAAGAAAAACTTCAGTTAAAGGCTTCGCTACACAAAATTCAATTCTTATTGATAATATATAAAGACACTCAATAACCATGTAATGAATCAGTTATAGCCATCCGATAACCACTTTTGACCAATCTTTTCATAGTATTAGGATAATCAATTGAGATTGTAATTAACCGTAATCAATTGGCAATCCTTTACAAGCAAAATAATTTAAAAGTATTACAAATTAAAAAGATCCGACCCAAGCTAACTTTTTCATGACCAAAATTCAGTTATAACTAGCACATAAACTACTTAAATAATAGTTTGTGTAAGCCTTACCGAATAATCAAACTATAAAATTTACTCAATCTGCAAAAGTACTCAAAACACAAAAGGGCTAAAGTTTAAAATCCAATCTTAAAATTCCAAATACATGCCATGAATTAAACTACAGAGTCTCTATAAAGATACAAAGAAATTCTTTGAGATTCTAAAGTTTGACTAATATTCTAACTGAAGCATAATATTATCTAATTAAAATTCAATAGCAAAAACAAATAAGGTCCTTGCCAACCGAAAAATAAAAGCTGCAACTAGCTAAATAGAACTACTAATCTGCAAAACTAAGAGGGTAGAACATATGTGATTTGATTACATTGATTCACTGAATAATAACTATATTACACAACGGACTGAAAACAGGCAAAATTTAATAAAATATATTCAACAACTAAAACAATACAATAAACCATATAATAAATCATTTAGTAAATAGAATAATTTTAAATAAATTAATTAACAATTCAAAATCACATATCAAAATTATGTACAATTCAATAGGGTGATGATACTTTACACCACCAAAGGCCAGATAATAGATGTTCCCACCATAAATATCATATAATGCTTCTAATGTAGATATCAATAGAGTATAATGCATGACAACAAGTTATCTGTTTTCCTATATTATGTGATATCTGTGGTGGAACCAGATGTAAATTTAGATATGGATTGCTCAAATAAAGTGAGATACAGATATAGTTAATAACTGATCATATGTATCAGTTTGAAAATAATTTTTACTAACACAACATATAACTATTTTTAGCAGAAAACAGACACAATTTCAAGCAAAAAAAAACATATATAAACTCCAAAATGGATAACAGATAGGTTCAGATAAAGTTGATGCATAGTTCAAATAAGTTCATATAAGTAGATCAATTATTTACTGAAATAGATAATAAATAAAAAATAATTCAGAAACATGTTCTCAGAATCTAAAATTCTAAAGCAGATATTGTTCAACTTAAGTAAAATTAAACGAATAAATTACCAGTTAAATTAATATAATAAATAACAATGAAAAGTTCATATAAAAAATAATATAATAAAAATCCATTAATGCTTGTAAGAAGTTAATATAAAGGTAAATTGTATAAACTCACGTAACAAAAGATTAAAACATTTTAATAAACTAGAATTAAATAAATTAAAATATTTGTGTCAAAGGACTTAAAAAGATGATTTTGTAAAACAGTTATTTACTATAAGTATCACTCACCTGAAATTCCAAAGAAGCGAGATCCAAACTCAAAAGTAAGCTACTCACTCTACGAAAAGCATATTGGAGTTTCCTAATCATAGTTAAATTTTTTTATCTATCACTCTAACTATTTTAAGGTCCAATAGGATGATGATACTTCACACCACTAAAGGCCAGATAACAGATGTCCCCACCATAGATATCATGCAATGTTTCTAATGTAGATGTCAATGGAGTATAATCCATGACAGCAAGTTATGTGTTTTCCTATATTATGTGATATTTGTAGCAGAACCAAATGCAAATTTAGATAGTAGATTGCTCAAATATAGTAAGATATATATATAGTTAATAACTGATCATATGTATCAGTTTGAAAATAATTTTTACTAACACAATATACAACTATTTTTAGCAGAAAACAAACACAATTTCAAGCAAAAAACATATATAAATTCCAAAATGGATAGCAGATAGGCTCAGATAAATTTGATGCATAGTTCAAATAAGTTCATATAAGTAGATTAATCATTTACTGAAACAAATAATAAATAGAAAATAATTCAAAAACATGTTCTCAAAATCTAAAACTCTAAAGCAGATATTGTTCAACTTAATTAAAATTAAACGAATAAATTACCAGTTAAATTAATATAATAAATAACAATGAAAAGTTCGTATAAAAATAATATAATAAAAACCATAAATACTTGTAAGAAGTTAATATTAAAGTAAATTGTATAAACTCACGTAACAAAGATTAAAACATTTTAATAAACTAGAATTAAATAAATTAAAATATTTGAGTTAAAGGACTTAAAAAAAAATGATTTTGTAAAATAGTTATGTACTATAATTACCACTCACTTGAAATTCCAAATAAGTGAGATCCAAACTCAAAAGCAAGCTACTCACTCTACGAAAGGCATATTGGAGTTTCCTAATCATAGAGTGTGTGTATATATATATATATATCACTCTAACTATTTTAACAACCAAGCAATATTTTCTAACACTATATATAATGGTCCAAATATCGGTTTAGCCGTGAATAGTATTTTTCGTAATTGACCAGTACATCCGGACAGAAAAATACGGCTGGTGATGAAATATATTTTATTTTACTATCGAAATATATTAGCCACGGTTAGCTCGAGGTTAAAATTTGAAGTCAAAATGAGGCCAAATAGGTTCCTAAAAGTCGAAAATAAGAAAAAATCCATGATTACATTTTAAATAGTACCCTAGTTGATCAAGGGTTTGATTGGACTTTAAAAATAGCAAATGATCCATAAAATTCTCAAAATTTATAGATCTACATAAAATGACATATAGAACATTTTGGTACAAAAAAAATAAATTTTAAGGTAACACTGAAAATGATTGAATCAGACCGATTTGAGTGAACCGAACAAAAATGGACTTCGATTAAGCTGAAATTTTTCATGAAGGATTAATTTATTATTTTAAGAATTATGAAATTAATTTTGAGTGAATTTAGAGTTGGAAAGAGAGAGATGAGCTTAAAAATTAATTTGGGCTTGAATTAGGTCCAACCACCTTGGTTGGACTAGCCCAGCCCGAAAATCAGGGTATTTAAACCCCAAAATATTAGAAATCTAGAGATAACTTTAGAATTCTACTCCATTCCTCTTCTTCCTTCTTGACCATACCTTTCTCTCTCACTCTCTCCTCCATTTTCTTCTTTTCTCTCCTAAATTCCCACCAAAATCAAGCCTCCTAGATAATATTTAGCTCCTCTACAACTTCATCACAACCTCTATTTTGAGTGGAAAAATTGGATTTAATCAAGGGATCAAAGTTATGGTGTAATTTTGAGGCAAGAAAATTTGTAGGAGAAAATTTTATTTGTTGATTCTAGGATGTAAATTTGAGTATGTAGATTTTATTTATACAATTATTTTTCAAAAAGAAAGAAGAATAGTCATGATTTTACTTGGTGGAAAATTTGGCCACCATTAGGGAACAAAGGAGGTGAAGGCACTTCTAGGAAAAAAGATAAGGAAAAGGAAGTTTGAGGAGCCTATATCAAGTTTATAAGGTTAGTGGTTACAAATTCTAACCATTTCCATTTTGTTTGAATTATTTTATGTTAAATTTATATTATGTTTATATGGAAATTGTATATAAAATGAAATTAAATTATATAAACATGTTTAGGAGGGTTAAATGAGTGGATTAAAATAGTTAAAATGGAAAGAAAATAAAAATAATGGCTTGGTTTAGTGTAGGCCAAATTACTTTATTAGGAGAAGTTAATTGTATTTAATTGGTTAAGATAGAATAAATACATAAATGTATTTTATGGTATAATCTCAATTAATTAGTGATAAATTACTAATGATTGAGTGAGAAATAAATTTTGAGGAGAAAATGTTAATGTGGTCAAATAGGTATATATGAAGAAAAGATGAATATTGTGATTAATTATCAATTGTTATGATATAAAATGAATATAGAATGGAAATTAAGTGTAAATTTATTTAATGAGAATTATTGGAATCAAATTGGATAATTTTCTAAGTTATACTTACATTATGTAAGTAAGTAATATATTATATTTTCATGAAATTAGATGTATTTTAATATTAGTATTGAGCAATAGATGGTTTAGAATGCAAATGATGGAAAGGTGGATAAGTATGATAGTAAAAATATTTTACAGGTTAAGTTAAATGTTAATTGAAAATATAAGTAAAAAAATATGGTTAATTGCCCTTGGTAATACTCTGGTGGGTAATCTAGTACAAGATATAGTTAGCTAGCTATAGGGATACTTTACTGTGGTGTGAGCCATGGCGGCTCACTATAGTAGGCCAATAATGGTCTACTAAATGAAATGAAATGTTAAATATTGAAATGTAGAATGTAAATCTATGAGTGGTCCATCAGGGTCACTCTTAAATGTCATGGATCTATGTGGTTCACATTCTGTGTATCCAATTCGAAGATTCTTACTAGAATGATATTAGGGGCAATATGGTAAAAATAGTGATATTGGAATTTAAAATGAGTAAATAGGAATTTAATAAAAGATTATAGTGAAAATGGACTTAATTGAAAGAAAATGAAAGTTTAAGGGTAAATTGGAAAATATTACAAAGTAATGAATTTGAGTAACAAAAATGGACAAATAAGTAATTAAATAATAAACTAGGTAAATTGGCAAAATAATAGGGACTAAAATGTAATTTGGCATAAAATGGACAATAAAGGGACCAAAATGTAAATTATAAGATAATTAATGCAATAAAGGTGAAAATGGTATAAAATAATGGTATTATGGTAATTAAGTATAAATGAAGGGTAAAATTATGAATAAGTAAAAAATCTAGGGATTAAATGGTAAAAGTGCAATAATGTGACTAATGTAGGGATCAAATTGTAATTAGAATACTAATATCAATATAAATGCAAATATTAAGAACTTATGGATTTAATGACTAAATAAGTTGATTAAGATAGCGATATAAGTAATTAAAGTAATTATTAAGGAAATTGAAATTTAGTGTTTAAAATGAATATTCAAAAAAAATATATATAATAAGAAGTAACAATATTAAAAATATTGATAATAATGTATATATTAGTATTAATGAGTAATTTTATAAGAAGGAAATGGCACATGAAGATAAGATAAGGGATAAGCAAAGGATTAATTAATTGGTCAAAAGTAGTGATAAATAAGTGTAGGCTTAAGAACATAGGAACATGATCATGGATAGGTACATATTATATTAGTTAAGTAGTCACATTGGCATGCGTGCATGTAAATGGAAATTTTTAGACTTATAACCACCGCTGAGCATATTTAATGCTCAACACGTAGTTTATTTACTGCGTGTAGGTACCTTTAGGCGATAAAGGCGGAGCAAGCATGCTTCGAATTTGAGGGTACCGGATCAAGGATTCTTTTTGCTAGTATATTTTGTATAATGATTATTTATGGCATGTATATGTAAACATAAGTGTACTTATGGATGTGTATATAGTTTTGTATGGACTCGAAAGTGATATTGTGAAAGAGTAATGGCACATTATGGATGAATGTGGGATAGATATGAATGGATTGTGCAAGTAGATGTTTGAACAATATTGATATTGGAAATTGTTGATTATGATTGTGTGCCTTAGACGGGCTGTGTTTTGTTTGGAATTGCAGGAAAGGCAGTGCAATATATAAGCCATTGTGCTGCCGAAATTTTCATTAAATAAATAATAAAAGTTTGATAGTTATAAGTCATCAACAAAATAAAAACAATAAGCATTGTATTTAACTAGCCAATATCATTAGTTAAAGAAATTGAATGAAAAGATTTTATGTAAAGCACCTAAGCAAAAGAAAAACGAAAAATTTGCACGTAGATGTAGTAGTTCCAACCTACAATGAGATATAAAATAAGATAACCATATAAGTGAACATGATGTATGTATACAAAAACGTATAAGTGTGTTACACTATAACGTAGAATATATGAGTACTTATTCGAACAAAGATAAACTAAATATTTAGAGCAATAATTAGACTTAATATTATATGTTCATAGGATAATTTCTTGCTGAAATTATACTTTTATTTAAAAGATGTTTGTTAACATATGTTTATAAATTTGAGCTAAAAATTTACCGATGATATATATATATATTATCACTCTTAAAAGAGATGGTCCACAAATTTAGAATTGCTTAACACTGTTTAAAACCATGAAAAGTCATGGCAAATGCATAAGGAAATAAACACACACACATCTACATACATACATAAATACATACATGCATACATATACTGCACTGTACATGCAATAGTTAAAGAGGAAAACTAATAATTTATATAAAACAATTATTACTAAAATATTTAATTAATTAATATATATATATATATATATATATATATATATATATATATATATATATATATATATATATATATATATATATTTCAAATTGACAGGATGAGAATTATGAAAATAGATTAACTTTAAGAAAGGGCAAAACATTAAAAGAAATGTATGCAAATCATGTAAATTGATTATCTAGGTTTTCAAAAAGAACATTCTGTAAGAAGAAAAAGAAAAAAAAAAAAGGTAAAATCTTAATGCAAAACATCAAAGTGTGCCAAAGGAAACCAAAATCAAAACATGCCAAAGAAACAAAGTGAAAGCATGCCGAAGAAAATAACAATAATAATAATAATAATAGCAGCAGCAGCAGCAGCAGAAGCAGAAGCAATAGTAGTAGTTTAATTTAACGAATCTGAAAATAATAAATTGCAACACTAAAATCCAAATGGTAAAAATTAGCGAAGTGGGGGCAATTTTAGTTATTATTTATCTATTTAATATTTATTAATAACTAGAAGATTTATATTTAGGAAGGAAAAAATTATTTAAAAAAAGGGTTATAACATAACAATCAACGGGTAAGACTGATTCAACCAAATTATGCATTCGCTGAATATAACAACCCTTTTCAATGATGTTATACTAATTATCACTTAGTATTAAATTTATCAAAAATTATGGATTTAATACATTCAATTGGTTACTTGTTATCTAGCCAAATGAACAATAGGCTTTGACTGAACATATAATAAGGAACAATGGAGATAGAATTTTTCTAAACCACAGTGAATAGCATGATATTATAGAAACTTAAAAACAAAAGGTAAAGCATAAAAAAATCTCAAAGCAAACAAAGAATCCTGTCGTTCAATTAAACTTTAATTAGAATTATAAGGTTTGGTCACTTATGACCAAAAATGCAGAGAAAATATGTCTCTAAATCTCACCAACCTGAATACCCTTCATAGAGAGAAGAAGACATCGTTTATAGAGAAAATCCTAAATTAAAGTAAATATTCCTAATCCAGCTAATTAAGAAAAATAGTAATTTAATTAATTACAATCAAAAAGCTCCTAAATAATTGTGTCTAAAAATTCTCCAAGAGTCATTTAGAAAATCCTTGGCAACTAGGTCAGATTTGCACGTGAAATAAAATAATCAGATTAACTCTGCATTGTCGACTTCAACTTAGCCTTGCCCAAGGCCAAGGTATGAATATGCTAAAATTAGCTCTTTTAAGGCCAATCTATCTTGACTAGCCACAAACGATCCAAATTCATCCTAATCAATTTTATAATATTTTCATTTCAGCAATTAAGTGTTCTAGTAGTCAAAATTACCAAAACAGATAATTTTTTTTTGACTTGACTCAAAATTTATATCTAAAAGTATGTAAATATCAAGTATAGATGTGTAATTTTAACCACTTAACAAAAAGCAATACAAAAAGTTGGATAAGCTCAATTCATTGACATAACAGCCGGTACATGGACTTAAAATCAAAAGAAGGGATACATGTCTTGGACACTTCATTAATGACTCTTAGACTCTTCAACATCATACTTTAAAGTAAGCTAAATAATATGCAACTTTCATCTATTTACGTGCGTTAATAACTATAATTAATCTTTTAGTTTCTTTTTTTGTTCATTGCTGTCTACACACTTGAATTTGAGTCATCCTTTTATTAACATCAGTTTTAACATGCCCTAACTCCTCACACCATAGAAGAACTTGCAAAGCATTTGATAAAGGCCTTCACAAAATGGAACAATGAGACCAAGATCTGCACAATATATAATAGTGGATAATTCCTCTACCAATGACGGTATGACTTCTATTCTTATTGATAGGTTATATTGTGATGTTGTATGCGATGGAAAAATATTGCATATGAAATGTTGTGCCCCCATTTTGAATTTGGTAATTGGAAAAGTTTGAAGAAATAGTAAAGCTAATAAAGTTTATTACTATTCTGAAAAAGATATGTGTTTATATTATAAAACTTGCTGGAATTGAACATATTCGATGCTTCTAATAGCAATTTGATATAGGGATGACTTTCCTAGGTTGAAAGCTAGGGACAAGCATTATACTAATCTGTCTGATAACGCACGTTATCTCCTATCCCACATCGGCTGGAGATGAGCTGGAAGTGGATCTTATAAGGCCATGGATATCTTTTCCCTGCATAGGCCTTTTGGGACAGGTCCCCAGAAATAAAACCGTGAGGGTTCCGGCCCAAAGCAGACAATATATGTAGAGTCCGATCAAATCCTTCTCCCTGATCGGATCTCCCATCATCGGGTACGCGAGACGAGGGCTCCAGCGCCTAAAGACCTCCTACCCGATCGGTGAGCGAGCGATCCATCATTTGGTACTTTCATTGAGAGCGAGGGAGGAATGAGACCAGGCACAGCCGACGACCTCTACTCTTGTAGACCTCTCGGGAGGGAGGGATAGTGATAACGCACGTTATCTCCTATCGGCTAGAGATGAGCTGGAAGTGGGCCTTATAAGGTCATGGACACCTTCTCCCTGCATAGGCCTTTTGGGGCAGGTCCCCAAAAACAAAACTGTGAGGGCTCCGGCCCAAAGCGAACAATATATGCAGAGCCCGATCAAATCTTCCTCCCTGATCGGATCCCCTACCATCAGATACGCGAGACGAGGGCCCTAGCGCCTGAAGACCTCCTATCCGATCGGTGAGCGAGCGATCCAGAGGATGATTGGGTGTTGGCTGAAAAAGTAGCTAAGAAATTAGTGAATTTTTATAACACTACTAAATTGTTTAATGAGAGAAATTATCCAACATCAAACTATTATTTTCTTATTTTTGTTCATCGAGTTTGAAATGCGTTGGTTGATTTTGAAGACCTATTTTGTCTTGGAATTTAGATTTTGACATTCTTGGTTGATGGAAGACAAATGATTTAATATATCCCACTCCACAGTTAATTGCTAGAAATTTTTGGTAGTGCATGTGTCCAAGGATGTCTCTGTGTTTGCATTTGAGGTCTCTATATAAGTAGGCTTCATGGAAACACTTTGGAGGCGTTGATGCACTCTCTCCATTAAATGTAGTAATTTCATTTTATGTATATAATTTATCAAATTGTTATAACATTGATAATCTTATTTTCATTTATTTTTGCAGTTTCTTGTTCAGATGCTCATAATTTATGTGCAATTGGAATTATCGATGGATCTCAAAGTCATGAATTTTGGAAAATTAGAAATTAGATATAAGATATTATAAGTTTCTTTCTCTTATATTTTGGATTTTTTGCGCATTCATATCTATAATTTTCTCTTATTGATGATATATATATATATATATTTTTTAACAGCCTTATTGTCTTAAATGTCATATTGTATTTGACTAAATTCTGATTTTGATTCCAATATTATTCTTATTTAATTTGTTAATGTAATTTCTGTTTATTTGTAAAAAAAAAAAAATAACCACGTTTATATTGTTAATCATGTTTGGATAGTTTTTGAGCAACTAAAAACAAATTCTGAGATGGATTTGAATAATATAAGCGTATTTCTGATCAGATTTTGAATGAATACGTGTATATAAAAAATATAATTGGATTCGAATTTGAGTAAGGTATATTTGGTTGGTATTGGATCCACTACCATGTTTTTATCTAATGTTGTGTATCTAAAAGAATTATATTGCATGGGGTATGGAATGTATACTTTGCTATAATTAAATCTTTAATTTATATTGATTTTCACATGAAATATTTTATAGCCAATTGTCACCTACACTCCTCTCTATTTGGATTGTTGTTACCCAAAATACAATCAATGAGTTTTATCATTTTTTAACAATGGATTTGAATTTTGATGTGATG
This sequence comes from Excoecaria agallocha, assembly GCA_037975025.1. Lineage (NCBI taxonomy): Eukaryota > Viridiplantae > Streptophyta > Magnoliopsida > Malpighiales > Euphorbiaceae > Excoecaria > Excoecaria agallocha. Next base: position 74,172,669 of record CM075808.1, read on the forward strand.
TGGTTGCGCGGTTTTCTACTTTTTATTTCCAGTATGCCTTTACTAATTACTCTATATTCCAATAATACCCTTTACTTATTTAAATTCTTCTCTTTCCATATTTTATTAGGAAGTACTTTTTTTTTTCTTTAATTTTTGTAAATTTGTTATTACAACTTATATCATACTACTCTCTCCGTTTTTTTTATTAGTCACTTTTATTATTTTTACTAAAATTAAAAATAATAAATAGACTTAAATTTAGTATTAAATTACGTGATTAAAATTAAATTATCAAATCTGATTAGTTCTGACTTTATTGAAAAAAAATAAATTAAAAAAACAAATTAAATTATATTAAAAGTCTAAAAGTTACAGATAAATAGAATTTAGATTTTACTTTAAAGTGACAGATAAAAAAAATGGAGTAAGTATATATTTATGTATTAAATACCGTTTTTGTACTGAATTTAATGAGCGTGAACTGGGTGAGATTTTTTAAAATTGATGTTGCAACTTTTAAGAAAGTAAGTTTATATTTAAATTGTCTATGTATCAATTTTATAAATTTAAATTAAGAATTTGTGAAGATGAGAAAGAAAAAAATTGAGAATATAGTGAATTTTAATGACTTTGCAATAGCACTAATAAAATAAAAGGAATTTTTCAACTTCCCACATTTATTTCAGTAACACTCATAAAATCAGAAAAAATATTTAACTTCTCACGTTCATTCCAATATAATAATAATAATAAATTATTAAATTGGTAACTTATTGAAAAAATTGTCTTATTGGTCAAATACATATGCAGTCAAGATGATAAAGAAGTTCATTTGCATCGATAAACAATCAAAACAAAGTACAATTTTATCTCCACCAATTTTTTTTTTTTTTAAATAGAAAGTTCTAACAAATCTTCTACACTTAACGTACTATCGATTTTACCAATTAATATGCCGAATATCATCATTAAAATTTTTTTTAAAATACGATGAAAAAATGTTTAAAAATTTAGCATTTATATTTATTTTATATGAATGCATTTATTTTAAATATTTAATTTTTTTTCATAATTCTTCATGTCTCAATTTTGTAGATGCGAAATAATTCTTCGTTCCTACTCTATTTCTACCATTGATGAACAAAGCTCTCTTCTCCTCCTTCCCTCTTTATTTTATCTTTTTACTTCTTTCTGCTTTTATTCTTTTTCTTTGATTCTCATTGAATTCATTTGTTTTTATTGAATTTCTTTTCCATTCAAATTGGAAAATTATATGCCATCACTTTCTTATCTGGAGTGCTCAAATTTCTGTATCCCTCAAATGAATTCTTTTTGTTTCTAATTTTGTGAAGGATAAAAAACATAATAAAAAAAAAAAAAAAGTTTTGATTTTTCAAGAAAATTTTTGTTCGTGGGTTTTTGTTTTAAATACAAGTAAATTTCACTCACGGTTATTGAACTTAGACCTTATTACTCAAAAGTAACTGACTTATTTTTTGTAATAAAAATGTTATTAAACTTAGTACCAGTTTGCATAAAAGTTATGTTTACCGATTTTCGGTGATGACCTTGGCCGGAATGATGACATGACATGCCAAGTCACACACCTAGCCACACGTGAATATGATTGTAGGGACATATCATCAGTTGACGTGTCATATTAGACACATCAACAACCACGTCACCATTGCCACATCAGCAAGCCTAAGGAAGGTGACATGTGGCTAAAGATTTCAATAGCCAAATAAAATTTTCCCTCTACTTAACCTTCTTAAATATCAATTGACATATCTATTATCAAATTATCAACATGTAAATTTTCCATTTCCAGAATTTCTAATTTGGTTTATCATGAACCTGTTAAGACAAAGGAAAAAAATGCAAATTTTGTGACAAAATAATCCACTAACAGCACATTAATGTTCTTAATTTTAGACATGGTAAATCACTTGTGCTTTTCTATGCACAAAGGCATATAGAATATAACATTTACAACACCCACAAAAGGACGTCATGTACCAAAAGGCACAAACAATTCAATATTATAGCACCCAAAAATGGATTAATGCACCAAAAGGCACATACAATCTAACCTGTTCAAACTACTGCATTAAACACCCTGAACAACATTTACAACATCCAAAAGAAAGGGTATTTAACCCTTGAAATACTGCAATGACAAGTAACCAAAAATAAATACAGAATTCAACACCCAAGCTAGCATTTACATAATACAAGAAGACTTCATTTAGCAGTACCCCTTCCTCTTGATGCCTTCTTCAAAGTTCTTACTACATAATCCTCCAAATATCTTGACTTGACTTGTCTCCCTCTCTTGGTAACTTTGGAGACTACGGAAGCTCCTTCTACTTAATCTGCTCTCTTCTTCCTTTAAGTAAGTTGGTTTTCAGTATCGGTAACTTAGGATTGCAATTGAGATTTATTGATGACAACACTTTCCTGGCTTGGTTGATTATCCTATAACATAGAAAATATAACAGATGTTTACAATAGAAAAAAAAAAGACGAAAGCTAAATATTTAGGAAATAAAGTGGCAAGTAAACAACTGCTAACATAACAAAATTAACATAAAAAATCTGCAACATCACTTGGCTAGTAGCTGTTATGACAAAATCTCCAAATATTTCATTATATACTTCATTGATTTCCTATAGATTACAATTCATATAAGAGATTTCATGAACAAACCAAACAATAATTTATAAACGAAAAAAAAATTCTTAAATTGGTTTTACTTACTTGCTCGTCTTGATTAGTATTTCCTTATTAGTTTACATCTCATTATTCACAGCATGCTGTTTTGCAATCCACTTTGAATGTCCTCTTGAATTATGTTCACTTGTACTGTATATTGAACAAGTCATAGTTATATTCCCCTTCCTTGAAACCCTTTGCCTACCATTTAACCCTCCATTTTGTCTTTCTTGCTCAAGTTCTTTGGGTTCCTTTCTCCTATTTCTTGCTTTCCTCCTTCTTTTTCTCTTGACGGTGGGAGGAGGAATGATTTCACCACCATCCTCAACTATTGGCCAAAACTCCATTGGATTGGTTGGGTTGATGAAAAAAATCATAAACCTTCATAAACGTTTCCATGTCTCGGTGGATTCACTTTCCATAACGATAGCAAATGCAATAGGAAAAATGCATTCATTGGGGTCATTGCCAATTTTTGTGAACAAAAAGCCACCATAATTCTCTTTCAACCATGTTCTATCTACCCTAACTATTGGCCTATAGCTTCTTAATTTATTGCATATTAAAATTAAAAGTCAATGAAAATAATAAGAAATTATAAAAAAATAACAATCCAAGTCTAGAAGGAATAAAATAATAAGAAGTTACAAAAAATAATAAAAAGTTATAAAAAATTAAAACTAAATGTTGTCTATAATGTATAAACATAAAGGAATCGGTAAACTAGAGGCATTGAATGGTTTGCTTTAATTTTATAAAGCTTAGAGTATTGAGGTCCAAGAGGAATAGAATCAGTAAAACAAATGAAAGTTATGGAGGGTGGCAATGGACAAAAGTAGGCCTTTTTAAAAAATAAGAATCAATTACAGAATCTGCAGATTGTATGAGAACAGTTTATGCGTGTGGTCTAATGGTTTCTTTAGATTCAGATACTGACATTTTTTACTCGAGTGGTCTCTACTCCTAATCAGCTTTCATCTTTAATAATCAATACCTTGCATCATTTATTCAAGTCCTAAATATATTTCAACTGCAAAAACACACATAGACAAACAAAACATAAAAAAATGAGATTAGAAAATATTATGTCATGAAAATCATTAGAATAAAACACACACAGACAAACATTAGAATAAAACACACATAAACAAACAAAACATAAAAAGAAGAGATTCAAAAACAAAACAAATATTTTGTCATTAAAATATACAATAACAAAATGTATGTCAAAAAAAAAAAGATCAGCAGCCCTACAAAATATAGCACCAAAATGTATGGCAAAAAAAATCAGCAGCCCTGCAAAACATCAGACCAGACATAAAAAAATACCAGATCAGACATGAAAAAAAATACCTTCATTCTGTACATCAATATCTTCTTGACCAGTAGTTGTAACCCCTTCATGACCTAAAAATTTCAAATTTCACTTTAAGTGTATAATATCATAACAAACAGATACGAAAAAAATGAAAGTTTTACCTTCAATGCACAGGTCAGCAGCAGCATTACCATCATCAATACTTGCATTGTCCTCTCTATCATCATCCAGTCCATTATTATCATGTCTGTCTTTATTGCGGTCATCAGGACCATCGTCTTTGTTGTCGTCATCATTGTTGTTTTCATCATTTTCATCAGATTCTTTAGGTTCTTCTTCCTCATCATCATCAGTGTCTTCATACGCCTGTAATCCATCCTCATTCTCATAAATGACTTCTTCATTTAATGTATCACCACTTCCAATTGTTCCATCAGGGTTTACACTTGCTTGATCCATCTCCATCTCTATATACTCCTCATGCCAACTCCTAACTACCTTAAAAATATATTCCTTTATTTTCTTGTTAGCCTTTTTTATTCCAACTAACCTTGCCTTTTTAAGATCTTTAGCCAACAAAACCTCAGTTGGCACTCTTTCAAAATACCTTCTCAATTCTTTGAAATAATCTTCTTTTTTTTGTGTTGTGGCCCAGCTACAAAGCAGTCTCTACTAGGCTGATGAATCACTATTTTCGGATCATCATCGTCATTAAAATGGTTAACAAAAATGTCAACCATCTTGTCTTTATAAACTTTTACACAAATATCATACATATCAGATTCAATGTCTAAGGGTATGAAAGCATCTTCTAATAACATCTTGTAGAAAAACCTGACAATGCCTTCACCTTTTACCCTCTGACACATCTTATCAAGCATTTTTAGATTCATTACTTCTGTACTGCACCAGTCAAAACATGTTACATGTCTACCTCAATAACCATTTCCATGCATAAACCTGTTGTGATGAAGTTTTACTGTGAAGTATTTGCTCCTTTTCCTAATATAAAATACATTAAACGATAATAATCAGTCAAGGAACCACAAAATATGTGAATGGCATTCCTAAACATCTTTCTTATTATTAACAGAAAAGCACTTGAGCTTAAGCAATTTCCTTGAATAAAATTAAGTCAGAATATCACTCTTTCGACTATTTCAACTCTTAACTTTATGAACTTTCCTACGATGTCAGCACTTGTACTAAATGAACTTTTCATGTATTGTTGTCATATCTAATCCAATAAGGAATAAAAGTGACAAATCAATATATTCCATTTCAAAAATCCCAACAAAGGCATGTTTACATCGGCATATGACTAAGTGTAACATATATATCTACTGGTACTGTGAAGGATAAGTAAAAAAATAAACCTAAACAAATATCAAAATGTAAAGATATATGTTTATATCTATTCAATGGCCCACATGACGGTTCCCTTTAAACAAATAGCAAAATAAAAAGGTTGTTTCCGTAATAGAGACATGTGGGGTTTAGATCCAACCATTTATATTAATTTTACACATATGTTTCAACAACGGACAACGTTTTCAACAACATCGGACAACAAAAGAGAGAAAAACAATAATTATTTTAACTTATCTACCATACAAATGGAACCCACAAATAACCAAAGTACTTACCATAATTAGAAGCACTTTCGAAACCCTATCTCAAAACGGGGTGGTCCATTTTCACCTATCGCTTTTGCTAGAAAAATGACAGCTCCACTCTCTCTCCAGATCTACCATTTTATAAAGATAAAGACACCCACTTTAATTTTCTCTCAGATCTAAAGAAATACGACATCGTCACTTCAATTTTCTCTCAGATTTAAAGAAATATACTGGCCCAACTTTAAATTTTGCTCCCGATCTACTAATTTACCCAAGTAGAGAGATTAACTTCCCTAGATCTAAAGCAAGTATTTTTTGGAAACTCAATTTTTCTACCCACTCAAAATCTACAATTTTTCAGTGAAAAAGATAAACAAAAACATTTTGCACTTCCATTTGGAAGAGGGAGTCAGAGTGTTGAACAGAGAGAATTGTTTCATGAAGATTAAAAAAAATGGGAAAGACACTTATGGTTTCTTTAGTTAAAGACACTAAGTCAAATAGGTTTCTCCCCTTTGACACATGTCATTTCCCCATTCATCTGTTTGATACCTTAGTCAATAAGTGGGCCTACTAATGTGGCAATAGTGACGTAGAGGAAAATGGTGATGTGGCTGCTGACGTGTCTAATATGACACATCAACTGATGACATATCCCTACAATTAGATTCACGTGTGTCCAGGTGTGTGATGTGGCATGTCATGTTATCATTTTGGCTAAAGTCATCACTGAAAATCGGTGAGAATGATTTTTTATGCAAACTGCTACTAATTTTAGTGACATTTTCGTTACAAAAAATAAATCAATTATTTTTGGATAATAAGGCCTAAGTTAAGTGATCATGGATGAAATTGACCTTTTTAAATGCTTTCTGTATCTAAATGGTGATATGTTGGTCGTTGAAAAGAAAAAGGACATTGTATAAGAATGTCCCTAATACTCATCTTTATTCTTTTATGTCTTTCTTTAGTGTGAATTTTAGTCGTTTCTCTATTCCAATAGAACTTACTTATGAACAACAGTATATAAATTTCAAACTCTAGATTTTAAGAGGAGATGTAATGTCCAAACTTGCTCTGTATTGATTTGTTCATGTGTTTTGGTAGTAGTGGATTTTTAAGTCAAAAAAGTGATTTAATTTGATTATAATTAATTGTAATGGCTAAAAATGGGAAGAGAAATGTGATAAGGATTTGATGATGTGAAGAAACAAGAAAGAAGATGGAGGAATGGAGAGAAGCAATGTTATTAAAATCGAACCAGACAAAGAATCGAAAAAGCAAAAAGTTTTTTGTTCGACCGGTTCGATAGAATTCAATCGGATCTTTTTTTCAAAATAATATTATTTTTAAAATTTTCTTTAAATATTATGAAAATATAACTGTATAAAAAAATAAAAAATAGTTAAAAATACATATATATACATATATTATATGTTTATTATATATATAGTCATGTGTTGTGATTTCACTTAGTCTTCAGAATGGCGTTTCCATGTCAATGCATTTGCACACCACACACTATAGTAAATCTATCAGGTGTTTATTATATGTGTTTTAGTTGAATTTAGGTGCCTAATTAGGATAAAGTTAAGTTAGAGGGCTAGAAAGGCAAACACATATAAGTTAGAGGGTTTTGTTGTATATAAGCCTATTATTAAATAAAGGAGTACATTGTTATAAATAAATAGAGTGCAATAAATAGACAAGACAAAATTAAGATAGAAATATGGAGTAGAACAAGAAATATTATACTTTTGTATTTTATTATATGCATTGAATAATTTGCAATGAGCATATCTATAGGCATAAAGACTTGGCAAATAAGTCAATAGTAGAGTTTGAATAGCAATATAATACTAGAGTCTAGTTAGGAATAAAGGTAGTCATTCACAACAGCACCTTAGATAACTATACACTATGAACGTATCTTGTTAAAATCGTATAAAAAAATCAATGAGATAAAAATTTAGCGAAAAAAATAGTACAGTATCATAGGTACTTCCCTTTAGAAATACAATAAATCATACTTAATATTTGTCCAATAGACAATGTTGTGTACATGCTTCTTGAAAATTGAATTTGGTAGTGTTTTTGCAAAAAGATCAGTTGGTTTATCATTTGAGCAAACTTTGCAATTTGACATTCCTTCATGATATTATACCATTAATTGTTGTTCTTAAATAATCATATATACACTCCTTTAATATATAAAGTTGTGACTCTAAACCATATGAGCTCTTGATTAATTTCATGAATAAGCAACATTGAGTAGGTTGATTATTACTATTATTATAGCCAAAATATTAGATATTTTTTGGTGTTGGGCCTTTTAGTCCAAATATCTTATATGAGTATGGATTAGTATGTATTTCTTCTTTCCCTTTTGACTAATCATTTCGATATCAACACTTTCCAATAATTAGACTCATACTCATTATCATTATTTTTCATAAGTAACTAAAAATGTAAATAAATTATAAACAACAATTATCATTTATTTTCATATAATTCATATAATTTAATGATAACTGAACTGTTTCTCAAGTCCTCAAGTAGCCCGATTTCCTAGCTATTCGAGTTGTCCAAAATTCAAATTATGGCTTCTAACGATGTTATCTTGATAAGTCCTATTTGGGCAAGGACTGATGGCAACCTAATCAAAGTAGAACTCTCATTATGGAAGTTTAGCTTAGCTTCCTACATAGTCTATATTTCTTCCTTAGTAAGATCTTACAGACACGAGGAGTCCTAGCTAGAACAGGTGATGAAAACATATAAATAGCAAAGTGATTAGGTATTTTTCTCATTCTTAGCTAGATTTACTACATACTTTTCTTTACTAAGTTAACCGTCAGAGATTCCCTTCGTCGGAACCTTTGTCGAAGTTTCTTTACTTTCAGGTACTATTCGGAGTGGTGAAGAGCTTTCTGACTCACGTCGGACCTTGGTAATAGCCCGATAAATTTGAACTATTATCATTTGGTACGGTGAGCATGGACCCTATCCCTAAAAAACCATGAATTCTAAAGATGAAAAAACCCAAATGGGAAATGATCAGAACATTACATGACCACCTGCACACATACCCATTTTTCCATCCCTTGAGCCCACTCCCTAGGGCACCTCTATAAATCTCCCCATCACTAGCCTACCTTTCGTAACCCCCGTAATTCATATACCTGGCCTTACTCCACAGTTATCCCTAAGCTCTCCTAGTGATGCTGTCGCACCTAGCGACATAGGCGCCACTTCAACCGACACCACAAACTACCACCGTTGCAAAAGCCACCGTGAACTCTAATACTCCAAACTCCACACCCCAACCAAATGATTCAACACCTACAATCACTTTAACAATGGAATTTGACAAGTTTCTTAAAGAAAGGATGCAAAAGCAGTAGAATTGCAACACGTTATAGTATCAGAGCAGTTTTATCTCTTTTCTTTCCAAATCCATACTTTTACTCCTTTTCAAGCATAAAACTACCCAATTTGCTGAGGTATAATGGAAGCATGGACCTCTGGGTGCACGTGGATCAATTTCACCATACCATATTGACCTATACCATGGAAGATTCCGCTCTTTGCAAAGTTTTTTTATAGACCCTAATAGAGTCCGCCCAGATCTAGTTTAAAAATTTGCCAAAGCACTCGATGGACAACTTTCATCAGTTTAGTGACATATTTGTAGTGAAGTTCATAACATCCATATGACTAACTAAAGTCTTCGCCAACCTATACTAGGTCGTCCAGGAGAGGGGAGAGCCTTTGTAAAGTTATGTAAAGACATTCAATGTCATAGCTATGGATATTCAGAATCTAAACTTGGAGGTCACTATCAACGCACTCAGTAAGAATACAAATTGTTAGGATTTTAGCTACTCCTTAAGTAAGAAGTCCCCTTTTAATTTTATCGACCTAATGAGCAAGGCTTACAGGTACATCAGAATGGACAAAGCTAAAAGACTAAAGTATAGTACCCAGATAAGGGATGACAATAAGAATTCTTAAGGAACCGACTGGGATAGAAAAAGTTCTAGGTAGGGCAATTCACAAGCTATGAGAGGGTTGAACAGAACATATGTAGTCTCAAAATCGTACTCAGGAAGTCAAAGCAAGGAATAATTCACCAAATTAAATGCCTCCCCTACATAAATCCTATCCTGGATGAAGAAGAATGACCAAGTGAATTAGCCAAAACCCATAAGGGAATATCTGAACAGGGACTAAAGCTTGTATTGTGCCTTTTATAAAGACAAGGGGCACGAAACTAACACTACTAAAAAAATGCAAATTAACGACAACAAAAGTCGTCGCTAACTGATATTTTTTCGTCACTAAATCAATTTAGCGACAACTTAGTGACGACTTTCATTTTGAAACAAAAGTCGTTGTAGCAGAATTTAGCTACAACAAGAAGTCATCGCCAAATTTTAGCGACGACAGAGTATTGTCGCTAAATATTTGTAGCCATTTCGCTACAACAATGTTCAAGCAAAATTTTGCGACGACGGTATTTTTGTCGCAATATTGCTATGACATTGTTCAAGCAAAATTTTACGACGACAATATTTTCGTCGCAACATTGCTACGACATTGTTCAAGCAAAATTTAGCGACGACAGTATTTCATCGCAATATTGCTACGATATTGTTCATGCAAAATTTTACCACAACAGTATTTTCGTCGCAATATTGCTATGACATTGTTGACGCTAAATAGCTACTATTCAAACATGATAATCCCTCGCTAAATTAAAATTATTTTTTTATTTCTAAATTAATATGAAAATTTCATCATTTAAATGATAAGCCACATATGACAAATTTATATTTAGACTACTTAATATTCAATACAATAATATATATATTCGTGAAAAAATTGTTATTTATAACTGGATATCATCGTTAATTGTATATCTAAAATAATACATGCATATATAACAATAACAAATGTCACCCAAAATATCATACTATATACTCATAACTATAATGTAAATAGATACATTTGCTCCTAAATTTACTGCTGAAAAAAGTTGTTGCATCTCCATCTATTGCTGGATTTTTCTGACCCGCTGATCCATCTCTTGTTCATGCTCAACACAAATCTCAACTTAAAACTCAATCCTCATAGTGGATAAATATTGCAAGTACAAGCTATGAGAAACAAATAGAAAATTAATATAAAGGTGTGAGGAATTAACATGTAGCAAACTCACTAAAAACACAAGTAGTGAATCATCTTTTTTGAGGTTTATAGGAATGATATAGAATCTTAAAAAGCTTAGCTTTGGTTATTTGTGAGGTTTTATCAATTTATCGCATGGCTATGGAATGGGAATGATAAGCAAGTCTAATCTAATATGCTACCTTGTGTCAATGTCAATTAAGATTTCTAAATAAAATTAAAAATAACAAAAGCATAAAAGCCAACTGTAAGTAATCAAATGATGCCTGGATCACAAACAAGAAATAATTGTATACCAACATCTTTGCATGCATTAAAAAGATGCTAAAAGTATGCAACCTGCATTGAGTGGCTATTAATGGATAACATGCAGAAACTTCAATATCAAGCTCAGCAAATGGGTTAATTAGGATTTACCATGACTTGATCACCATATATTCTAAAACCAAATGAAGCTTTTAGATTCAAAAAAAAAGTCCAGAAGAAATGAGGAACCTCTAAATTAAGAACAATTACGCCCTCTCGTCCAAGAATGGTAAAAGGATAGGACAACAAAGGGTCCAAAAATCGGATATGCATGTCATTTCTTCTTTTTGTTACAACCCTACAAAAAACCCCATTGTAAAGCGACAACAAGACAAAAAATAGGCCCTCTCTAACACTCATTCAGCGTGAATTGCACGAACAACACCTAAGGCAGTACCATATCCAGCTGGTGCCAAACTGGTAAAAGAAAAAAATAAGGCAAGATTGGTACAATAAAACACCTCTTTACTTTTCTCTGCTAATAACAAGAAAAAGAGGATTATAATTAGAAAACACAGATATTATAAGAGCAGGACCTGCTAGTGTTGCAATGGGTCAGAACAGAGAGCTTATTGGAGTCTTTCGATCGAGATCTTACAAGCGCCGATCTTGAAGTAAAATAGGAGAGAGGGAGAGAGGATAAGAGGGCAGTGGAACAAAAGGGTAAGATTTTAGAGATTTAGAAAAAATGAAACCCGCCAACATTTTATTTTTATCCCGCTAAAAAATTTATGGATTTAGCTACAACATGTTGTTGCAAATTTGGCTACAGTATTTTTTCCAAGCTAATTTTATGAGAATTATATTCTCTCAATTTAATTATTTTATTATATAACTTATAATGATTGATCACAATTGATATTATTGAAAATAAATATAATAATTAGTTTAATTTAGTTAGTTAAATTTATTAAAATAAATGGTTTAATTAAATGTAATTGCAATTTAAATATTAAAAATCAAAATTATATTAAAATATATAGTTAAATGTAAAATATGAAATATAATGTATAGATATTTTTGTAAGATAATTAAAATAATAATTTTAATTCATTTAAATTCTCACCAAATAGCATGCTAACAATTTCAAATTTAGAAAAAAAAAATCAAACGAGATAACATGTAAAGATAATAATTTATTTTAATTTAATTAATTTAAATAGTTAGAACATATTTTTAGCTAATTAAATGGAATAGCATTTTGCTAAATTGGCGATGACAATTAGCGACGACAGTGTTGTCGCTAATTAGCTATAACATTGTTGTCGCCATTTTAGCTACAACGGTGTTGTCGCTAATTAGCTACAACAATATTGTCGCCAATAGAGGGATGTGAAGAGAATAATATTTTGCTAAATTGGCGACAACAATAGCTACAATATTGTTGTCGCTAATTAGCTGCAACATTGTTGTCGCCAATAGAGGGATATGAAGATAATAGTATTTTGCAAAATTGGCGACAACATTCGGTGTTGTAGCTAATTTGCGACAAAAATGTTGTCGCCAATAAAGGGATATGAAGAGAATAGTATTTTGTAAAATTGGCGACAACATTGCTGTCGCAAATTAGCTACAACGGTATTGTCGCTAATTAGCTACAACACTGTTGTCGCCAATAAAGGGATATGAAAAGAATAATATTTTGCAAAATTGGCGACAACAATTAGCTACACCAGTATTGTCGCAAATTAGCTACAATTGTGTTGTCGCAAATTAGCTATACGAATAGGAACATAATTGTATTTTGCTAAATTCGCGACAATATTATTGTCGCCTCGCCAATTAGCTACAACAATGTTGTCGCCAATATTGGTATATGAACATAATATTATTTTGCTAAATTATCGACAACATTGTTGTCATCAAATTAGCTATAACATTATTGTCGCCAAATTAGCTACAACAATGTTGTCGCCAATATTAATATATGAATATAATTGTATTTTGCTAAATTAGCGACAATATTGTTGTCGCCAAATTAGCTACAAAATTGTTGTCGCTAATTATCCACGATAATGTTGTCGCCAACATTGGTAGAACATAATATTATTTTGCTAAATTATCGACAACATTGTTGTCGTCAAATTAGCTATAACATTGTTGTCGCCAAATTAGCTACAACAATGTTGTCGCCAATATTGATATATGAATATAATTGTATTTTGCTAAATTAGCGACAATATTGTTGTCGCCAAATTAGCTACAAAATTGTTGTCGCTAATTAGCCATGATAATGTTGTCGCCAACATTGGTATAGGAACATAATTGTATTTTGCCAAATTAGCTACAACATTGTTGTCGCCAAATTAGCTACAATAATGTTGTCGCTAATATTGGTATAGGAACATAATATTATTTTGCTATATTAGCAATAACATTGTTGTCGCCAAATTAGCTACAACATTGTTGTCTCCAATTAGCTACAACATTGTTGTCTCCAATTAGCTACAACAATGTTGTCGCTAATATTGACATAGGAATATAATATTATTTTACTAAATTAGCGATAACATTGTTGTCGCCAAATTAGCTACAACATTGTTGTCGTCAAATTAGCTACAACAATGTTGTCGCCAATTAGCTACAACAATGTTGTCGCCAAGATAGGTATATGAACATAATAGTATTTTGCTAAATTAGCTACAATATTATTGTCGTCCAATTGGCTACAACATTGTTATCGCCAATAATCTGCGATAATGTTGTCGCCAATAGAGTCATATGTATGAAATAATATATTTTGCAAAATTAGCGACAACATTTTTATCACTAATTAGCCACAACTTTGTTGTTGCTAATTAGCTACAACAATATTGTCACCAAATTTACTTTCGTTGTCGCAATTGTTTGCTCCAAATTTTTGGCGCCTGATATTAGTAAACATAAAAATTTGTTGTTGCAATATTTTTTTCCCACCAAATCTTTCAAGATTTGCGACGAAAGCCATTTTTTGTCGCAATTTTATCGCTATATTATACATTTAGCAACTAATTTTATTGTTGTCGCAAATTTTTGTCGCTATTCTGTATTTTATTTGTAGTGCAACAACTGTAGATAGCTCAAGAAGGAAATTGAATACCAGATCAAGAAAGGCGAGCTTAAGCAATTCATTAAGGGAAACAAAAATGATGATAGACAATCACCACCCTAACATTCGGATAAGGGGGAAAAAGTAATATCAAAAAAGCCCCAACAAAGGTAATCCATGTGATCGTAAGAGGAAAGCACTATAATGTGTTCGAAGACTCTAAAAAGCACAAAGCAAAGGAAGTTTTCTCACTTAGAGCTAGTCCACCTACCCCAAAAGACATCATTCGATTCTCATTCAAAGATGGAAAATATCTCCGGTAACCCCATAATAATGCACTGGTAGTAGAAGCAATGATTAGGGATTTCTTGGTACAGCGAATTTTAGTAGATACGGGTAGTGCAGTTAATCTAATCACCCTGTAGGCTTACAAAGCTCTAGTAATGGTGAGCCCACTCGAAAAAGTAACAGTTCCTCTGATTTGTACTTTCAAATAGCCCATTAAGGCGGAGGCTTCAGTTAACCTACTCTTACAGCTCGGAGACGACTCCATTTTCAGGTCATGTATAAATGCTTTATGGTAGTAAATATGCCATTATATTACAATGTAATTTTTGGATGACCCCTTTTGGCCACAATATATGCTTATGTTTCTATACAGAAGTTGATTATAATGATCCCCATCCTAGAAGGGACAACTATACTTTGACAAAATCAGACAGTAGCTCGAAAGACATACATCACTATGTTAAAAGAGGCAAATCAAACATTTCCAATAGATACATTAGAAGTCCTAACCGATTTAGCTCGAAAAGCATAACCCGATAAATTCATTGTAGGAGGTGAAGCTATTGCTAGGAAAGATAGTGAAAATAGCCTCGAGAAATACTAGCTTGGAAATGAAATCATTACTATTAGTCCTAGAATCTTATGTAGATGTGGCAACCTTCAAACATAACTGGCATCTCGCCTAAAGTCATATCCCACTTTCTGAGCATCTAACCAGGCTGCAAACCAGTCAAATAAAAGAAGCGTAATTATGCACCCAAGTTGCAGTTAGTGATAAATGAAGAAATGAACACTTTATTGAAAAATAGGTTTATTAGAGAGGTGCCCTATTCGGACTGGCTATTTAATGTTGTGCTTATAAAAAAATTCTAATGGAAAATGGAGAATGTACATGGACTTCACCAATCTCAATAAAGTGTGCCCCAAAGATGGTTAGCCATTGCCAAACATTAACTTGTTAGTGGACTCAATGGCCGAATTTGAAGATTATGCTTTTTTGGATGCCTCTATAGGTTATCATCAGATCCCTATGAATTTGAATGATGACGAAAAGAAAACATTCATTACCCATAGGGCAACCTACTACTACTGAGTGATGTCGTTCGGCCTCAAAATTATAGGAGCCACTTATTAGAGGTTGATAAATAAGTTATTCATAGAACAGATAGGTCAAAACATGGAATTATATGTCGACGATATGATCATCAAAATCAAAACCTCAGGAGATCTGCCAAGAGAACTTGAAGAAATATTTTCAACTTTAAGAAAGTTTGATCTTAAGTTGAATCCAAAGAAGTGTGCATTCAGAGTTCGGTCTGGTAAGTTCCTAGGCTTTGTGATTTCAAAAAGAGGAATAGAGGCTCATCCAACAAAAATCGAGGCCATCTTAAAGATGGAACTACCGAAGTCAATCAAGGAAGTATAAATACTAAATAGGAAGATTACAGCTCCCGAAAAGTTCATATCCTATTCGGCAAAACAGTGCCTTCCATTCTATAAGGCCTTGAAGAATTTAAAAAACTTTAAGTGGAGCCTGAAATGTCAGTCTATCTTTGAAGCCTTTAAATAGTTCTTGAGTTCTTCTATGCTGCTCAGTCAACCATAGCCCAGTGAAAATTTATTCATATACTTATCAGTCTCTGAAGGAGTCGTAAGCTCAATTTTGATCAGAGATGAAAGTACTGAGCAATTTCCTATCTACTACACTAGTAAGGTCCTCAAAGGTATCGAACTAAGATACCCAATTATTGAACAATTGGCTCTAGCCTTAGTCACTTCAGCAATAAAGTTGTGTCCTTATTTTCAAGCTTACATGATAATTGTCCAAACCAACAGTTCCCTCAAAAAAGTGATGCATAAATCGGAGGCATCGAAGAGGATAACCGAATGGGCAACTTGCCTTGGAGAGTTTGATGTTTGATATAGGCCTCATTTGGCAATGAAAGCACAAGTATTAGCTAATTTTGATGTAGAACTGCATACTCCTCCTGTTGAACTGAGTAAGATGACTTGAAAGATGTATGCCAATAGAGTAGTGTCATAAAAAATAGCTAGAGTGGGAGTTGTGCTATCTAGCCCAGACATAATCTCTATATGGAGAATGGCCAGGATACCTTTTTCAGCATCCAATAATGTGGCAGAATACGAAGCACTTTGTTTTGGGTTGCAGCTCACCCTTAAGGTAAAACGTGACTCTATACTTATTCATTCTAACTCTTAATTGGTCTTCAGCTAGTTGCTAGGGAAGCTTGAAGCTAAAGAGTAAACAATGATGAAGTATCGAGACTTAATATTAGCCCTGCTGCTCAACTAGAAAAAGTGGAGCCCGTGGACAATTAAAAAAATACCTTGGGAAGAAAACAAGGGAGCGGACTCCTTGGCCAAACAAGCTTCCCTAAGTGGCAATGTAGAATTGGAAGATATAGATTGTGCAGTCATTGCCAAAACCATCTTATGAAACTTACTCAATCCAGTTAAATGAGTAGATGGATGGATGGTGACTGCTGATTTACCAATTCCTTAATACAGGTGCTCTTCCAAAAGATCAGACTAAAGCCAGAAGGATGGTTTTGTATTCTAGCCTTCTTTTTTATTTTGGACGGTAAGTTGTATAAAAGGTCTTGTTCACATCCTTGGTCACTATGCTTAAGTTCAAAAGAAGGCAACTATGTCCTGAGAGAAATCCACGAGGGCATTTGCAGCACATATGAAGGAGCTCAGACGATAACTCAGAAAGCTTTATTATGGGGTATTATTGGCAAAAGATGGAAGCTGATGTGAAAGAACTAGTGAAGAAATGTGATAAATGTCAGTGGTTCAGGAAAATAATTCACCACCTTGATACATAACCAATGGCTTTTTGCACAATAGGGGATAGACATACTTGGACCTTTCCCGTTAGCTATCGGACAAAGGAAATTTTTAGTAGTAAAAGTGGACTATTTCACTAAATGGGTCGAAGCCAAACCCTTGGTAACCATTACCCTAGCAAAGATGATCAAGTTCACCCAGAAGTCAATTATAACAAGGTTTGATATACCACACGTTTTAATTATTGATAATGAAAAATAGTTCGATTGTCATTTTTTCAGGAAATTTTATGAAGAATTACACATTCAGCTCAGGTTCACATCAGTCTATCATCCACAATTAAATGGCATAATTGAGGTGACTAATAAGAAAATCCTGATATGATTGAAGAAGAGACTTGATGAAGCTAAAGGCTTTTGAGTGGATGAGCTGAATAACATATTATGGGCATACCGAACATCACCTCGCTCGATAATGGGAGTTACACCCTTTTCTCTAACATATGGCATGGAAGCAGTTATCTCCTACAAGATAGGGATACCGAACCCTAGGACTGGACAAATTATAACAAAGAAATAAACAAGGAGTTGTTGTCATGCCACTTAGATGTACTTAAAGAGAAGAGAGAGCTCACCTGAATACAAGCTGCAGTATACAAGCACGAATGGCGTCTTACCACAATCGTAAGTTAAAGCTTTGAACCTTATACGTAGGTGAACTGGTTCTCAAAAAAGCTATTAAAGCTCAAACAGCAGCAGGTGTTAGCAAGTTAAGCCCCAATTGGGTAGGTCTGTTTGAAGTACGTGAGGTCATCATCTTTAGAGCCTATCATCTTAAAGACATGGCTGGAAAAATCTTACTGTACTCTTAGAACATTTCCAATTTGAAGAAATACCATTAGTAACACAGCTCAAATCGGCAAGTTCGCCAAGAGCATTATGTTAATAGCTTAAATCGACAGTTTTGCCACGAGCTCTTTCTCTTAGCTTAAATTAGTAGTTTCGCCATGAGTACCCTTTCTAAGCTCAAATCAGCAGTTTTTCCATGAGCTCTTTCCTAGCTCAAATTGGCAATTTTTCCATGAGGACTTTTTCTCTACTCAAATCAACAGTTCTGCCTCATGCATTTGTCTTATGTCAAATAGTCCATATTGCCACAAGCACCTTTGTAATTACTTAACATAGTTCAGCAATGATGCCAAAGTCTTTCCTTTTATATAATAGCTCAGCTTAGAAGCTACGGCCATGAACACGTCTATTAATAAAATAAATAATTCAGTTCGGCATTTAGAGCCATAAGCATTCTTATCCTGATTACTTTGATATCATTTAGTCTTGATTTTTAAACCAGTTCGATAAACTCCTCTTAACCAGTTATTATGTAGTTTAGTAGGAATAATTATTGATAACAGAAATAAATAAGAAGACTAACAAAGGTGACTAATGGAGGAAAGGCATTGGTTCTCATCAAAGGCAATTCATTACATAAAAAGGTAATACAAGATGGCCAAAAGGAATCCTAGCTATTCTTCATCAAGCTCAAACTCCTCGATCCAAGTGAAATCCTCATTAAGAAAATTATCCTTCATAGCTCGGATAAGCGTGTTCCGATAAGAGATAGCCTTGTCCACGATGAGGTCATCCACTTTCTCATCGAGCTCAGCTAATTTTTTCTTCAGTTTAGTGCAGTCACTCTATAGTTTGGCTTTTTCGGCTCAGCACTTCTCGAGCTTGGCCTTAGAGATCTAAAGCTCCTCCCTTTCCTTAGCAATGAAGGCCTCTACCTTGGCCAGCTTACAGGAAGACTCCTCAGCTGCTTTACGATCAGCCTCCTTTGCCTGTTTAGCCTTGGCTTTAAGGGCAGAAGCTTGAGCTCTCAAGGTGCTAATGGCTTGCTCAGCTTCCCATCAAGCTTGACAACATTCTTCTTTTCCTCTTTGAGAAAGCCTAAGATTCTATTCATTTTGCCAATAGCCACATTGGATAAAACTGTACTCTGCA
This sequence comes from Excoecaria agallocha, assembly GCA_037975025.1. Classification (NCBI taxonomy): domain Eukaryota; kingdom Viridiplantae; phylum Streptophyta; class Magnoliopsida; order Malpighiales; family Euphorbiaceae; genus Excoecaria; species Excoecaria agallocha. The sequence continues at coordinate 74,191,927 of CM075808.1, forward strand.
CAACAAACACATTTAAAAAAAGAGAAAAAATGAAAAAGTAAACAGATCGAAAATAATACCTCAACTTGATGCCTTCTCATAGTTACAGATATGTAATCTACTTATAGATTCATAAAGGATGACACCTCATCTAGTATGCAAGTGAGCAACGAACAAAAGCTAGTAAACTCGGTGTTGGACGAGCTATAAGCTCTAAGATTTTACAGCCACATACCCAGAACGTCCTTTATCGTCTTGCTCACTTTTTGCTCCCATCAGAGGGAAAGATGACCTTATTTTAGGAGTACGAGAAGAGGATGGCCCGGCTAATAGGATAAAAGGCCAACCTATACCTAGCAAAAGGCCTATTAAGAGACATCGGGGAGGCATCATATATTATGATCGCATTAAAAGGACTGTGTTATGAATTAGAGAAAAAGAAGAAGATGAGAAATAGAACAAAGATAGAGAAGAGGAAGAATAGAGAAGATTAGAGAGAAATTGTATTTATTCAATTTGCATGCCTCTAAAAATGATGTACAAGCCATTTAATTAGAGTTTTTCGTTTCTTTTCTCTCATCAACTAATAGCGTAAATTCAGCTAGAGAGTATATATTCCCTTTTGTACTAACAGAATGAAATATGAAAACTAATAACAGAATTCTAACAACTTAATAATGTAACAGCAGTAGTAACGGCTTTCTTCAAGCAAATTCAAGCAATGCTAGTTGTTGGGTCTCCCTCCTCAAGCCCATCTTCTAGTCCAGTCCTCTTAGGCCCATTTTCCTCTTATCACCTTTCGTGCCATTGTTCTTCAGTCCATGCTTTTCCTCTTTCTTAGTCTCTGTCTCTACCTTCTTTTCATTTTTATCCTCATTCTTCTCCAGTAGCTCCTTTTCTTCTTCCTCATTCAGCCGAATCATAACATTACCCCCTCCCAATTGAGTCACCTTGTCCTCAAGGTGGAGATAAGGAAACTGAGAAACTAGGAATGGCAAATCTTCCCATGTGGTTTCTTCGGGATACAGGTTGGTCTACTAAACAAGGACTTGCTGCATTTGTTACCCCTGCCGAGTTATGACTCTACGTTGTAAGAGTGTCAAAGGTTCCACTTTAGGTACTCCTTCCTTGGTAAAAGATGGCAGAGTCGAAGTGAAATTGTTACGTCCCAAAGCTTTCTTAAGTTGTAAGACATGAAAGACATTGTGGATGGCACTAGTGGTTGGCAACTGGAGTTGATAAGCTATAGGCCCAACTTTAGCAGTCACCTGAAATGGTCTATAGTATTTTGCTAAAAGCTTCAAGTGCTTTCTTACAGCCACCGTATTTTGTCTATATGGCTAAAGCTTCAAGTACACCCATTCTCCTATCTCAAAGGCTCTGTCAGTAAGATGCTTATCCACCAATTGCTTCATACGATTATGAGTAGACTGAAGCTGGTCTGGGAGAAGAGAAGCCATGTGTTGTCTTTCCTTTAAGAAATCTTCCACACTTTCTACAGAAGTCTCTAGCATAGGTAAATAGTGGAAGGAAAGAGGTTTGTAGCCATACAGAGCTTCGAAAGGAGGCATCTGCAGGCTGGTATGGTAGTTGCTATTGTACCACCATTCTGCTAAACTCAGCCATTTATACCATGATACTGGTTTATGAAAACACATACATCACATTTAGTTCTTTAAACACCTATTCACCCTCTCCGTTTGCCCATCTGTCTGGGGGTGGTAGGCTGTGGAGAAATGCAACTTCGTTTGTAGCAACTTGAAGAGTTCTTGCCAAAAGAGACTAGTAAAGATTTTATCTCTGTCCGACACAATAGTAAGAGGCAGACCATACAGTTTAAATATATTGTCAAGGAATAATTGAGCTACTGAAGTGGCAGTGAATGGATGTTGTATAGTTAAAAATGGGCATATTTGGTGAACCTATCCACAACTACCAAAATCGTCTCTCTTTTGTTTGACTTAGGCAACTACTCAATGAAATTCATGGAAATACGGGTTCATGCAGAAGAGGGAACGGGCAATGGTTGAAGTAAACCTGGATAAGGAACTTGTTTGGCCAGAAAAATGAGCTGCTAACCTCTTTTGAGTTCCTAAGATACTAGAATGACCCCGCACCACTGAATTATGAGCCACCCGTAACAAATTCTTTTTAATTTTGGAATAGTTGCCCACATAAATTCGATTCTTGTGAAGTAAGAGCCCTTTATGCAGTGATAACTGAGGGTGTGCCGCTGGATTCACCATCTTAGCTGAGATTATTTGCTGAAGCAAGGGATCTTATGCATAACTGTCTACCACCTCTTAAACCCATAAGGGAACTATGGCTGTAACTGTATACCGTATTTCTGCTCCGAGATCCTTCTTTCTAGAGAGAGCATTAACAACTTTATTCTCACTACTCTTCTTAAAGAGAATCTTGTAGGTTAGTCCCAACAACTTAGTAACTCCTTTCTGCTGTATGTAGGTGTGTAAGACTTGTGTCAACAGGTGTTTGATCACTTCTTGGTCCGTCTTGATGAAGAACTCAGTCTGTTCAAGATAGTGGTGCCATTTGGAGACTGCCACAATTATCGCCAATAGCTCTTTCTCATAGATTGACAACCCTTGATTCTTTTGGCTCAGTGGTCTGCTAAGGAAGGCTATTGGTCTATGGTCTTACATTAAGACTGCCCCTATCCCTTTGCTGCTAGCATTCGTCTTCAACACAAATGGTTTGTGAAAGTTTGGTAGCGCTAAGATTAGAGCTGTTGACATAGTGTTTTTTAGAGTGTTGAAAGCTTGTTTTGTCTCTTCCATCCAATGGAACGAATCCTTCTTCAACAAGTTTTTCAATGGCCTTGCAATGGTGCCATAATGGTTCACAAACTTCCTGTAGTAACCTGTCAACCCTAAGAAGCCATACAATCGTTTGAGTGTACTCGGCCTTAGCCATGTTACCATGACTTCAATTTTCACTGGGTCAGTATGGATTCCTTGCTTATCAATGATATGGCCCAAGTACTCGATTTGTCTTTGGCAAAAGGAACATCTGGTCAACTTGGCATAGAGTTGATTTTCACGTAAGAGGTGAAGCACTATCTTCGCATGTTGATAATGTTCCTTCTCTGTTTTGCTGTAAATTAGAATGTCATCAAAAAATACCAAGATAAACTTATGCAAGTAAGGACCAAATACTTGGTTCATGAGGGCTTGAAATGTTTTTGGGGCATTGGTTAAGCTAAAGGGTATAACTCTGAACTCATAATGGCCATGATGAGTTCGAAATGTTGTTTTGTAAATGTCCTACACCCTCACTCTTATTTGATGATAACCTGCCTTCAAATTAATCTTAGAAAAGAATATTGTTCCATTTAATTCATCCAGTAAGTCATCTATAATAGGAATAGGGAATCTATTTTTGATTGTGAGATCATTTAACTGTCTATAATCCATACAAAATCTCCAGGACCCATCTTCTTTTAAACTAACAAAACTGGAGAAGCAAAAGGACTCTGGCTAGGTTGTATGAGAGCAGCTTTTAATATTTCTTGAACTTGTTTTTCTATTTCATTTTTCTGGTAATAATTATACCTGTATGGCCTAATGTTGACAGGTGTGGCATCCAACACGAGATTAATAGCATGATCCAGTGTCCGTTGTGGGGGGAAGGCATCTGGACTTCTGAATACATCATCATATTTTACCAGCAACTATTGTAGGTGGATTGGCTGCTTGATGGTGGCCAACTGAATGTCCTCCTTCTCCGATTTTACTAAAAGTGAGAACAATTGAGAGTCAACTGGTGCCATCATCTTCTTAATTTTTTTTCCAGTCATAAAGTGTAATGTGCCCTCATCCATGATGCCCTTCAATACCACCTGGACACCATCTTTTTTAAAAGTCAGCTGCATCTTATCAAAATCAAATAACATTGGGTTATACTTCTTCATCCAATCTACTCCCAAAACCATGTCGTAACCTCTTAACTCTAAGAGTCCGAGGTTTGTTTTGAATTCATGTCCCTACACTCCCATTGAAATCCTGTACATTTGGACCTACTCACCACACGTTGCCCAATAGCTGTGCACACTGACAGTGGTGCAGCTGTTGAGAGAGTTAAAGGCAACTTATTCGCCACCCTTGAGTCCATGAAGCTATGAGTGCTCCCACTATCCACTAAGATCACCAAGGAAGTATTGTTCACTCTTACTTTAATTTTCAATGTACTGGGTAAAGGTTGGCTAGTAAGAGCTGATAGTGATAGCTCTCCATCTTGCATTTCTTCTTCCTCATTTTCTTCTACTTCTTCTTCCACCTCATCTGCCTCCATAGCCAATAAGTGTCTGCCCTTACATTGGTGGCTAGGGTTGTACCTTTCTCCACACCTAAAACAAAGTCCTGCTACTCTTCTCTGCTCCCAAAGGTTTGGCTTGGGTTTATTTTCAAATAAGAAGAGTCCACTACTGGTGAGTCATTTTGGGTGCCAGCCGAGGATGTTTTTGGAATAGAGGAAGGAGTAAGGGTGTAGCTTGGTATGGGATTGGGTTGGCGGTGTATAGATTTTTGCTTCTTAAGAATGGCTTTAAAAGACTGCTCTTGTTGCTTAGCCTATTCAAAGGCTTGGTTAAGAGTTTTGGGCTTGAAAACCTTAATCAAGGGCCTCAGCTCATCACAAAGCCCACTAATGAAACTAGAGATGAAGTAAGGTTCTCCTAATCCGGGGTTTGCTTTCTGCATTAGGGCTTTTAGTTCTTCAATTTTCTCTTGATAAGAGGATACGATTCCAGTTTGCTGCAGTTTGTTAAATTCTTCAAGGATATCTGCAACTGTTTTCTCACCAAATCTAACACATAAATCTTCAGCAATTTGTGGCCATGAAATTGATTCTTGATGAATGAACCAGCCCTGCAACCAATTGTTAGCCCTTTCCCCAAACTGCAGTGTGGCTAGCTCCATCTTTTGCTCCTCTGGTACATTATAAAACTGAAAATACTTCTGGCATTTTCTCACGAAGTTACGTGGATTTTTCCCATCAAAGGGAGGTAGCTCTACCTTTGGCATCTTGAAGGGAAATGTGTCATTCCCACAATGGTCTATACTAGTGTCTCCTCTACCAGAGATTTTTGGATTGGGTAATATACCCTTCTCCAAACTTGAGACGATCTCTGGTGCTACAAGGTAGTGGACCAGATCCTTCCCTCTATTTCCCACCTTTGCATTATCAGTCATCATCTCCATCAGCCTTTTGAACTTATTTTCCAATTCAGTCATCCTCCTGTTTTGAGTTTCGTTCATCTCTGAGATGCTGGAATCAAGCTTCTGGAGATGAGCTTTAACTTCTTTAATTCCAGATTGTTCCCCTATGGTATTCTTCTTGTTTTTCGCTAGCTTATAACTTGCAATGAGTTCTTGAGAATCAATAGAGCTCATAAAACTTGCTAGCCCTCAAGGAATGACTGCTCTGATACCAGTTGTTATGAATTAAAGAAAGAGAAGAATATAAGAAATAGAACAGAGATAGAGAAAAGGAAGAATAAAGAAGATTAGAGAGAAATTGTATTCATTCAATTTGCATGCCTCTAAAAATGATGTACAAGCCATATAAGTAGAGTTTTTGTTTCCTTTCTCTCCTCAACTAATAGCAAAAATTCAGTTAGAGAGTATAGATTCCCTCTTGTACTAACAGAATGAAATATGAAAACTAATAATAGAATTCTAACAGCTTAATAATGTAATGGCAGCAGTGATAGCTTTCTTCAAGCAAATTCAAGCAATGCTGGTTGTTAGGTATCCCTCCTCAAGCCCATCTTCTAGTCCAGTCTTCTTAGGCCTATTTTCCTCTTCTTCATCCTTCGTGCCATTGTTCTTCAGCCCATCATTTTCCTCTTCCTTAGTCTTTGTCTTTACCTTCTTTTCAGTTTTGTCCTCATTCTTCTCCAGTAGCTCATTTTCTTCTTCCTCATTCAGCCAAATCATAATAGACTATTATTTGGCAAACCTGTAGCAGGTGCATTTTGCGCTAAGCTCCCAGAGCCAGCTGCAGGAGAAGGTGCCACATTAGCAGCTTAAGTTGAGGCCATATTACCAACGTGGGTTGACGTCACAACCCCTATAGGAGTATGTGCTGCACTTGTCTGCCCAGAGTTCTCCTATACTTTGGCCCTTTTGGCTTTGAACCTCTCACTGAAAAATGATTTTCCCACTCTCTTCATAACTATAAAATAAGAGCACAATGAGAAAAAAATAGAATTTCTACTATAAATACAATATAAAACGATACCTTTTATCTCATTTGGGGCCTCTTGAGGTGATTGAGGGTCTAAAAAATCATAAATATCTATCTTCTTTTGGGTGAGCTCTCTGTACCGATCTAAAATCTTTTCTTCATCTTGAGTTAGCAATAGATGTTGATCATTGTTATTGACAAACCGCCCCCAAGATTTCCAAATAGGAAACTCATGCTCGCCCTCTATCATAAAAAATCAAAATTTCTAATTTTTCAAGGAGTTCGATTTCCTACTAAAAATACCATACCTCGCCGGAGCTTGAATCTAAAGTGTTCCTCCATCAGATTTCAAAGCTTGACCATATAGGTTGCCTTGAAAAATCGGACTGTAAGATCAATGACATCTTCTGATGTCCAAATTTAAAGAAAAGTTAGTGTAAACCAAGCGTTGGGGTGCAATTGACTTATTGTGTGGTCATAATACCATAAAAAATAGATTTCAAAATGGGTTGGGGGAAGGGTGACTCTAGCTCGGATGTCAGCTTCATAAAGTACTAATTTTTTCTTGTCATTGAAATTGAAGTCAACAGTAATATGGGAGCTAAGAGCTCGGTGATTTGGATGGATGAACTAATATAGGGAACTCGAGGATTAGCCCTTGATGGTCTCTTAGGTTTAGGATGACTCAGTTTAAGGGTTTCAGTAGTTGGAGTATTTAATCGAGTGCTTTTCGAGGGTGTAGGTTCATTTTGCGGAGGTGCTTGAAACATTGGAAGCTCTATGGGGTGCTCTCAATAGACGAACTGTGAGCAGAAATGCTCGATGTGCTATCATTCAATAGGCCATCTGAAATCTTAATCTCACTAGATCTTACTGACCTGCTTATTTTGAAATATAAATAAATAGAAAAGGAAATGTAGAAAGGAGAATAAGGAATCTAAAACACTAACCTACGAGGAAGGACAAAGAAATTGGAAAGAAGTTTAAGGAAGAAAAAGTGTAAGAAAGTGAGAGAAATGGATAAAGCAAAATGGGGCAGAAAGCAAGAATGTAGGGCAAAAAAGGTGGAAATAGAGAAACATTAAGGGTATTTATAGAAGAACAGGGCCATTAGATCGTAGGCATGTGTACAACTCAGATACCTCTAGGATTTGTGAAATTAATTATGTTGACATCATTTACACAGGATTCAAGGAGAAGCTATTATTACCATTACTGTAATCGCACATATTGAAGAGACTTTTTTAGGTCATTATTGTCACAAAGTCCGAAGAGATGCATCATTTTATTCAATCGACATACCTATTTACATCCTAGCAGGTGCTCGGTTCTTTTTCTACATAAATGTCTCTCACTTTCAAAGGGGACTTAGGATAATCGAACTTTGTCTCGAGTCCTTCGATAGCTCATTTTTCTAGCTATTTGGGTTGTCCAAAATCTGAATTATGGCTTCTAACAATGTCATCTTAATAAGTCTTATCTGGGCTATGATAACTCTGATTTAGTGTTTATTTTTAGTATATTTTTATCTGTGTTTGTAACTCATTTTGCGTGTTCTCCCTATTTTAAGTGTTAAAATTATCTTTTTTATGCCAAATAGGATTGTTTTGATATTTATGAAATTTTTGAGTGTTTAATGGTGTATTTTTGAATTTTGTGCAAAAATGAATGTTAGCACTCGACTGAGACCATTTGTCTCGGCCGTATGCCTGGCAGATCCTCAAAACGCACCATTTCACCAAGGGACTCGATTGAAACCATTTGTCTTTATCGTTTCCAATGCAGATTTTGAGGTTGATTCAATCCAAAAAGGTACACTCGATTGAGACCAAGGTGTCTCAACCATGTGTTGACCTACAGTACTCTTTTAACCGATTAGACTCGGTTGAGACCATTTGCCTTAGCCATGTTCTATCCTGGGCCACTATAAAAGCTGCATCCTATCTAGTTTTAAAGGATATCTTTTTAGGTTTTTGAATTATAGGGCTTTTCTCTATAGTTTTAGCTTGTAGTTCTTTATACTTTAGGGTTTTTATATTTAGTTTCTATAGATTTACTAGTAAAATTACTCTTTAAATATAGTTTTACATTAAAAATACAAAAATACATAGTTGTAGTTAGTTTATAGTTTAAAGTTCTAGTTTCAATCAAGATCAAGCTTGGAGAAAAAAAGAAAAAGTTGCTGCACTTCAGATCCATACTTTCCAAATGGGTGTTATAATTTATTTTCCTCTTTCCCTTGTTATTTACATTATGAGTAGTAAGTAGTCATTTTGTTGTTTGGGGATATTTGAATCCCCTAACCATGTAAGGAATATGAACTTATTTTCTTAATATATGTTTTAGATGTTTCTTTTCCCTTGTGCTTATCTTGGTATGGATATTTTACAAGTGTTTATATTATTAATATTATTCAAGTTGATGAATGAATGCTTGTTTAATGTCTATATCATGCATGCTCTATTTTTCTTCACATTTGTTGTAGCATTAATGACATTTCCGGGATGGGAGTTGTTAGATCTAGGGTTTATGTGTTGTAAATTCAAAAAAATAGAGGAAAATGAATAGGTTTTGAACTAGTAAACTCCGAAATGGGATACTAGATCATACCTAGGTCTTAGGATCCATGCTTTATCGAGTCGGCTCCGAGATGGGATACCGGTTAGTTAGAGTAGAAGGCTCCAAAATGGGATACTAGGGGTTTAGATGGATTTTTCACATCTGAAATGTATGAATTTTATGTTAAAAATGAACCTTGTATGGGAATGTGGAGGATTAGATTCATGAAAAATGTCTTTAGTAATTGTTCATTTACACATTTCATATTTTTTACTTTTAATTGCCTTGTTAGCTCACACTTTGCAATTTATTTATCTTTCATGTTAATTGTTTTTATCACTAAATACAATACAACCAACAATAATTGGGTAATTCTTTAAGCACGTATTACCAATCAATCAATTTTTCTTGCACAAAATCTTATTCTCTAGGGTTCAATACTTATGGGTCTTAAAAATACCCCACTTTATTACTTGTCGATTTAGAACACTTGTCATATTCTGACTAAGTGAGGATTGACGGCAACCTAATCAAAGTAAAACTCTCATTACATAAGTTTAGCTTTGCTTTTTACATAGTCTATATTCCTTCCTCAGTAAGGATCCTACAGACACGAGGAGTCCTAGCTAAAACAAGAGAAGGACCCATATAAATAGCAAGGTGATCAGATACTTTTCTCTCTTAGCCAAATTTACTACATAATTCTTTTTACTGACTTGACCATTGAAGATTCCCCTCGTAGGAACCCCCATTGGAGTTTCTTTGCTTTTAGGTATTATTGGGAGCCGTGAAGACTTTTTGACACATGTCGAACCTCGGTAACAACCCGGTAAATCCGAACTGTTATCATTTACCATCATTAAAATTACTTATAAGGTTGTTGATTTATGTTACTTTTTGGCTCCTTTAAAATATCAATTTGAAACTTTTTTCATTTCCTTTTTCAAACAATGATATCTTTTACATTAAAAAAATAATCAAAATTTTGACAATATTACAGAATGTCCTAAATGGACAATCAATTAATATAAATATTTACCTTTTTCTTTTGATAAACATGCCATCAATCTTGTGGAGTTAATAACATTTATAATTCATAAAATTTATAATACATACTTTCCCTTAAATGTTGTGTCTCACTATAACCTCATAGATTTTGGGATAAAAATCTAGTGAAAGGAAAAAGAATACATAATATTTTTAACACACATCATAAATTATCTTATTAAAAACTTTAATAGGAAAATCAAGTGAAAAAAAAATTTAGTTAAGGAAAAAAGAGCATAATGTGTATTTTTTTCCCTTTAAAATAGGAGAAGCTCATACTTTAATCTTTGCACTATTTGAATTTTTTTTATTGAATTTCTAAATTTTAAAATTGCATATTGAGTCTTTGAACTATTCAACTTTTTCTGATTGAGTCCTGTACTATGATTTTATTTCTTATTAGGTCCTTATATGATCTCTAAATTCTTTAAATTTATGCACCTAGACTACAGAGTCACCTAGGTAGAATTATAGAGCTACTTTGGGATATTTAAAATTATTTTGGAGACTAAATTCCAAAATTTTAGACTTCCTTTAATTTTTCATATTCATTTAAGTACCGAAAACTTGCAAAGAGATTTTCTATTCTTGAAAAAATAATTTTTAAACTCGCTATGTCTTGAAGCCAATTATTTTAAATGTTTTGAAAAACTTTCTACACAAAGCGAGATTTTCAAAAAAAATTGTGTAGAAAGTTTCTCAAAATGTTTTAAAAAATGGGCTCTAAGATAGAGCGAGTTCGAGAATTTTATTTTCTCTAAATAGAGAGCTTTTGGGTTTTATTACAAGTTTTTGGTATTTTGATGAATATGAAAAATTGATAAAAGTCCGAAATTTTAGAATCCAATTTCCAAAATAAATTTAAAGATGCCAGATAGCTTTATAATTTCGTCTAAGTGAGCTAATATTTCTAGTATAGAGCAAGCTCACTTTGATTGGTATTAGAGTCTTAAATTAAATATTTTAAAGTAATTTTATAGGTATTGGATGTGTTTGAAGATAAAAATAAGTTTTGGGAAGAAAATAAATAATTTTTGGGGCAATATCATAAATTTAAGGAATTCAAGGAACACGCGGGGACCTAATAAAAAGAAAAAATCATTGTATAACAACTCAATTAGGAAAAGTCAAATAGTTCAGAAACTTAATGTATAGTTTTTAAAATTTAGGAACTTAATCAGAAAAAGTTGAATAGTTCAAGAACTAAAATATGGGCTTTTCCTTTAAAATAATAGAGGAAATTACGTGAAATACCCCTGTTTTTTGTGTTGTTTTAAAAAATGCCATAGGATTTTTGTACGCATTTCACATTCAGGTTTTTTGTTTCAAATATACCCATTTTTAAATTAAAAAATTTATTTATATTAGAAATACCAAGTTATTTCTCTTTCGTGTTCTCTGTTAATCTTTAGAGGTACGTAGTTTTTCATCTCAAACGGTTTTTCATTTCTGATGGCTCTTTGTCTCTGACAATTTTTCATCTGTTCATTTAACTTCATTAATCGTTTCTTGAAGTTGTTTGGTTAATATTGGCAACTTGTTGGAGAGTTATCGCGATTCATCGAGTATTTGTTTCCAAAAGTGTATTCATCTTTGATCAATCATTGGTAAGTATATCGTTCTATATTTTTCAATTTATTACTATCTATTTTATTTATTTTTGTTTGATTAATATTTATAATCTTTTTTTATGGTTGTACTGATTTTTTTGTTGGTGATTTTTTTATGTTCTATTGATCTTTGTTGCATTGATTTCTTTCTTTAGGTTTGTACTGATTGTAAATGATGATTTGTTGTTGTTTTTTTTTATTATTTTTGACAATGTGTGATCAATCGATACATTTTTTTGTTTTCTTAAGTGAGATCAATGAGATTTTGCATATATATTTTCGATTGTTTGTAACTTTGTACACATTTTAGATTGTTAGGTCATTATCCGTTCATAAAGTAAATACAACATATTAGTTTCGGAAATAGTTCATTATACAATATGAGATATTAGTAAAAACTGAGTATATTATTTTTGGTTTTAGTAAAACCGATTATATTTAGTTGGAAATTAGGTACTAGAATCATTGTATTAGTTTTTAGTAATTCAATACACTGTATGTTTTTTTTTTTTTGAGAAAAGTAAATACACTATATTTTGTTAACATAATAGATTGTATTTTTCTTTTTATAATACTATGTATTTTATTTTCATAAAATAAAATACACTATATTTAGTTGTTATAAAGTTAATATAGTGTATTTAGTTTTTATGAATAGAGTATACACTAGATTTAGTTAGTTACAAGATTTAATACAGTGTATTATTGTTTTTAAAAAGAAAATACAGTGTATTATGTAAAGAAAATACACTATATTTAGTTGATATGAAGTTTAATACAGTGTATTTAGTTTTTATGAATAAAGTATACACTAGACTTAGTTCAATTACAAAACTTAATCACTACAAGAAATTACACTTTTTTATGATGCAAGATATCATCATAAAAAGTTCCATTTTCGTCAATGAAGAGATAAGGTGACGAATTTTTATCGTCACAGAGAACATCACGGTATCCACGTAAAATAAAAGTTTATGTGAAAATTTATTATTTGTTATTATAAGTATAATTTTTTTGTGATGAAAATGATTATCGTTAACTTTAATTTACTTTTCATAACAAAAATTACGTCATAAATAAAATTATATTTCATCACATGATATTGTTTATCGTCACAAAAGATTGACATTTTTCATGACAAATTTAAAATTCGTCATTGAAATAAATATTTTTAGTGACGAAAATCCATTTATAATCAAAACAATTAAATATTGGCTACATAATTGTTGTTATAAATAAATGCAATTTTTGTCATAAAATAATTCATATAGTTACTAAATTTAATACTTTAAATGACGATAAATGATTTCATCATTAAATTAATATATATTAATGATGAATATAAATCATCATAATATTGATAAATTAATGACCTAAATATAAATATAAATAATTATCACAAAAAAATAATTTAGTGACAATTTTTTATTGACAATATTAATGCCGTACTTATGAACATCATATCGTCATTGATGCACTAATAAGTCAACAATTTGTCACAAATATATTTGTCATGTATTTATTGCATTAAAAATGAGACATTTCAAATCTAATATCCTTATAGCGTTTAGTAAAGCAAATTGTCCATCAACTAATATAAAATATTTGGTTTTAAACAAAAATTCAATTAAATAAAAGGCTACTAACTGCAAAAAATTAAAATATTATAATCTATAATTCAAAAATAATTTTTGCTGAAACTTCGATTTTGCATCTGTTCCTGCAAAAAATAAAAAATAAAATGATATATTAGATTAAAAAATAAAATGATGTCGTCAACGTGTTTAAATAATATGTACAGATGAAAATACATTGTGATCAAAGCTTTGAAAAACTAGGATCGGAGAAGATTTCGGTTCCTTATATGTGCAGTAAACAATAATACAAAGGAATAAACAAGAAATTTTTGGTTCCTTGTATGTCCAGTAAACAACAAAAATAAAAGATTCCACACAAACTAAAAATCTTCATGGAGAATTCATGCCTCTAATAAGGCAACTAGGGACTAAAGCTTAAGAATTTTAAAATAAGTATTACAAATACCAATGATTATGAAGCTATATTACTTATTAATTATGACAAATACTAAAATCTAAAATAGAAATAACCTCCGATTTATAGCAGCAATCCAAATTCCCTCGCACTGCATTATATAATAATAAGACTAATAGAAAAAACCAATTGAAGTCACCGGGTCCAACAGTTTCATCAGATTTCTTATCATGTTACTACCATCAACAGTATCTATAATTTTTGACTGGCAAATGCCAAGATCTTCATTCAAATTTTTTTTAAAAATAACTACTTAAATATTTTGAAAAAAAATTAATAAACCAATGTAATATTATGCATGCCAATTAAGAAAAAGAAAAGGAAAATCATATGCAACTGATTTTAATATCCCAAGAATCAGGAAAATTGACGTGCTTTAAATACGTATTTGGAGAAAGAGAAGACTCCATTTATCTAAACACCCTTTATGATATGATTATGAATCACCAAACTGAAAGATTTTCTACAAAATCAGTGGCAGGTAAGACTGATCCACAAATCATAGAAGAAAGATCTTCACTAACCCAACAAAGAAAGAGAAGTCTCAGCTTTTCTTTTTTCTTTTTTTAATTATGCTTGACAACATGCTCTGTCCAATAAATATTATAAGTTTCAAATAACAAACATCCTAAAACAATCCATAAATTCATATCATGCTCCTGACTATATGTCTGATATCTTAAGGTTTTATCCAAAAATTTACCTAGGATAGAAGAAATCCCTACAAAGATCAAACATAACATAAAACATATATCACTATTTTGGGCAAAATCTTCATACTATTTAAGTAGATTGAAAATAATTACAGCATACAAAAGGAATTTTATATAAATTTATAAGATCAAATAAAAGGAGAAAAACCTCAAAATAATGGCTAAATTTAACGTGATAGATGATTTAAAGTTGATAGTGGTATAGACCTTCAAAAATATAGTTGAGTCTTGCATATCCTAAAAAAAGAGAAAAAAAAAAAAGACAACGATATTAGCATTTAAAATTAAATATATCAATATCACAATTTCTATGGCATTACAAATGTAATAATGCATTTCAATCTCATACACAAAATAGCAAAGAAGAAAATCCAAAAGAATCATCAACTAAAATTTCAATAAAACTGCCAGACCCACTAGTCATTTGCAACACAAAGAACATTAAGCATGAATTACAACGCTAAACTCGTTTATTTAAAAAAACAATGAACCTAAAAATAGTTAAGGAATCACGATTGGCACGAGGCAAGGTAAACACGCAAAACCCACAACAATATCAAGACCAGCAGTATTCTATATTGATACCAATTAAAGACTGTAATTTTCCATCCATTCAAAGAGGCATTGTAGCCATTAAATTGTTAGGAAAATCTCCAACTTACACCAATCATGACGGAATTTCATGGCGAATAAAATGAGCAGTAAAAAACTGAAAGATTAAAAGATTATAAATTGAGACGATGATGATGAATAGAGGTGAGTTCAGTTGAGTTACCTGTGTCTGAGGTTGGAGAAATAGAGTCAGAACGTTCACAAAAGGGAATCTGAGAGAAAAGTTTACGACTAGCAAGGAGGAAAAAAAATAAAATTAATAATTCTAATGGAAAAGAGAAAGGTAATTAATAAAAATAAAGGTTACTTTTTTTACTTTGATTATTATTGTAATATTATTAGATAGAGTTCGTAGTATTTCAATTCTAGAATAGAAGATATTGAATTCTTGGACTTCATACTTTCACACTGAAACTCACACCCACCCCCGATGCCAAAAATTCTCATTCTAAATAAATTTGATTTCACAATAAACGATACAAAATTACACAGGTTTAATAGGTGGAAACTGCTGTGGAGGCACTGCCAAAACCGCTACCACCTGTGGCTGCTGCTGTTGCTCTTGGCTCTGCGAAGTGACTACAACAGATCTTTAGGGAGAAGACAGTGAGGATGCAGTGAGTATGGAGGCAGCGGCGAACGTAGACGACAATCGGACGGCGAAGAGTGTTGAGACCGGCAGGCTAGAGCGAGGAGATGCTTCAACAACATGGTTAAATCGAAATGTCCGGTCTTCTTCAGTCTAGGGTTTGGTGAAGGGGGACAGAGACGTGTAGAAAAGAAGAGTAGAAATTGATTTGTTAAAGTAATATGACCAGAGGTGGGCGAGGGAGCCACCTTAAACAAAATTAAGCAATTAAAAATTAATTAAATAAATAAAAATACACATTTTTTTATTAAAAATAAATAATGAGTGAATTGATTTTTAAGCACTGATGTATATACTTTCATTATCACTTGTATAAATACATTCTAAACTTTCTTCATTTTCAAGTAGCATAATCATTACATAAAATCAATTTTTCAATTTAGAAATGGAAAACAAAAATGTAAGTCTATAATAAACCTATGATCATAAAAAATAGTACATATTAGTTGATTGCTAGCATGTCACAAGTAAAAGGAAAAATTTCAATTGTTAATAATATAATTTTTGCCCAAACTAGTAGTAGCTAACCCGTCAAGTATTTATGGTAGTCATAATATTTATTTTCAAATAGTTTTTAAGTATTGAGTAATTAATTTTTATAATATTTTAATTTAGATTAAAATATTTTATTTTAATAAATAATTTATTTTAAATTATTATTAAATTATTAATTAATTAAATTTCATATATAGTTTACTTATTTTTGCCACAAAGTAGATGAAAAAATATTTTTGATCATTAAAAAATTCATTGGGGATGAAATTATATCGTGTCGAATAAAATAATTTATTTATCATGTAATTTAGTTGTCGCAAATTTTTATTACAATCGATTTTGACAAAATATTATTGTCGTCACAAACTGATTGTATTGGTGACATAGTTATATCTCGGTATAATATATTCATTTTTTTTTGTGACAAATTTGTTTATTATAAATAAAATTATTTTTTATGACATAATTTATTTGTCTTACATTAATGTTACAAACAATTGTGACATAATATTATTATTGTCACAAATTGATTGTGCAGATGATGAAATTATATCTCATCACAATATATTTAATTTTTTATGATACATTTGTTTGTCATAAATAAAATTATCGTGACGAAATAATGTTATCTTCACTAATTTATTAAAGTGTGATAAAAATAATTCATCTCACAAAAAATAAATATTTCATGATGAATCTATATTGTCATTAATTTTTTTTCCTAAAAAGAAAAAAGTTAAAAATTTTTCCACTATATCAAATGTGCCGAAATTGTAGTTTGTCAAAACATATTCATTTTTTGTGAAATATTTATTTGTCATAAATAAAATTATTGTGATGAAATAATTATATTGTCACTAATTCATTAAATTTGTGAAAAAAATAATTTATGTCACAAAAAATAAGTATTTCATGACAAATTTATATGTAGTTATTTTTTGTCATTTAATTTTTTTTCCTTCAAAAGAAAAAGGTTGAAAATTTTTCCATCATATCAAAAGTAACGAAATTGTACCTCGTCACCCTATATTCATTTTTTGTGACAAATTTATTTGTCATAAATAAAATTAGTTTTGGAACTAAAATTTTTTGCAAAAAAAAATTAAATTTTTTTTTATCTTGATATCTTATTTGTGATAAAATAATTTTATCATCATTAATTTATTTAATTATGAAAAAATAATTTGTCACAAAAAAAATATTTTGTGACAAATTTATATGTTGCAATAAGTTATTATTTTGTCGTTAAATTTTTTTCCTCCAAAAAAAAGGTGAAAAATTTTTCCTCCTAAACAAACCATGATGAAATATATTTTTCTTCACAAAAGTAATTTATTGGTGACGAAAGTTAAAACATAAACTGACCCAAGAGAATTTTGTCACAATAATAAATAGTATGGTGATGTTTTAAAAAATTCGTCGCTGTAAATAATAATTAATTAATGACGAAATTTTATACGTCAATAAAAAATTTGTCACAAAAAGTAAAATTTTTTGTAGTGAATACAGTGCGTTTTTGTTTTTAAAACGAAAATACAGTGTATTATGTAAGAAAAATACATTGTATTTAGTTGTTATAACATTTAATACAGTGTATTTAGTTATTATGAATAAACTATACACTAGATTTAGTTCAGTTACAAGACTTAATACAGTGTATTTTTGTTCTTAAAAAGAAAATACATTGTATTATGAAAAGAAAAATACAATGTATTTTGTTAATACACCATATTGAAGTGTTTTGTGTTTTTATCAAAAGCTAATAATATGTATTTAGTTCATATTAATAATTTGATAAAATACTTTCAGTTTTATAAGTTGTAATACAGTTTATTGGGGTTTGTGAAAAAGAAAATACAGTGTATTTAGTTTTGTCAAAAGATAATATACTGTATTTTATATCATTTACAGAAGTGAATGCAATGTAATATTACATTGTGTTTTACAATGTATTACATTTATGTTTTTTAGAATTATGTTTCATGTTATACATGTTTTGATTTGTTTCTTTTGTTTTATATTTGTTAATTAAATGTTTGGAATCAAATTATAAACATAATATATGTTATTCTTTGTAGTTAAACATATCATATACCACATCTTCTCGATCTCTTAAGTCTTCTCGATCTCATAAAATAAGAGGTTCTTCTGAAATATTAAAAAGGATGGAGAAGCCAGCAGCACCAAAAAAGGCTGGTGATGTATTTGTTGATCCAGAAGACTACTAGAAAGAGAGTGTTTCTTTTGCAATGGAGAATGATGTTCCTAAGTTAATTGTTGGAACATTGAATGACAATCAGAAAAAGATTTTTAGAGTATTATGTTTTGGATATTTTTTGGACATGCCTAAGATTGTGACTCAAGGGCAAGTTGTACATTTGTTATTGTTAAGGAAGAATTTGTACAACTAATGATGAAGAAATATTTGTAAAGGTAAATGGTGTAGTTTTAACATTTGGAATAGCTGAATTTGCTATTATTACTGGTTTAAAGTTTAGTGGAGAGTTTGACTGGTCAAAGTTATCAGGTGATAGTAGTTCGTTGATTGATAAATATTTTTCTTAGAAATATGAAAATCTCAAAGGAGTTGATAAGCAAGGTTTTTTTAAGAGCAAAGTATAATTCAGATGAGGATGCAATGAAAATTGTAATACTATATTTGGTTCACCGCTATCTCTTATCGGGCATAGGGGTTAAAATGGTGAGTAAGGAGGAAATTGTTGTTGTTGACAGTGGAGCATACAATGATTATCCATAAGGAAAAGATGTATTCAATATGACGCTAAAAAGTATTAAGGGAATTTTTGAAAAAGGTTCATGTGAGAAAATGTACAGGATAAAAGGTATCCATTGGCTTTTTTGGTGTGGTTTTATGAGTGTTGTGATAAGATTAAGACAAATTTTGGTATATCAGTTGGGGATGGAATTCCTCGAATTTTAAGATGGAGGATTTCTCAGGTTTTTAAGTGGAAGAACGTTGAGTCTGAGCTTTTTAATAACGAGGTAATTATTTTTTCAATTATTTTTTGAGTTTTTTATTTTAATATTGTACATAATGTTTATTCATTAGATTAAGAACAAGTGAATACATTGTGTTTTTTAGGTTTAAAAAATGTATTATATATCGTTATCAATACAGTGTATTAAGTTTTGGCAAAAATCATACAGTGTATTAAGTCAGAGTTTGAAAGAGGCTTAAGTAGCATTCCAACTCCTCCACTTGGTGATATCCCAAAGCTTACTATTGATGTTTCAGATCCTACTGGTGATCATCCATCAACATCTATCCATATGTCTCAATGGAAAAGCTGTGATGTCGAAAAGGATGTGCCTAGTTATGATATAAAGAAGCAGATGGCGCTAATGTTATCCAAACATTTGGAATTTATGAAAGAGATTAAAATGATAAAGGAAGATATTTATAATTTGAAGAATGATTTGAAGGTAGAAATGAGGACAAAAATGGCAAAGATTCATAAAGCAATTAATGAAATTTCTCAAAAACTAGATTATGTTGCTAGCACTCAAGTAATTTTTTGGTATTTGATAAATTTGTATGTATTTTTAAAGTAATAATTATTCAATTATTTTAAATCATAAATTTTCAATGTCATTAGGGTTTTGCTAGTTCCCTTTTTGAAAGAGGTTAAAAACATAAAGAGAATGAAAAATATGTACATAATTTTTTTAATGAAGAGAAGGATATGGATGTTGATAAAGACATTAATGATAACCAAGAAACACAAACTGCGCAAGAAGATTTAAAAGAAGTAATTTTTAGTATTTTTGAAGTTTTTTTTTTTATATTTGTATAATGTTTGAATTAGTTTATTACATTATTTTTAGTTGTGCTAAAAGAAAATATAGTATATTATATGTTGATGGTAATTCAATACATTGAATAAGAGTTTATAAAAAATTGAAAAACTCCATTTATTTTGATGTACATGGAAATAAATTTCAATTTGTTATGTTTTGTGATAAGAGAATACAATGTATTAAAATTCGTCAAAAGAAAATACAATGTATTTTTTTATGTATAAAAGTAAATATACTATATTTTAATTAGAACAAAAAAAATACAATATATTAAGTTTTGTGAAAAAAATACACTGTATTTTATTTATGTACAAAAAGTAAATACAATATATTTTAGTCAAAAGAAAAAAAAAACAGTGTATTGAGTTTCGTCAAAAAAAATTAAATTGTATTTTATTCAAAAGGAAAGAAAAATATAGTGTATTGAATTTCGACAAAAAGAAATTACACTGTATTTATTTATGTACAAATGTAAATACATTGTATTTTGGTAAAAATGAAGCAAAATACAATATATTGAATTTCACCAAAAAGAAAATACACTGTATTTATTTATGTCCATTAATAAAATACAATGGATTTTATTTTTCTATATTATTTTGTGTTAAATAGGTGGCAACTTCCAGTAATTCCAAAGAGTAAAGTATCATATTTTGATCATTTCACTTTCTCAAAGCATAAGCCATTAGGTGCACTAGGGTCATTGTCTTTCATACTCATACATTGCATAGTACATTGAGTTTGTGCTCAATCTGAATATCAGAATGATGTTTTAATTATATTACTTTTTTTTTGTTTAAAGGATGTTGTGGAAAAAAAAAGCAAATGTCTAGTTCATTCATAAGGAATATGGGTGATGACACATTTGATTGTATGGTTCAAGTTGCAATGATGGAACCTAGTGAGCAACAAGAAATAAATGCTAGTAAAATTAATTAAATGTATACACACACACACACACACACACACACTTGGTGATATCCCAAAGCTTATTGCTGTTGTTTTAAATCCTACTGGTGATCATCCATCAACACCTATCCATATGTCTCAATGGAAAAGCTGTGATGTCAAAAAGGATGTGCCTGGTTATGATATAAAGAAGCAGATGACGCTAATGTTATCCAGACAATTGGAATTTATAAAAGAGATTAAAATGATAAAGGAAGATATATATACAATTTGAAGAATGATTTGAAGGTAGAAATGAGGGCAAAAATGGCAAAGATTCATGAAGCAATTAATGGAATTTCTCAAAAACTAGATTGTGTTGCTAGCACTCAAGTAATTTTTTGGTTTTTGATACATTTTATATGTATTTTAAAGTTATAATTATTAAATTATTTTAAATCATAAATTTTCAATATCATTAGGGTTTTGCTAGTTCCCTTTTTGAAAGAGGTTAAAAACATGAAGAGAATGAAAAATATGAAAATAATTTTTTTAATGAAGAGAAGGATATGCATGTTGATAAAAACATTAATGATAACCAAGAAACACAAACTGCGCAAGAAGATTTAAAAGAAGTAAGTTTTAGTATTTTTGAAGTTTTTTTTATATTTGTAAAATGTTTGAATTAGTTTATTACATTATTTTTAGTTGTGCTAAAAGAAAATACAGTATATTATATGTTGATGGTAATTCAATACATTGAATAGGAGTTTATAAAAAAATTGAAAAACTCCATTCATTTTGACGTACATGGAAAGAAATTGCAATTTTTTATATTTTGTGATAAGAGAATACAGTGTATTAAAGTTCGTCAAAAGAAAATACAATGTATTTTATTTATGTACAAAAGTAAATACACTGTATTTTAATCAGAACAAAAGAAAATACAATATATTGAGTTTTGTGGAAAAGAAAATACACTATATTTTACTTTGTATAAAAAGAAAATACAATGTATTTTAGTCAAAAAAATAGTGTATTGAGTTTTGTCAAAAAAAACTGTATTTTATTCAAAAGGAAAGAAAAGTATAGTGTATTGAGTTTCATCAAAAAGAAATTACACTATATTTATTTATGTACAAATGTAAATACATTATATTCCATTAAAAAATGAAGCAAAATACAGTATATTGAGTTTCACCAAAAAGAAAATACACTGTATTTATTTATGTCCATTAATAAAATACAATGGATTTTATTTTTCTATATTATTTCCTGTTAAATAGGTGGAAACTTCCAGTAATTCCAAATAGTAAAGTATCATATTTTGATCATTTCACTTTCTCAAAGCATTAGCCATTAGGTGCACTAAGCTCATTGTCCTTCATACTCGTACATTGCATAGTACATTGAGTTTGTGCTCAATCTGAATATCAGAATGATGTTTTAATTATATTACTTTTTTTTGTTTAAAGGATGTTGTGGAAAAAAAAGCAAATGTCTAGTTCATTCATAAGGAATATGGGTGATGACACATTTGATTTTCTGGTTCAAGCTGCAATGATCGAACTTAGTGAGCAACAAAAAATAAATGCTAGTAAAATTAATTAAATGTATATATATATATATATATATATTATTGTAGTTGTATATTAATTCAAATACGATATTTTTTTATTTTTATTACAGGATTTACATGACAAGAATAAACATATTATGTTGGTATTAGAGCCTATTGGTTATTCATTTGAAGCTGTAGAGCATCAAGAACAAGATGAAAAAGTGTCAGAGCCTGTAAAAAAACAAGAAGAATACAGAAAATATGAATGTCATATTTTTGGTAAAGACAGGGATAGGCATATTGAGACAGATGTTATTAATATGAAGGAAAGAAAAAAGAACAAGATGATAGAAAACAAGTAACTTTTTTAATTTTTTTTATTCTATAGGTTTATTTGTATAAATATGAATAAGCTTAGTTTGTCTGTGGTATTGGTATGCTTAATAGCTTTTTTTCTTCCAAATATTGTGTAGTTTATTTAAAATGTATTTAATTTTTTATGAAAAGGAAATACAATACATTTATGGAAGGAAATACACTGTATTTAGTTTTGTAAAAAGATAATACACTGTATTTTTATATTTCAAAATACAATGTATTAATTTTCGTATACAAGTTTATTCAGTTTGTACAAAAGTTAATAAAGTTTATTAAGTATAGTGTATTATAATATGTAATAAAGTTTATTCAATTTTATGTCAAGAAAACATAGTGTTTTGGATTTTATCAAAAAAAATACAGTGTCTTGAATTTTATGAAAAGAAAATAAAGTGTATTTATTTATGTAAAAAAATAAATTGAATGTATTTTAGTTTTTATAGTGTTTATTATAGTGTATTTTATACAGTCTATTGAGTTGTGTGAAAAGAAAATAGTGTATTGAATTTTAAAATGTAAAAATTTGAATGTCTAAGCAGTTTGATAACCCTAATACATTTTTTTTTGTTATGAAACTAAATTCAATTTTTATCATATTCAATTTTTCATTTTTTTGTTTTATTTACAGGCTAAACTGGATGAGAGACGAACTTCGAGTTCATTCATGAGGGATTTGGATGATGAGATAATTAATTGCATAATTAAAGATACAGTGATGAAAATTAATAAGGAAAAAGATCTCAAAGTTAGTAAAGTTGATTAAGCATATATTTTATTTTATTTTATTTGTAACTATATATTAAATGAATCAAAACTTTTTTTATTTTGTTATAGGATTTAGACACCCAACGTGGAAAAGTTGTTCTTTCACCAGAGCCTCTCGATTATTTTGATCTTAACAAAAGGAGTATCAAACCATCCATGGTTATGAAATCTCCTTTTGTAAACAAGTTTAGGTCAGAGAGTGCTTCAAAAAACAAAGACATGAATCATCCATTTAACATTGGTGTTGAAGAGAGTCTGGATCATCATAAGTTAACCGAATTTTTCAAATGGATTGATGTGGGTTTGCTTAAGAAGGCCACCAAGTAATTGATTAAGAATTTTGATACTTCTATATAAAGTTTTTATTTTTGTATTATTTTTTATGCAGTTATAATTTATTTTTGTTTGTTTATTGTTAGGGACAAAGAGAAAGTATATACCAAACAGTATGCAATTTTGGACGATCATTTTCATTTTGGTATTGAAATTGTAAGCGATAAGTGATGGTGGTCTGAGTTGGCGTATTATGGAAAAGAGCTTACTAATTCGGTACGTAGATATGTGTATGTGTGTATATATTGGATTTTTGGCAAAGCTGCATACACTTAAAATATAGTGTATTGAGTTTTGTACAAAAAAATACATTGTATTTACTTATGTAAAAAAAGTAAATACACTTTATTTTAGCAAAAAAAAATAAAGTGTATTGATGTAACGTCTGACCTTTAATTACTTGATTAATAACCTGACTGACCCAATAATAATATAAATAAAAAATAAAAGGGCACCCAAAAATATTATAAAGTATGGAAAAAAGGGGAGAAAGATTATTTAAGTTTGATTTATAGTTAATTGGGGGACTTAAAAGTATAAAAGAACAAAGAGTTGGGCCAAATTATTTATAGATGGGAAATTGAGGGACTAAAAGGAAATTTTGTCAAAACTACGTCATTTTGGCCATAAGATTTCCCTTTTTTTCTTTCTTCTTCTTGGGTGAGCAGATCGAGATTACTCTCCCAATCCACCATCCCTCCCTTCTCTCCTTCTTCTTCTCCCCGGTCCGGCCACACCAATAGCCCTTCACCGTCGTTGCCGTCTGCCGTTGCAGGCGCCCACACCACCGCCTTTTTTTTCTTCTTCTTCTTCTCCTTCGCGTGGCAACAGCCCCTTCCCTTGCTCCTTCTTCTTCTTAGTTCGGCCCCCCTCCATCCGAATCCCCCTTGTATTGATCTCCTTCTTTACTTGTTGGGTAAGCTTCTCTTTGTTCTTAATTGTTAGTTTATAGTGAGAAATTTCAGGAAAAGATGATATAATTTCAGATTTAGGGATTTATCTAATTAGGGAAAAATCTAATTCATGGTGGTTAGATAAATATTTAGCTAAATAAATGTTTAAAATTGCTATAATTTATGAAATAGTACATTAATTGTTGAGAAATTCTTGTGGGTTATGGATTTATGTAAAGAAAAGTGATGGAGTAGATGAAGGAGGTAAAGAAAGAGAAGTAGATGAAGGAGGT
This sequence comes from Excoecaria agallocha, assembly GCA_037975025.1. Taxonomy (NCBI): domain Eukaryota; kingdom Viridiplantae; phylum Streptophyta; class Magnoliopsida; order Malpighiales; family Euphorbiaceae; genus Excoecaria; species Excoecaria agallocha. The sequence continues at coordinate 74,216,780 of CM075808.1, forward strand.
AAAGAAAGAGAAAGAAATTGATGATCTAGAATTCTAAAAGCTGAAATTTTGAGAATATATCAACAAAACAAGTAAGTGTTCAAGCAAATTTATTTTTCCTTTGATTATGTTTTATGTATGTTTGAATTTGTTTTAGTTATTGTTGATTTTGTTATGTTTAGAGTTATGTAAATTGAGTTTGACATTAAATGAAGCTTTTTTATAATTAGTTGTGATTTTAGAAATTAATAACCATGTGTTATAGATAACATGTAGGGAAGATGCTTTATGTACATGGAGATTTTTAAGTTATAGTTGATTTGGTTATGAACAAGGTTATAAAATATTGAGTTTAAAATTTGACAAGTTGTATTTATGAATTAGTTGTGAACTTAAGGACTAATAGTTATGTCTTATAATTAACATAATTTAAATATGGCTTTAAGATAGCCAATATCATTAGAGAAAAAAAATCACTTAAATTGTAGTGGATAACATGAAGCCATTTGGATTTCTAATTTTTGACAAGTAATGAGCTATTAGTTTAAAATGCTAAGAAAGACATGGGAAGGTGGAATTGAAGGTTAATTTAATTGTTTGCCCTTAGTAAACTAGATATGAATTGGAGAAATTGGATAAAATTGGCATGCCAATTAGGAAATTAGCAACACGGCACCTTGATAAGTAACACCGAACTGGGTGGCTCTGAGAGCTCTTCCGTTGTATGTAATTAAATTAAATGGTGGACTGAATGGCTCTGAGAACTCGGCCCACATTTGCGTGTATGTATGTATGTGTGTGTGTGTGTGTGCGCGTGCGCGCGCATAGAAATGCATATGTTTAATAGAGAAATTATGTATGTTGACTGAGAAAATCGTTAAAAGGGGACTGGATGGTTTCGAGAACTCGATCCCTCGGTTACATCCTATTTATCCAGCTCGATGTAATTCTGCTAGATTTACTTGGGGCAAATATGGAATATAAGCATTAAATTTTATTTTAATAAATTAGACAAGTCTATTAGTTAGACAATTACTTAAATTAGTAATTAAATAAACATATTTATATACTTGCTTAATTGCCTTAATGAATTTTTCTTATCATGTGTGTGTGCTTAGTAAATGTAAATGTACATTGCTTGGCAGATCTAAATTTGTATATGTTTCGGTTATTTATTACATATTTTGGAAAAATAGAATTGCTTGAATACCACTAAGCATTATGCTTAGCACGTGAATTTTCTTTTCGCGCGTAGATTGAAGAAGTTATTTTGAAAAAAGTAGATAGCGGATCTGCACCAAAATTTAGGTCACATTAGAAGAGTGAAATAATTTTGAGGTAGATACGCTTATTCATTTTATCTCTTTTTTGCATTTTGGGGCATGTACACTGATTTTGGAGTTGTGAATCATATAAATAATTATGGTTAGCAATGTTGTAAATTATGTTAGATTTAGTGGAAACTAATTATGCTATGTTTTATATAATTGTTGAATTTTGAGTTCACAAGTGTTGGAGAAAGGGCTTTGCATGTTGGGTTGAAGTTTGAATTGGAGGTGGTTGGTAAATTAGATATTATTGGGAGTGTTTTAAATGTTTTCCTTTCAGGGGGTTTTCAAGAAATTTATGGTATATCTTGCCGAAATTTTTACTAAATAAATAGTATTTTAGTTAAAGTTTATTTAAATTTTATTAGGGCAACCTAAATTCATTTGTGACATTCGATATCCGGGTCTTCTATCTGACCGGGTATAGGGTGTTACAATTGAGTTTCGTAAAAAAAACATTTTATTTATTTATGTGCAAAAAACAAGTACACTGTATTTTAGCAAAGAGAATGAAAAATATAGTGTATTGAGTTTCGTCATATTAAAATACACTATATTTATTAGTATACAAAAAACAAGTACATGCATTTTAACCAACAGAAAAGAGAATACAGTGTATTGAGTTATTTCATAAGAAAATACACTATATTTATTAATATACAAAAAGCAAGTACAATGTATTTTAACCAACAGAAAAAAATACACTGTATTGAGTTTAGTAAGAAGAAAATACACTATATTTATTTTATGTACAAAAAGTAAGTATCTGTATTGTAGGCAAAAGAAAATAAAATACAGTGTATTGAGTGTTCTACAAAAATATTTTGTTTGATTTTACTGAGTTTTGGATTTATAATTACAGAATTTTAATATATATATATATATTTGTACATTAGTATCTTTTTTGAACTTGTTGTTTTGTCAATATATATATTAATTATATGTTGTCTTTTTCTGTTTTTCAACATTTAGATGAGTTTTTTTTACTATATGAGGAAGAAGGCAAACGTTGATGCCAATGTACAGTGTTCATTTACTACAATTGACAGCCTTTTTTACCAAACTATATAAGAAATATACAGATTTTACAATGAGAATGACAAGGACATTTCTTTTGTAAATGTTGGGCATATTGTGGCTAATAACATTGTTGGAACCGGGACTAATATGGTGTATAATACACCATGACTGGAAGTGGACCATGTATTTTTTTCAATAAATATAGATTGCTTCCATTGGATTTTGGTAAGGCTGTCAATGAAAGATAGAAAGATGTTTGTGTATGATTCATTGTGTTCGGCACGGAGAAAATAAGATACTGAGTGGATAGTTAATGCTTATAATGTTATGATAGGATATTTTTTTGATTTTTTAGGATTTTAAGATGGAATAAGTGACGCACAACCTAATAACAATAGAAAAGGAAATCATCCGATCGAGGTTATGTATGTTCAGTATCTTCCTACTCAAACTAACAGGTATTTTTTAAATAATTTTTTCATTTATTATGTTATTTTTTCAATAAATGTAGTGATTTACTAATTTAATTTGTTTTCATTTGTCTTGTTTTTTATTTTTTCAATGATTGTGAGGTTTTTGTGGCAGCATTTTGTGAATATTTCATTGAAGGCAAAAGAATGCCTATAAATTTTAATGTAGAAAAATATAGGGATACATTAGGTATTTTGTTGTATTTGTATGGGATAGGTAAGCAATAAGAAACAATTGAAAGTGATACAGACAAGGATCAAGTGAGATTAGAAGCTGGAAAAAAAGGCAAAAAAAAAAGATTAAACACAAAAATTGTAATGGATAGTGCAGTATTAGATTAGTTTTTTCAAATTATTGTTTATATAGATATTTTTGTAATTAACTTTTGTATATATGTATATATGTTTTTCTTGATATATTGTTTCATGATTATAGAATATTAGTGTTTAACAAACCTCCATGCACTATATTTTATTATCAAAAAAAATACGGTGTATCAGATTGAGAGAAAATAAAATACACTATATTTTCTTTATGTAAAAGAGTAAATAAAATGTATTTCACACAAAAGAAAAGAAAATACAGTGTATTAATTTTTGTCAAAAACAAAATACATTGTTTTTTCTGTATGTAAAGGAGTAAATACACAAAATAAAAAAAATACAGTATATTGAGTTTTGTCAAAATCAAAATTTTTTTATTTTTGAAAACAGATTGTGTTTAGTGCACAAATTTATTTAGTTTGTACAAAAGTCACTACAGTGTATCTAATTAACTATATTACAAATTATAATACAGGTTACTCAATTTTTATGAAAAAAAAATAAAGTGTTTTGAGTTTGTAAAAAAATACAGCATTATTAAGGTATATAACACTTTATTGATTTGTGTACATGAACTGATTATAGTGTAATATTATTTAACAAATCTGCATACATTGTATTTTATTATCAAAAAAATACAATGTATCAGATTTAGTGAAAATAAAATACACTGTATTTTCTTTATGTAAAAGAGAAAATACATTGTATTTTACAGAAAGGGAAGAAAATACAATGTATTGAGTTTTATCAAAATCAAAATACACTATATTTTCTTTATGTAAAAGAGTAAATGCACTGTATTTTACACAAAATGAAAGAAAATACAGTGTATTGAGTTTTTTTAAAAAATAAAATACATTGTATTTTATTTATGTAAAACAATAGATATAATGTGTTTTAGTCAAATGGAAACAAAATACATTGTATTTTCTTTATGTAAAAGAGTAAATACATTATATTTTACAGAAAGAAAAGAAAATATAGTGTATCTTGTTTTGTCAAAATCAAAATACACTATATTTTACACAAAAGGAAACAAAATATAGTTTATTTGTGTTTTGTCAAAAATAAAATGCACTGTATTTTATTTATGTAAAATAGTAGATAAAATGTATTTTAATCAGATGAAAACAAAATACAGTGTATTGAGTTTCGTAAAAAGAAAATACGCTGTATTTTTTAAAACAGATTGTGTTAAATTTAGTGTACAAATTTATCCAGTTTGTACAAAAGTCACTACAGTGTATCTAATTAACTATATTACAAATTATAATGCAGGTTATTCAGGTTTTATGAAAAAAAAAATAGTGTTTTGAGTTTGTCAAAAAATACAGCATTATTAAGGTGTATAACACTCTATTGATTTGTGTACATCAACTAATCACAATTTAATATTGTTTAAGAAACCTGCATACACTGTATTTTATTATAAAAAAAAATACAATATATAAAGTTTAGTGAAAACAAAATACATTGTATTTTCTTTATTTAAAAGAGTAAATACACTGTATTTTACAAAAAAGGAAAGAAAATACAGTATATTTAGTTTTGTTAGAAACTAAATACACTGTGTTATTGTTTAACAAACTTCCATACACTATATTTTATTATCAAAAAAATACAGTGTATTGGATTTAGTGAAAAGAAACAACATTGTCTTTTCTTTATGTAAAATATTAAATGTTATACAATGCAGTAGTTTTACATTTTGAAACAGAATGTATTTATTATCATGTAGAAGATAAACAAAATTTAATTCAAAATAGGAACTTTATACATTTAAGTTTAAGAAGCATACCTTAATTTTTTAGTGAAAAAATGTAATTTCTCTGCAGATCGTCTTTGTAGTCTTTCAGTTGTGTTTGTAAAAAAAAATACAATATATTGAGTTTTGTTCGATGAAAAAATACATTATATTGACAAAACTTAATACAATGGTTTTAGTTTTCATAAGAAAAGTAAATATAGTGTATCATGAATAAACACAAATTTACATATACATTCGTAATAAATATTGAAAAATGCTGAATATTTTATTTCTTAGGAATATCTCTGCAAGTTTTTTTGTTGTGGCCATGTTTTCCACATTTAACACATTTTTTTGTTTTTCTAGTTTTCCAAATTGCTTTGATTCTTCTCTTTTTTGGTCTACCAGATATGACTCTTCCATTTAGAGCTAATATAACTTCTACTTGAACACTTATAAGTATCTTTCATGTAGATTGATCTGGAATTGGATTAACAATCTCTTTATATGTTGCTATCATTGTATCTTTTGTGGAGCATGGTGAGCAATATGCATAAGGATCCAAGTTCATGTCTATTATCAATGCCAATGCATGAGGACAAGGCATCTCATCTAGTTAGAATTTGTTACATATGCATGTTCTTTCCTAGATATTCACAACATATGTGTTTTGAAAATGATAAACAGTAAATTGAACATCATTCGATGGCTTTACCTACATTTGTGAATGTAATGAGTTCAGGTTCTCTTTATAAAGTTTATTACAGTATATTAAAAGGAAAGAAAATATAATGTATTGAGTTTCGTCAAAAGAAAATACACTATTTTGCACCAGAGCCTCTTGATTACAGTATTATTAAAGTGTTTTGAGTTTGTCAAAAATTACAGTATTATTAAAGTGTATAACACTCCATTGATTTGTGTACATCAACTGATTACAGTATATTATTGTTTAACAAACCTTCATACACTATATTTTATTATCAAAAAAAATATAGTGTATCAGATTTAGTGAAAAGAAAATACATTGTATTTTCTTTGTGTAAAAGAGTAAATATACTGTATTTTAAATAAAAGAAAAGAAAATACAATATATTGAGTTTTGCCAAAAACAAAATACATAGTATTATTGTTTAGCAAACCTCCATACACTATATTTTATTATCAAAAAAATACAGTGTATCAGATTTGGTGAAAAGAAACAGAATGTATTTATTATTATGTAGAAGTTAAATAAAAATTAATTCAGAATATGAACTTTATACGTTTAAGTTTAAGAAGCATACCTTTATTTTTAGTGAAAAAATGTAATTTTTGTGCAGATCGTCTTCGTGGTCTTTCAATATTGTAATGAAAGTTGCTAATGCTAGGCCTCTATTAATGCAACTCCATTTTTAGATTAAAGCACGTATGTACTCAAGTAATGGCATGATTGGTAAATCTCTTGCTGATTTCATTACAGAATTCATAGACTCGGCAATATTTGATGTCATTGTTGAAAATCGATTGCTAGTACAGTATAATCTTAACCATTTCTCATACCCAATATCTTGTAGGTATAGCCTAATATGTGCATCAACCTTGTCCAGCTCTTTCAAGTATGTTCAAAATCATTTTCTGTATATGATGTAGCTGCTGCAAATAATAGCTCATTAATTTTTTTTGTATTTTTTTAACCTTGTTTTAATGTTTTTCAACAGATGGTAAACGCATATACAGTGACTAACTTTTGGATATATATTCTTCAAAGCATTATTTATACTCTCATGTCTGTCTGATATGATGCACATTTTGGGTCTTAATCCATAACTCTGTTTGAATTTTACAAAAAACCATTCTCAGGATGCATTATTTTTTAAATCAACTACGGAGTATGCTAACGAAAATATTTTACCGACTGCATTTTGTGTTGATGCTGTGATCATTGTACCCCCATATATTGACTTCAAAAAGGTACCATCAATAACTACAATTGGCCTACAATCTTCCCCGCCTTTAATAGATGCTCCTAGGGCTATGAAAAGACAGTGGAATGATTTGTCTTCTTTGGTTACCAAATCCATGATAGATCCATTGTTTTTTATTTTTAGCATGTATAAGTATCTAGGAAAAAGCAAATAGGAATCAGATGGCTTACCTCTTACGGTTTGCAAAGCCCTTTCCTTGGACCTCCAAGCCTTTAAGTAACTTATATTGATTCCATAATCATTCTACATGTCCCGTATGATATCTGTTGGATTATATATAGTCTTCATATTCATATATTTGTTTTTAACAATATCACCAATCAAGGTTGATGTCTCTCGAATCTTATTATTTAGTCTGACTTTAACATTACAGGTGTGATCAGATATGAATTTTCTAACTTTAAACATTTGTGTGTTCCCTTTCTTTGATTCTTTTAACTTCCAATAGCAACTATCATCTATGCAGCAAATAAAGTATCTTCTGCAATACGATTTCATCACCTTAAATTGAAAATCATGCTTTATTACAAAAAAACTAATCGATTTTATGAAAGTATCTTTATCTTTGTAAATATGTCCAACTTTAATTTCATCTTGCATATCATTATTGATAATTCCAAAATAGGGTTCTTCGTCTTCTCTTTAAACATTTTCATTGTTACTAAGTAATTCATGAATTGTATTTTTGCTCAGATTGCTCACATATTCCATCAAGTTTGTGCTAGTATCAGTAAAATGTAAATTTTCATCAATCAAGGCACTGGATGCTGCTTGATCACTTTCTATTATTGCAACTTCAGTTGGTATAGTGTTTGAGAAATCACTTAATGCAAAAATGTATTATGATTTGTGAAAAGAAAAAAAATAAATTGTATGTTACTTATGTAAAAAATGAAATACACTATATGTTAGTAAAAGAAAAGAAAATAAAATGTAACAAACACAATATATTAAACCAAGTGAAATGAATGAATTTTTTGTCCCAAAATATACTATATGTTAGTGTACAGAAAATAAAATACACTGTATTTTACTTATGTAAAAAATAGAATACACTTTATGATAGAGAAAAGAAAAGAAAATATATTATAACAAATACAATATATTGAACCAAGTAAAATGAATGAATTTTTTTCCCAAAATACATTATATGTTATTATAACGAAAACAACATACACTGTATTTTAATTATGTAAAAAATGAAATACACTTTATGTTAATGACAAGAAAAAAATACACTGTAACAAATATAATTTATTGAACCAAGTAAAATGAATGAATTTTTTCCCAACATACATTGTATGTTATTGTAAAGAAAACAAAATACACTGTATTTTACTTAAGTAAAAAATGAAATATACTATATGTTAGTGACAAGAAAAGAAAATACACTGTAACAAACACAATATATTGAACCAAGTAAAATGAATGAATTTTTTTTCCAAAATATACTATATATTATTGTAAGAAAACAACATGCACTGTATTTTACTTATGTAAAAAATGAAGTACACTATATGTTAGTAACAAGAAAATAAAATATACTATAACAAACACAATATATTGAACCAAGTTAAATGAATAAATTTTTTTCCTAACATACATTGTATGTTATTGTAAAGAAAATAACATACATTGTATTTTACTTATGTAAAAATAAAATACACTATATGTTTGTGACAAGAAAAAAATACACTCTAACAGACATAATATATTAAACCAAGCTAAATGAATGAATTTTTTTCCCAACATACACTGTATGTTATTGTAAAGAAAACAACATACACTATATTTTACTTATGTAAAAAATGAAATACACTATATGTTAGTGACAAGAAAAAAATATATTGTAAAAAATATAATATATTAAACCAAGCTAAATTAATGATTTTTTTTCAAAAATACACTATATATTATTGTAAAGAAAATAAAATACAGTGTATTTTACTTATATAAAAAATGAAATACACTGTATGTTAGTAAAAATAAAAGAAAATATACTGTAACAAATACAATATATTGAACCAAGTTAAATAAATGAATTTTTTTTCAAAATACACTATATGTTATTGTAAAGAAAACAACATACACTATATTTTACTTATGTAAAAAATGAAATACATTGTATGTTAATGACAAGAAAAGAAAATACACTGTAACAAATACAATATATTGAACCAAGTTAAAGGAATGATTTTTTCCCAAAATACACTGTATATTATTGTAAAGAAAATAAAATACAGTGTATTTTACTTATGTAAAAAATGAAATATATTGTATGTTAGTGACAAGAAAAGAAAATACATCATAACAAACACAATATATTGAACAAGTTAAATGAATGAATTTTTTTCCCAAAATATACTGTATGTTAGTATAAAGAAAATATCATACACTATATTTTACTTATATAAAAAATGAAATACATTGTATGTTAGTGAAAAGAAAAGAAAAGAAAATACAATATAACAAACACAATTTATTGAACCAACTTAAATGAATGAATTTTTTCCCCAAAATACAATGTATGTTAGTGAAAAGAAAAGAAAAGAAAATACAATATAACAAACACAATTTATTGAACCAACTTAAATGAATGAATTTTTTCCCCAAAATACAATGTATGTTAGTGTAAAGAAAACAAAATACACTGTATTTTACTTATGTAAAAAATGAAATACACTATATGTTAGTGAAAAGAAAAGAAAATATACTATAATAAACATAATAAATTGAACCAAGTTAAATGATATTATATAAATATAATATATCAGATATTAAATAAATGAATTTAATAATTGAAATGGAAAATTTAAAGTATTTGTTTGATACATTACCTAGGATAGTATTTTGTAGAACTGTGATGCACAGAGGATAAGTTGTGAAATCTGGTTCTTTCTTTTTTTAGTTCCATGTAGAAAAGAAGGGACATATCATCTTCAAATTTTAGTGGTGCATACCCTGCCTTTAGTTTGTCCTTTATGTCAAGAATGTCGTATTCTACATTTACATTCATTTGTTTTGATATAACTTCGGATAATTGTTTGTAATTGCAAGTCGACCAAGTAAAATGCCTTTCACTTCAAAATTATCATATTTTTCATTTACATTCCAGTGGCCTCCGTGCTGAATTACTATTGTTATCATGTCTATATTGCTTTATATTAGGATTATTTGCACATAAATGTAAAATAAATCAGAAAATAACATCAATTTTTACACGAGATATAAAACATTTTGTTTCACAATATAATTTTAAAGTGTAATACACTCTATTGATTTTTTAACATCAACTAGATATAGCGTATTATCATTTAACAAACCTCCATACACTGTATTTTATTATTACAAAAAAAAAAGTGTACTGTATGTAAAATAAATCTAAAAAATATAGGATTATGTATACATGGATGTAAAATAAATTAGAAAAATATAGTGCACTGTATTGAGTTTCGTCAAAGAAAATACACTGTGTTTATTTATGTACAAAAGTAAATACATTGTATTTTAGTAGAAACAAAAGAAAATACAATGTATTGTGTTATTCAAAAGAAGATATATTGTATTTATTTTTTATGGAAAAAATTAAATAAACTGTATTGTAGTGAATAGAAGATAAAATACAGTGTATTGAGTTTAGTGAAAAGAAAACACACTGTGCTTATCTATGTACAAAAGTAAATACATTGTATATTCTTTCCTTTTGACTAAAATACATTGTATATTCTATGTATTGACTTTCTTAAAATAAAAAAAAAATACTGTATTTATTTGTATGTAAAAAAGTGAATAAAATTATAAAACTAAATACAGTGTAATTAGCTTTCACTACGAGCTAAATAGAATGTGTTAAGCTTTTAGTTGTTGTAATGAGAATACAGTTAAAAAGTTATCACATACGTAATACTGCAAAAGACATAATTAACGACATGCAAATTCATTATTTAGAATTTTAAGTAAATTGTGAGGGAAGTAGCAATGATTTTAAGTTTTATAATGTTGTAATTTTATAAAATTAGATTGCAGATAATGGATTATGTATATTAAATTTAACTAAATGGTATTATTTCAAATTTTACATAAAAAGAGCGAAAGCTGAGAATTAGTATGATTTCAATATTTTCATTGATTCGATCACAGAAAGAATGTTGCAGAAAGAACGAGAGCAAAAAATAATGTTTCAATCGCAGAAAAGAGGATAAAACTTACATTGATCGCAGAAAGAAGAAGATATTTATGAAATCTGAGGAGTAATCGGAGGATTACGACGAGAACTATCTAAATATTTGTTTATGGATGGATGAGAACGATCTGTATTTTTGTTTTTGAGAGAGAATTGTGTTTGAATTTTAACTGTCGAAAGAAAATTTAGGAAAAAGCCGTTTGGGGTATATTTGAAAGAGGAATATTGGAAAAATAACAGTTATGAAACAAGAAATTTAGGTTTGGAAAAACGCGCAGGAGGATTAATGATTTTTTTTGTTTATGGCATTTGTGTTGAAACCCCTATTATATTAGTCTCGGCAGCTTTAGTCTAATATGAGCTTGCCTGGTATTAATTTCTATAGTTTTAGTGCCAATTTTTGACCGATCTAAATTTACCAAAAGAAAAAATTATTTGAATTCTAAAATTATTTGAATTCGAATTAGAAGAAAATTCAAATTATCTGAGTCCGAATAATTTAAAAAATTTAGAGTCAAACTTGAAATTTAAAAAATTTGCTTGAACATATCTAAAAATTAATCCAGCCCAACCCGAAAGTGTAATCCGATTTTTCAATTAAATTTTATTTTTTAATGCAAATTAAATTTTCATTAATAATATAAAAATATATCTAAAAAGTACAAATAAACTTATAAAATTTAAAAATACATGAAATGTACAAAACTAATGAAGTTGATCGAGTATATCTCTGAACTTATTCGATGAAAACAGTGGATAATGGTAATATGTCGCGGGCAATCTAGCTTTCAGCGAAAAACTCATTTCATTTGTTGTTCATAGGAAAATTCATTTCAAAACGACGAAAACTTCCATTAAGGAAGAAAATAACTCCAAATTTGGAGGGCAAACTTGCATAACAAAAAATTTAAATTGCGTTCAATATTAGTTAAAGAATTTGAGCAAATACGAAAATTAGATCTAAAATAAAAATTTCTGATATGATTTTTTTGAAACCAAAACACAAAAAAACTAAAACACAAATAAAAAAATAACAAATAAAATTAAAATTCTAGATTTATACCAATCTGAAAATTATTATATATAGAGATTTAAAAGAAATAAAAAAATACAAAGAAAATTGAAAAACACAAATATAAATTTAATAGAGAGAAGAAGAGAAAAGAATAGGGGTTGTCGCCTGTAAATGGACTAACAGCAGCTCCAAAAATAGAAAAGGAAAATAAAGCCTTTGAAACTAGAGAGAAAAGGAGGCTAAGGTTTGTAAAGAGGAGTTTATAAGAAATGATATTTTAATTAAATTTTATTTTTTTATATTTTTTTGAAAACTTATTTTATTATATTTATTTGTAATATATATATATATATATATATATATATATATATATATATATATATATATATATACTATTTTATTTATATCATCATCCCAATTTTATATAAAAATTAAATTTAATTGAAAAAAGTATAATTATTTAAATTGTAAATTGAAAGAATAAAATAGACAATAATAAATAAGTGGTAGTATATATTGTGTTTCACTATTTCTACTTTTTAGATATATTTCTATCTTTTTTCGCTCTATGCCTAATCCATCGTTATTTTACTGTTCACGACCGATCTATCATCTTACATTACTGTTGTTGCTTAATTGTATTTTTTTATTTTTTTCTTATCAAATCATAAAATTTCAAACTTGGAAAAAAAAATACGTCTTAAAAATTCTGTAAATAGAACATTTTTTACTGTGAATAGTAGTTTTCATAATGAATAATGCCACCCCAAATAAAAATAGCATTTTTTGGACTATGAATAGTACCGTTTGAGACAAACCCAATTATTAAATGTGATATAAAAACAAAAATATATTTAAGGTATTTAACACTAAAATTAAAATTTGGATAACGGTTTCAAAATTAATAATGACATATTTGATCAAGTTTGACCAATAATTAAAGTTCATCTAGTATACTGGAAAATTCAAACTGATCAATATGATGAATTATATATAATATCAATAATATTTTTTAAATAGAGAGACCAAGAAAGTCAATGTTGACCCGAAACATCGAAAAAATTAAAATCGATTCGGTTAAATAAAAAATTGAACCGAATATATTGAATAGTTTATGATTTGATTTTCAATTTCGGCCCAATTTTTTGGTACTAATTATAACCCGAAATCCAATCGAAAGTAATATGAAAAAATGGTGACTCGAAAAACTCAAAACCGACAAAAACTGATCCAGCTTTGAACCCACCCTATCCATTTGTCTGGTCTAGTTTTAGTATTTATATAATAAAATGTTTGGACGCAAAGTTGTATTATAGTATAATATTTTTACATTGTGTATGTTGCATAATATAATTATTATCTTTTTTTTTTAAAGTAAATTTTAATTCCATTCAATTAAAGGTCAAACATTATGCCTCTTTGATAATGTAATATTATATGTGTTTGATATGGTGTTGTATGGTTTTTTAATATATGCTATTTGGAATAACTGTTTGAATTTTTGTGATTTTATAACCTATACTTATTTAGTTTGGTTGTATCATATTGTACTACTTTGCACTAAAATGAGATAATACTCATAATTATTATAAAATAGAGGGTATTATTTGGTGTTGGTCTAATGGGTGCGAATCCAATCAGTTTAGTGCCCTATAGATGTTGGCAGCCTCCTCCTTGTAGTGTGGTGAAGATGGATATTGATGCATGATTACTGTCGTCTGATTGGGTCGATTTAAACATGATTTTTCGCAATGCTGATAGAAGTCTTGGATTATTCTCACAAATCAGTGCAAGGGTTCCGGCATCCTGTCATTTCAGAAGCTCTTGCTTTGTGCAATGGTCTTCAGATGGCCTTGGACCCATCCTTCTACTCAGTAATTGTTGAAATCCGATTGCAAGATCATCATTGATTACCTCAAGTCCGGTTCACTACTGAGGAATGAATTGGTTATGATTTTGGAGGATTGTGTTTTGCTAGAACCGAAATTTCAGAGGTGTCTTTCGTCTTTGAATTTTAGAGATTGCAATAAGCTCCCTCATGAACTTGCTAAGCTTCAGTTGTCTGATTGTAATCATCGAATTGAAGAATGTCCTCCAGAAATCCAATCCTTGCTCCCACCTTGTGCTTGAGGGTTTTTTTTTTTTTTCCTAATGAAATTGTTGTTTATCAAAAATAAATAATTAGGAAATTAACATATTATACAATGAAAAACCACCAACTCGGTGATTCAAAATTTGGCAATTTTCTATGGCTATAAAATCATAAAATACAATACAATCATTTCAACATGTACATAAACATGATGTAATACAAACATTTTAACAATGTAAATAAACATGATGTAATACAATCATTTTAGCAATGTAAAAAAACATGATTCTACATTGTACGATACATTAATGAACCACTCACAACTATGATCCAAACTTACTCTTAAAAGAACTTTAAAAGACAAAAAAAAATATTTCTGTCTTGGTAAATTATTGTGAAAATGGTGAATTTGTCCTTGAAATATCCCTTATTTTAGGGACAATTGCAGTTAGCTTGGAGACATTATTACACATTTACATATCATATCCTTGTTTGCATATATCTTACACATTCATATTTTGGTCAACGTTACATAACATCATACTAGTGCTAAGCAATACAACCTATTACTCACAATGCTCTTTTCTCACATGAGCCGCTCCACACAACTATTCTTATTTGCAGAAGTTCACTGCCAGCATTCCGATTTACAAACTTATTTGTAAATATATAGATACATTACAAGATCATCAAAGTTAATATCCAAAATGAAACATTATTAGCGTTATGTAGATATACAATATATTATATATATATATACACACACACACACACATCTTCTGAAGCATAATGAAAATCGAACCATGACCAATTCAAAAAATTGTCAAACTTCCAATCATTTAAATTCTAATTTAAAAAGAAGAAAATGATAGTTAAAAGAAATTAATGGGAGTGTAAAATTTTTATTATATTTTACGATATCTAAAAATGTATACTTTTATTTTGGTATTTCCTTAATAAATAAATTTAAAAAAACAAATGCTTACTCATCATAACAAAAGGCAAAAAGAAAATGGTAAGCTAGACATATTCACTAGGGTTTTCCCAGCTTTGAATGAGAGGGACGCCATCTTGCCTCCAAACTATACGCTCTTCACATAATGCCATTGTCACGTCAACATACAACTGATGCTCCTACAATTCAAAAACCGAACAAAAATTGTGAAAATTTAAAGCTTAAGGTGCAATTTTGCCCCTAATATTTAACAAAAAGTATAATTTTACCTCTAATATTTCAGTTAGTGTAGTTCCAACCACATTTTAGGAGAAATTTGCCTTTTTTTTGGTTACATGTCCACTTATTCAAGTGCTACATGTTAAAAGACTATTAAAAGAGGAACAAAATTCTTCCAATTTTAATATATGAATAGTAAAATTGCATCAATTGAAACATTAAAAGTAAAATTACATTTTTTGTCAAGCATTAAGTGCAAATTTGTACCTTTTAGTCTTAATTTAAATTTAAATGAATCTAATCAAAAAATTATAATGTGCCAAAAATGATATATTATCATGTGATGAAAAACAAGAAGTTTAAAAATTGTTGACAGACACAAGTCGAAGATCTCACAAAATAAATACAAATTTTGTCAAACAATTTTCGACAAGTCAGTTCATCACTGCCAAATCAAAGCAATGGACAATGATGAAAGTCCATCATTATACTTTTAGTAACAACTATTGGATGAATCAATTTAATTAAGAAATAGAAAGAAGGAAAACAAATAAAAAAAAAAACGAAACTACAACAATATCTCATTAGTCAATACCTCTTTAAGAACCCTTGCAGCTAGCTCTTCTGGAGTGTCATTTGCAAGCACATGAACAACCCTCTGAGCAAGGATACGCCCCATGTCATAATGTTCATCAACAAAGTGAATAGTTGGTCCTGAGTATCTAACCAAACAACCACCACAAAAGTGAGAGAGAAAACCAAACAACAATATGACATAAGGACTGTCTTTATGACCCTATGAATAAAAGAGAATTAAGAAACCAAAACCAAAAATTTGAAAAGATCAAAGATTTTGCAACATATACCTTGCCCCAGATGCAATGACTGCTTCATGCACCTTTTTGCCATAGTAGCCCTTACCTCCAAATGCTGGAAGAAGCGATGGATGGATATTCAATATGCATCTTGGGTAAGCACAGATCAAGTCAGAAGGTATAAGTTTCAGATATCCAGCTAGAAGAATAAAGTCAACCTGTAACTCCCTGACAATGTGAGATGCTCATGTCAATCCTTGCAAATTAAAATTAGAGATTGCTACAGAGCACACATTTTCCACAGATATTTTAAGCATTATGTATTCTCTCATTTAAAATATATATTATTTTCATGTTCATATAATTTATAGATCTTGAAATGTGGAGAGAGAGAGAGAGTATATACATAACAAACAAAAGATACCTCACATGTCGCTAGAAGGATTTAGCACCTCATATTTTTGTGAGCTATCAATGCATATATAATGTGACCATTTAACTGTAAAACTAATGGAAGCAACTCTTTCTTTAAGTATTCTCTAGAAAAAATATGGCCAGAGCAAATAAATTCCTAGAAGCAGTTTTAAATCGAGATAACTAGAGATGACCAAGAAAGCCCAAGTACGCATTTGGTAAAATTGGAATGAATTTCACATGTTCAATGCGCTACTTAAATAAGCATTTAGATAAGGATATTGATAAAATAATAAAAATGCTAATGTGTTAAATAAGAACTAGGCACTACAGATTATTTACTAAAACTCCTCACATCTTTCGCCAAAATGGACCAATAAGCATACAATTAAACTCCTTCATTTGCATAACACACGGTTGGTACTAAGAAGTCAAATTAAGGACAAGATATAATACTTCATTTACATCAATAAGTGATTGCTAATATGTCCTCAAGCTCCATTTACTAATCAACTGCTCTAATTTATTCACATTCAGAGAATATATGTAATCCCATCTACAATAACTACTTATGATTAGTGACTCGAATTAAAAAGGGCATGAAAAGGCAAAACCATCTAATAATATTATACAAAGTGGCACTGGATCACCTATTAAATTTGGAGATAAAAATAAGAAAGATATGCTACAATAACTAACTTCAATTATGTGACTCACCTAAGAGCAGTTATAAGGTCAGTTGGGGATAGTCCATCAGGCTCTTCTTTAGTTCTAGGAAACAAAATAACTGGGATTTCATTATTTCTTGCATATTCTGCACCTCCACACCCTATAAGAAAGATGAGAATAATATATAAGATCTCCCAATAAAGATTCAGATATTATAGTGCTAAAAACCTAAATAGCTTTTCTTTTCACCTTAACCACAAGATAGTAAACTCAACAAGGTAAAGAATTGATCAAAGAAATTCAAAGGTGAAATATATGAATAAATGAAGAAAATGGAAGGACAAAACAAACCGTGCTTATTAGTGACTACAGCAACAACATCACCATGGACTAGTCCATGAAGGCAAGCCTCATGAATTGACTTAAAATTGGATCCTCCTCCGGAGAGAAAAACAACAAGCTTTTTCCTTTTGAGCTTAGCTTTCCTGTGATCTTCCTTGTCAATTGAAGTACACGATTGCTCTGTTATATTTAGACATTCTAACCTTTTAAAAGATACTTTAATCATTGATGGAGAAATGGATTGGAGAGCTTTGAAACAGACATAATTGGGGGATTGAGCAGAAGAGTTTTTAGGAGAAGAAGAAGAATGGTAAAATTTTAAAAAGAGTGGATTTCTGTAAGAGTGGGTGGCTGCAAAAGCAGAATTTGAGCACAACGCAGAAGTAAAGTTTTGAGCTTCCATCAAAGCAGCACTAATGGCCAGGGCTGTTCAAACATAAAAAGAAACCAACCAGCACCTCCCAATTCAGACCATAAATTTCCAGTTTGGGAGGAATAAATTTGAGTTGGACGGTTTTTAGTCAATATTATTAAAACCAGAACGAATGTTGAACCAAATGCTCAACTGGGCTGTGATTGGACTGGTCAGACCGAGTTCAACCAGATTTTTTTTCTCAAGATACTATTATCTATAAAAATTTGAAAATAATACTATATAAAAAATTGAAAATACTTCAGAAAGACCTAAGTACTCCGTAGCTTGTTCCATATTGAAAAGGGGAATTCATTAAAAGCCTGCAAAACAATTGATCATGCAACAAAATCAGCATCATGTGATGAAAATTTCCAGCAAAGTTCTTGATCACATGATATTCACAAATTCATGACCACAGACTCTAAACATGAAAAGGAAACAAAATTCAGACTGAAAAAGGTAAATGGTATAAATGGTAAACAGGTGCTAAAGCTTATCAGTTGAGCAAAATTGATTAGCTATTGGCCACACCTAGAAAAACATAAAGAATTACATTCAACAAAGAAGATGGATGTACACAAAATTTCAGGTTATAATATAAATTATCATTTTATCAGAAAAACAACAATCTGAGTGTAAAATATTACATTCATCAAAAACTAAAGGAAGGAAAAAAAGCACCACAACCCCACCAAAATTTATTTTGTTATACTTCAAAAACTGGGAGCACATTGACTAAAAAAAATTGAATTAGATAAGAGCTGATAAATAAATCAAATAGAAAACTTCAATTGATTAGGACACAATAAACTTGCATTCATCTACATTTTCTTGATATGAAATTTAATGTCCAATTGAAATCAATTTAATAAAAGAATCTTTAATTTTTTGATCTATGAATTCAATCTCACCAATGGCAGTTCCCCTCTTTTAATATTAAAATAACCTACAAATTTAAATTCTCAAAATCTTTGTCCAGTTACTTCGAAGATTGATAAAATGTATACACATTGGCAGCCATGATTTTGAAAGCTTTAACCTTAGCTCAAAAGTAAAAAAACAGAGAAGCGGAAAGATAATAACATTTCACAGTTATGAGTTATGACAGTTAAATGTCGGGCCCCTACCCAATTAACCCGATATTTTTCAGGCCCCGACCATTTTAACCCGATCTACCCGAATTTATTTATTTTTAATTGTTTAAACTTAAAATTAAATTAAAATACAAATAAACAATATTCAACACCATAAAAATATTTTAAAAATACAACAAACTGACAATTTAAAAATTACAACAAACATATGTTACATAATAATTAAACACTAACAACAATAGTAAAAATAAAAATCCACAATAAACATCAAAAATCAAATTAAATATCCAAAAATAAACATCCAATAATAACAAACACATATTAAGAATGCCAATACGCCGTCATCTTTGCCCTCTAATTTCTTCATGGCCACCTAATTTATAAATTATAAAAAATAATTAATTACAAAATTAAAAACAAATAGCAAATAAAATAAAATTTAAAATGTACTTAAATTAAATATGACAGTACTACATGCATGACTCACATATCTGCCTATTCATAAGTATCAATTATCAGACACATGCATTTTGTTTGCTATGGTATATATTTTAAAAGCCTATTCAGAAGTATCAATTCTCACATGTCTGTTTACATATTTTATCAGCCATGCATGACAACAAGGAGAAATGAAAACAAGAGATCTTCCAACAAGCAAATGCAATTAAATTTAAAATACTAGATAAAGAATCTTGCTAAGCATTCAACAAACAAGAACAGCCATCTGTTTTTGAGCTCAGACTACATTTGGCTGCTCAATTTTCCCATACATTCAGAAAACTTTCGAATTCTAGGATCTAGGATGTGAAATTCCAAACCCCTGTAACCTCACAAATTGGACCGCAATCTGAGCTTAACCTTATCCAAGGATATAAAGCCCCCAATGATATCAGGAAGCTAAGATAAAGATTAATAGAAGCCATTACGACATTTCCCTATCCAATTGATAAAACCAGAAACTGAAACCATGTCTCTATACCAAATATGAAAAACCACAAGCAATAATGCAATAATCCACAAATTCTACATCAGACAATTAACCAATCAACTTCACATGAGAATTTTCAGTCAAAGAAATGTTGATTTTCAGTCCAAATGGGAACTTTAGCAACCACGATCAGTTTGAGAAATCCATCAATCATTCTGTTTCCTTTTCGCTTTTTTTCATACAGTTTCCCGGCAAACAAAAAACAGAAAATAATGGAGACGAAAAGAGAACAGCTATTAACACAAAGCATATTAAGAAAAACTCATCTTAAGAACAAAAAAAAAATTGAAAGAAAAGAGAAGAAAAAAGAACAAGAACAGAGCAGAGACATACCTTACCAGAACGCCAAAGACTGCGAACGATGGAGATCAGAACAGAGGCGAGAGGGAGACTAAAACTGGCGTTCACCGGCGACGGTTAGAGAGTAGAGGACGAGTGGCAGTGTGGGCGATTGGGTGGGATTAAGGATTTGCCGATTTGGGTTCGAAGGAGGTGCAGTAGAACTAGGATTTTTGGCTTTATATATTGGGACTTTCACAAAAATACCCCCAAAAAATAGATGGGTTATTAAAATTACCTCCTCTTTCTCTCCTTTTAAATTTGCGTTTTCTTAAATTTCTATTTTTAAAAATACCCCTTTTTAAAATTCCTTACTTAAATTTCCATAATTCCCTAATCTAATTCAGTTCTTCCTCCTTTTTCTCAATATCACAGTAATTCTCTTCAAAACCCAAGAACCACACTGCAACTCCACCACATTGATTTAATTCAATCCCTTTGTAGAGGAAGCGAGCAAAAATTACTGACAAAAAGAAAAGAATTACCAAGGCAAAGGCTGATGCTGCTTGGTACCAGAAGCTCCTCGCAACTAGGTTGAAGGAACAGAGAAATCGGAGAAGTGAGAGCTTAGCCAAGAAAAGGTCCAGGCTCTCTGCAGCTTTTAAGCCATCAATTGTAGCTTAGATCCATCTCGACTCTAATATTTGATTTTTGGTTTCACTTTTTTGAAGTTTTACATTCAATATTGGTTATGAAAAGTGTCTTGACACTTCTTAGTTCATTGGATTGCTCAATA
Source organism: Excoecaria agallocha (assembly GCA_037975025.1). Classification (NCBI taxonomy): domain Eukaryota; kingdom Viridiplantae; phylum Streptophyta; class Magnoliopsida; order Malpighiales; family Euphorbiaceae; genus Excoecaria; species Excoecaria agallocha. Next base: position 74,237,891 of record CM075808.1, read on the forward strand.
TTATTATGGAGTTTTTTCTTTCTACTTTTGTTGAAATTCTTATTATTATTTTTTTAAATTTTGCATCAATGAGAATTTCTTTCAAAATTTCAAGCTTCTTGTTAAAAACTTTGAATCTCTCATTATTGTATGCCTTCTGCTCTTCTAGGTACTGAAACTAAATTGGGATATATAAAGCCCGACTAGATTATAAAATTGAAGTCTAACTTAGATTATACTTGATGAAAAATCATTCTAATGGTAGAACAGAGAATCCTACGGAACCAGGGTGCTACAAATAAATAGGTCTTTGATAATTTTGAATATTGGTATAACTAAATTATACCTTAATGTATGTGCCACCTCCCCACTATTTATTTGATAATTTTGAATTAAAAATATTTGTCCCTAAAGCATAACGCGTACCTAAATAAATTCCTAATCCTACATATACCTTTTGCAGATGAAACAGTATAAGTTTCCATGCCGATTTTTCTTTTTTATTTATTTTTTTAAGAAATAAAGAAATTCCTATCTACTTTCATTCATTCCAGAGTTAATAACTTATTAAGTTATAAATAAAGTCATATTAGGATATTTTAGCAAAAAAAAATCGAATCCAAGTATCTATTTTCTTTTTTTAAGTAACAGAGTTTGACTAAAATAGATGAATGAATCAACTGTAATTTTACAATTAAAATTTTATATGTACCATCTTTTCGAAATAGCATTATTCATTTATCAACTTTGTTGCCTAAAAATTTCACTAGCAAGGTAGGTTGGGGTTTCAGTCTGGTAGAGAATATTTAATTTAATATTTTCAAATGCATAATATAATTTTAATTTTTTTAAATTGGTATACCTTAGGTATTCTATTTTTTGGTATACCTGTGGTATACCAGGTATAGCATTGGGTATATCAAAATCCAGAATTAAAATTTTCTTTTAGATTTTGGTATAGCAGATGGTATACCGAATTATAGAATGAAAATTATCTTCTACAATTTGGTATATTGGCTGGTATACCAGATATACCGTCCGATATACTTGGTATATTTTCTGATATACCAAAAAATAGAAAAGTTTCAATTCTGAATTTTGGTATATCCAGTGGTATACCAAGTATCCCATCGGGTATACCAAAATCCAGAATTGAAATTATCTTCTAGATTTTGGTATACCGGCAAGTATACCAGTCAATATACCAAATTTTAGAATGAAAATTATCTTCTAAAATTTGGTATACCGGCTGATATACCGTCCGGTATACTTGGTATACCAACTGGGATACCTAGTATACCGTCCGGTATATCAAATTTCAGAACATAATTTGCATTCTGAAATTTGGTATACCGAACGGTATACCAGCCAGTATACTAAAGAAGATAATAAGATTTAAAATATAAAATTTGAATTTTAGTATATCTTTTTTGTATTTAAACTCCAACATCATTGCATGACAAATTTATCATCAATAATAATAATTTTAATATGCCTTTTTTTCTCGAGTGGTTCTCTTCGATCGAAATAAAATTATATCAAAGTAATAATAAATAATAATAAAGAAATGCACTTTATTTAGTAGAATGGAATAGACAAAATAATAGGATTAGTAAAAATGTAATTATACAATTAAAATTGCTTATTAATAAGAATTACATAACAATTTGGAAAAAAGAATAAATATACCAGGTATACCGTCGGGTATACCAAAATAGAAAATTAAAATTATCTTCTGAATTTTGGTATACCATACGGTATACCAAATTTCAAAACATAATTTTCAAATACTAATATTCCAAACTAAATTGATAATCTCGTTTATAATTACTTTCTGTAATTAATTTTTTCATTTAGTCATATAACAAATCAATGGGTAGAGAAATCACCAAAAAAAAGGGAAATATATACATTCGTTACAGATTTACAATGTTTCAAATATTAAGCAAAGACTAGAAAGACATGATCGAGCTAGAAAAATAAGGAAAAATAAACATAAGAAAAAAATGTAGTTTTTCAATATATTTTTCTTTTTCTGTTTTTCTATTTCATCCGAAGTTATAAGAACTCAAAATTCAAATATTCTATTTTTGTTAATCTCAAATATTTGTATCCTTTTTGTACTTTGGCACAAATGCCGCAAGTTCTATCTCTCTATCAAGAAGCTGCTTGTGCAGGGCTTCAAATTCCTCCTCTGTCTTATTCATTGCCACTGCAATTAAGAACCATAATGTTTAGGTCGTATTCAAAGAATACATATCTCTACCATCTAAATTCTAATAACAAGCTTGAATTTGAAGGGCTGATTGGTAAATGTACCTTGAAGCTTTTGGAGAAGTGATGCAAGAGAATATGACCAAAAAAATTGCTAAAAAATGCTTCAGATTTGATGTGAACATAGTTCAATTCCTGTATTTCACCTGCGTATTCTTCTATTATCCATATTGTTGGCATATCATTATTTTCCTTCGGACTTATAGCTTAATATAATGACAATACTAGGGTTTGAACAAATACTCCAGTCACGGACACAATATAGCAGTCATTTCAGTCAGCCTAGAGGCAGTAACCCAAGGTACGTTTGATTAAGTTGCATAATTTCTTAAGTTAATGGTGTGAGAAGAAACAAATGGGGAGATTTTTCCCCTGTTTTCTAGGTTCAATATTTTGTTCTCTTCCTATTAACTACCAACTACTAATCATACTAATGCAGCATGCTAGTCCAAAAACAAAAGCGTCAAAAGGACTTTTTATTCAAGGAAAGTGCTAAATTTCATGTAATAGCTTCAATTCACAGCTTCACTTCCACGTTATCTCAAGTTACATGCAAATTTTTGAATATATGTCAATATTTGATCGCACCTAAGTTATCCACCTAGAAAAATGACTAGCATTGAAAATACCTTGTTAAATACAATAAACAACAAAACAACATGAACAATTGACACTTAAAAAAAGAGGGCTGGGTGGGAATTTACCTCCATGCAACTATCAACTACTTTATCGAGATCATAACCAAATGTTCCCTTCTCCTTTGACAGTTTCTTCAATATCTCATTCCTAAACTTTAGGGTCTCCTGCAATAACCGAATCTCAATAATGTGTAGGCAAAATATATAGATACAAATAGAAATAGCGAAAGCACTTACCGATTGAGCAAATTCTGGGATGGGGTCAGGGTAAACGTACTTTTAGGGAGAGGTGGTGGCTCTGGGATGGTTACTTGAAATGGGTATTTTACAAAGGAGTGTAGTGGAAAGAGTGGGTGGGTGAAGTATCAAGTAAGGTATACATAGGATAGGAGGGGTGGAGATCAATATTTTGGTGGGAGCGACCAGTGGTAAAGGGAGACTAGAGAGAAGAGCCATGTGAAGAGATAAAAGACACGTATCACTTTTAAAAATTAAAAACTGTATTTTTAAACCTTTTTAAGAGATATGTGCATTTTTAAAAACTAGGGTTATAAAAGTGGTAACTTATGCAATTTCCCCTTATATATTAATGTTATTCGAGTTGCTGATTAGTCTGATCCGAAATTTTCATAATTTCACAACCAAACCGACAGATCCGAATGTGTCGGATTGGATTATTCGGTTCGGTTTGGGTTTTGCACGCTTGTGCTGATATAGAAACACATACTAAAAATGAATAAGGCTTCAACGAATTCAACTATTAAGTGTCATGTATGATCTAGCTATTTAATTTCAAACCCTTTGGCTTATAATGTTCTTTCTATTGATCTAACAAGATAGATCTTTCATTATATATTTTTAAATTATTTCTTGCATGACGCATAGAAATTGGGTTTAAATAAAACTGCAACATGTTGATGACTTTACATAATATAAAAAATCCTGAGTAAGTCCCATACTATGATTTTATTTCTTATTAGGTCCTTCTATGTTCTCTAAATTCTTTAAATTTATGGTATTGCGCAAAAACTTTTTTTTATCCCAAAACTTATTTTTTTCAGATACGTCCAATACCTATAAAATCTTTCTAAAATATTTAATCTAAGGTTTTAATACCATTCAAAGCAAGTTTGTTGTACTCTAGGAATTTTAAGTGACCTAGACTACAGAGTCACCTAGACAAAATTATAGAGCTACTTTGACATATTTAAAATTATTTTGGAGACTGAATTCTAAAGTTGTAGACTTCCTTCAATTTTTCATATTCATTAAAGTACCGGAAACTTGTAATGAGGTTCTCTATTTTTTAAAAAATAATTCTCAAACTCACTATGTCTTGAAGCCAATTCTTTTAAATGTTCTGAAAAGTTTTCTACACAAAGCAAGATTTTCAAAAAAAAAATTGTGTAGAAAGTTTCTCAAAATGTTTAAAGAATGGGCTCTAAAGAGCGAGTTTGAGAATTATTTTTTCTAAAATAGAGAGCTTTTGGGTTTTATTGCAAGTTCCCAGCATTTTAATGAATATAAAAAATTGAGGAAAGCCCAAAATTTTAGAATCCAATCTCCAAAATAAATTTAAAGATCCAATAGTAGCTTTATAATTTCGTCTAGGTGAGTTAATATTTCTAGTATAAAGCAAGCTCACTTTGAATGGTATTAGAGTCTTAAATTAAATTTTAAAGTAATTTTATAGGTATTGGACATGTTTGAGGATAAAAATAAGTTTTGGAAGGAAAATAAATAATTTTAGAGAAATATCATAAATTTAAAGAATTCAAAGAACATGCGGGGTCCCAATAAGAAGAAACATCATAGAGAGAGAATATGGATAAAACTAAAGAGAAAGTCTGTGTGTGTGTGTTTATAGAATGAACATGCTATTTATAAAGTTGGAAAAGCTAAACAGTATTCTTGAATAGTTGACCTATTCTGAAATAGGTATGGCTTATTATAAAGGTGATGGTGATTTGACAGAGGCGTGTTGTAATACCTCTAATGGTACCCTAAGAGAGACAGATGGTCATTTTACTTGAGACAGAAGTTAATTATGTGATTAATTAAGGTGAAATTGAAAATTAGGGACTTGATTGAAAAGACAAAGTAAAAGAATTGTGGTAGAAATGTAATAAAGGAAAGGTGAGAGGTTAAATTAAGAAACAAAAATATAAGGAGGGACCAAAATGAAGTTTGCCAAGATTTTTTATAACCAACCAATGATATTTAAATAAGTGGATGGCTATGAGAGAAAGAAGCAATTTTGGTCTTCATTTCTTGGGTTGGCCGGCCATACTTGGCCTAAGAAATCATTTTGTTTTGTTTTGCTTTCTTTTCCTTTCTTTTCTTTTCTTCTTTGTTTCTTCTTCAATCTTATGGGAAACATTTATGCTCTAAGAAAGAAAAAGCTATTGATGGTAGAGAAAAGAGTTTTACAGCAGCCTAGGATGAAGATCAAGAGAGGGAGAAAGGAAAGATAGCAAGAAGATAAGGAAGAGAGAGTTGGTGGAGTCTTTTAAGAGGTATGGGAACTTAACCTTGTTTGTGTGTGCTTGCTATGCATATGATGTGAAATTAGTAGTAGGTAATGTTATAGTAAGTGAATAACATGAAAAATTGAGGTTATACTTGGCTGGAAACCGAAAATAAGAAGTTTTGGTTGAAAATGGGAAAACTATTTTAAAAAGTTCACTTGAACAGGCATGATTTAATTGTTGATATCTTGAGTTACTGTGACTCAAACTGAAAAATTATAGTTGGATATGAAACTAGACTTGCATATCTTCATTTCATATGAAGAACTCGAAATCTGAATCAAACTGTAGAATAGAGAAAATTTTGTTTGAATCCGGGTCTTGACTGTTGCCCTGTCACTGGGAGCAGTCGGCGGTTTTTATGAGATACCTTGAGATTTATAGCTCTGATTGAGATTATTTTTGATGTTTTAGAAACTAGAAACATAGGGCTAAAATTTTGTAGAAGACAACTTTGTCAGGAAAAGTCTTTTGGTATGCCTAAATTGAGGTACAAGTTGATGTTCTTAACCAGTCTACAAGATTTTGTGAGTAGAGAAATTGTTGTTTGGGCCGTCGCCCTCTGCCGCGAGCGCAACAACACATGCTTGTCCCCTATATTTTCCTATTTTTCTCATTTTTCTACTATAACAGGCTATTCCCCATGTGTTTTTACTATAATCGGACATAATAGACCTTAGAATACGAGTTTACATGAATGTTAAACACGAGAATGTACAACATTCAATTTACATACATAAATTATAAATTGAAATGAAATGTAAAGGCAATGTTTTTGAAATAATATGTGATTTTTATATTTGGTTATTCGAATGTGAATTATAGATGCAACATCATTATACGGTAGTGATTGTTGTATAGTGTATCATATTATTTGGAATGATTCTATTTTATAGTGAAATGCTATAATATGAGCTATTGACACAAGAAATATAATTATTTGCCTGCACATAGAACTTGGTTGTGGATAGATAGGCATGCCTATCGGATTACAGTCGCAGCTGCTACAGGTTTGACCCCGTTGGGTCTATATTTGTCCCTGTTGGGACCACAGGCTTGACCCTTTTGGGTCCACAGGTTTAATACCTTCGGGTATTTATACATTTGATACCTTCAGGTATCCACAGGAATAATACCTTTGGGTATTATATATTTGATACCTACGGGTATCCACAGCACCCGTTATCCACACCCATAGGGCTTTAGTAGGCATTTCATAGTATGATCTAAACAGTATATATAATATTGATGAAGACTTGAGTAGTGATTGATGATCCATTTTTATACAGTAATATTATATGATTGATTATGCTTTGTGAGTTATATTATCACTCTTACATGTTGATTAAATTATCTTGACATTATTACTGTTTATTATGTGCTTGAGAAAAATCACTGTGAGTGGTTGTTCATATATGTATTGTTCCCCACTAAGCTTTATAGCTTAGCACGGGTGTTTATCCGTGTAGGTTCAAGATATGTTGTTACTTCAGGGACAAGGTCAACACCAGCTAGGAAGAGAAGTTATGATATTTAAATTGTACTGTTTTCTCTTTTGGAATTGTGTAATTTTTATAAAATAATGTAATGAACATGTTTTGTAACTATTAACTCAAAATATGTTTACGATGTAACAAAGTATATGTTTAGGTAATTTGTTTTAATGTATGAACTATATAGTTAAAGAGTAACTAATTATGTGACATAAAAACATATCGATATTATTATATGTATTGTTTATTAAAATATTAAGATAAGTAACAGTAATTCGAATAGACTAGTGTGGTCATTACACGTGTGTTAGACAATCTTATCGTAGCAGGGAAAGGTCATATCCGATCGAACGGTCTTGTTTCCCATGTCTTAGCCAACCATCTGAGGGCTTAGTTATTCATGAACCTTTTAAAAATGGGCCTCTGATGTCCATTAATGGCTTGGGCTTTGTTATGATTTTTAAGGTATTATCACTAACCATATATCTTCTAGATATATTATACATAATTTGAAAAATAACAACCAAAACTTATTTTGTAAAATTGCATGTTATACTTTCACAATCATATACAAGTTTATCTTCACATCTTTTATTTCTTTGAAATGGAGAATTTATAAAATTTAATAATATGATCATATGTACGACATGTACTTGGTCGATGTACGTCCATATCATATCATAAATAAGTTACTATTTTCAAATGGTTTTCTTAACCATTTTTTTATTATAAACCACTTCTTACGATAAAAATTAATAACACGCTTATCATTCTTGAAAACGACATTTCTATGGCCTTAATTTTATAATACTTCATTCACTTCAGAGAATGAAACAAATGTAATAAAATAATTTCATGACCTATGTATAACATAATCATGTAATAGGTATATCAAACAAATGCATTAAGTAAATTAATTCAAATATTTCTAAAAAAAAATTACTTATAAAATAACCAAAAATAATAAATTATCCAAATAAAACATACATGATTATATATATCACTAGAAATTTGAAAATAGTATATAATTTTAAACAACAATTTAACAATTATCTTGTAATGTATGATTACATAATGCACTAACAACAATAATATATGACCATGAAATATATTGTATCTAGTAACTTTATAATTATTGGGATGCCCAATGAAAGATAATTTATAAACATATAATGATTTTTCTCAAAAACTATGCTTTTAATGAAATATTACTCATTTTTCAAGTCAAAAAAAATTTTAATTTTCAAATTTTATTGTAGTATTTTACACCCTCCATGAGTATCAATAATTAATTTTTATTTTTGTTTTTGGAAACAGAGTGCATGTAAACAATTTGCTTTTATATCCTATGATCTGGATAATGAAACTTACTGATAACGTTTGATTTACCAAACTCCTTAGGGAGTTGAAGGAAAAGAGATCCGATCGTCACTAGGGACCTACAAAAAAACCTTGCCTGGTTAGTCCGGATGAAAGCACTCCGAAGTTTAAGTTAGTGACTTGGAGATATGAGAATCGTAGAGAGAGAATGAGTCTCACGATTAGCGTACCTGTACCCACTATTCATTGGGCCATTTACAGAGGGTGTGGGAGTGAACTCGAGTGCCTAGGCAGGGCTACAGAGATGTCAGAGTAGGAGAACGACAATGTGACAGTATCAGATGAGAGGTGTGAACTTTGCTGTACAACGGTGAATTGACAAAACAACCGGCCCCATCAATTCGATCGGTTTAAACCAGCTAGCTTCCCAATATTGTTAGTTACGTGCCAGACATCTCTGGAAACTAGGACCTCTGGGCTTTAGGCCCAGGCCTCTTTTGGGCCCAAAAGATAAAAGGGGTGTCATCACTTACGAATGAGACAAAAGCTTGGATTTCATGTTTTGAATTTTCTCATAGATAATTATACAAAATTTTATTTTGCTTTATCTGTCCAAAATCAAAGTTGCTATTATCTCTTATGATAATTTCCCTTTATATATATATATAAACCTTTTTGTATTTTGATAGTATCAAAATAATATGCCCAGTTCTGAACTTATTTTATTCTGGCTGGTATAAATGGGCTCCATTTAGGAGAAAGTGACAACTGAGGACTCCTAAAAAGAAGAATTGCCTATTTATTATATTTTTGTGTTTTTCCATTTTGATTTTTGAACTAAGGCCTCTATTATTATTTTTTAACGTGGAGGGTGTGCGAGTTAGATGAATAGCTTAGGTAATGCATGGTTAAAACTCTCTTTCAAGAAAAATCTGGAATTTTAAAAGGTCCAATGACCTCAAGCAAAAATTTTTCGAGACAAAATGAAATTTAGTTGTTTTGATGAAAATCCAAACATAGATTTTAGAAAATGAAACTTTAATTTAGCAAAAAAATATTTTCCTATAAGGTCTTTTACCAAGCAAAATGATCTTATTAATATTTCTTTTTATTGTCCTTTGATAAATGGAGTACTCTAAGAAATAGTTGAGCCAAATGCTTAAAGGTAGCATTTTTTTAATTCAAAATGAAGGAAGGCAGTGTTTTTTTAACAAGTGCAACCTATCTTGAACTTAAAAGTATTTCCTTTTAAGTGTTTTTTGTATATATAATATGTAGATAACCAATGGCGAAGCCATGTTGGGAGGAAAGGAGGCAATTTTTTGAATTTTTTTATTATATATATATATATATTAGATAGACAATTTTGCCCCCTAAAAATTTTATTTTTATTCCTTCTACTACCTTATTTCTTAAGTTTTTAATTAATAAAAACCTTAATTTTTTCTTTTAAGCATGACTTGTATTTTTTTCTCCTTAATTATAAATCGTTATTTTGCCACTACAGATAACATACATAGATTTTGAGGGTAAAAATAAATTAAATAACACCCAATTAAAAAAATGGATAATTAGAGAAGGTGCAAAATGACGATTTTAAAAGAGACTGTAAAGTAAATATGATTTTTAGTTAATAAAACTTTAGTTTCTTCAATAGTGTATTGCAACGCCCCGATTTCAAATTACCCAAGTACTAATCGGATTAACTTGAATCTTTATTTAGACTCGATGATAAAATAAATGTAAGTAAACTCATGCCTTAAAACTGAAAAATTAAACATGAAATAAAGTATGGTAAAAGGGGAGAATTATGCAGAATTATTGTTAATTTTTTAGGGTAAATTGCAAATAGAGGGAAAGATCAAGGGCTAAGTGGAATTGGTGGGGTTTAAAACAGTAATTTTGCCAAAACTATGTAGTTTTGGCTTGGGTCTCTTTTCCTCCTCGCTCTACAGGATCCATCGGGTTTCTATTCCCTATCAAAACCCCTGTCGCCTCTCTCTTCTCCCTCTCCCCCTTGCTTATTTCTATCACACCACACCAGACGCCTTACCGTCATTACCGGAGCAGCCCTACCGGCGTCGTTTACTTCTCCCTCTTTCCTTCCTTTCCTTTCCCTTTCCCTTCTCCCTCTTTCCTTCCTTCCCGCTGTAACTTCCCTTTCCCCTTCCTTTCTCTCCAATATCCTCTTGCCGTCGCCGTTCATCACCACCACAGGACCCCTCGAAGTCGTCGTCGTAGCCAGCCAGTATCGCCGCCCTCTCCTCTTCTCCTTCGCACAATAGGAGTCACGATTCTCCCTAGGGATGATCGCGGGGTGGGGAGTGCCTCCCCACCTACTGCCCCGCGCAAGGGCGGGGCGGGGACCGATAGTATTTCGAGGGCCGTCCCCGCATAAAAAATATTTTTATTTTTTAAAAATATTTAATTATAACTAAAATATAATATTTAATAATTAATTATAATTGAAATATAATATTTAATAATTAAAAATACAAATTCAATTACAAATCAAACTAATATAAATTTTAACAATTGATAAAACTAAAATTAAATATAATTTAAAACTAAATTATATAAATATAATTAAATTTAGTAATTAAATTTCGGGGGCGGGGAAATTTCGGGGCGGGAACCACAATCCCCGTCCCCGCCCCGAATTCTAAGTCGGGGAAATTTTTCGGGGATTTTTCGCCCCATTCGGGGCGGGTCCCCATCGGGGACGGGGATTCCCCGCCCTGTGATCATCCCTAATTCTCCCCTTGCTGCCTCTCTTTTCTTGCTTAGTTTCCTCTCTATTTTGCCCTCTAGCTGCTGCATCTCTTCATTCAAGCCTTAGGTAAGTCTTCTCCCATTTATAGTTACTATTTTGTGTTGAGAATTTAGTGGAATGAAGGAGATGTAGATCTAAGGATTTTAAACAAAATTGGGGAAAATGTTAAAGTTAAGTATTTTTGTGTTAAGCTAGAAATTTGATGAGTTAATTAGTTAAAATTGTTGAGTTTAAGTGTGGATTGTATTTTATGGCAATATTTATATGGAATTTGTGGGTTACTATAGAGAAAGAAGATGCAGTGAGTAAGAAGGGAAAAAAAGTAGAGAGAGACTGATGAATTAAAGCTAGAGGAAGCTGAAATTGAAAAAACCAATGCTAATTTTTGGTATGTGTTCATGCAATTTTATTTTTTTCTTAATTGTGTATTATGTAAGTACATAGTTAGGGTAGATGAAGTGATATTAAGAGATAAGGTTATAATAATGGTTTGTGCATTAAATAAGTACTATGAGAGGCCTTAACTAAATTAAGTGGAGCCTAAATTCAAATGGCCAACTAATGCGTATTAGGTGTATAAATCGTAGGTAGATAGAGTAAGGTCCTTTATGAATTGATATCATATATGTATCCTCGAGTGTTAAATGATGATATATGGAATTGGAATTAAGTCATAAAAGTCCTAATTACAAGAGAATTAAATAAAATATATGAGGTAAGTATAGTCTTGGAAGAAGAATTAAGATTTTTTAACACTTATATCATAAATAATTAATCAAAAGGAAGGCAAGTGGTATAAACTATTTTGTTTAAACCATAAAGCTAGATTTCAAGGTGATCCTTTTGTATATGCTATGGTAACTATTAAGCCCGATTAATCCATATATATACATTTTTTTGGGATTAAATGGTTAAGTATTTTACTCTAAAGGTGGGAATTAAAGAAAGACGATATGGCAGATTGAAAAGGCCGTTTTCTATAATTATGATTGGATCCAAAAATGCAGCCAACTTGAAATAGGAAAATAAAATGTAAATATAATTATACTTGCCCTTAGTAAAATTGGACAAAAATTAGAGAAATAGGATAAGGTTGGCATGCCAATTAGGGAATTAGCAGTACTGTATCTCGACATGTATTTTTCGGATTGAATGGCTCTGCGAGCTCTTCCCGTGGATGTAACTAAATTGAGTCGTAGAAGAAATAGCTCCGAGAGTTCGGTCCACGTATGTGTGTGTGTGTGTGTGTATATATATATGTGTGTGTGTGTGTGTGTGTGTAAATATGTGCATTTAATAATAAAAACATTAAATTATGTACGTTAATTGAGAATATCGGCTCAAGGGATTGAATGGTTTTGAGAACTCAGTCCTTTGGTTGAATTTAGTTTATCCAGCTCAATGCAATTTCGCTGGATTTTACTTGGAGCAAAAATAAATAGATATTAAATGTTAAAATAAATTTTTGAGATTCCTAATTGAAAATAATTAATTAAATGCTCATTGGAGCACATTATTAGTAATTCTTAATTTAGCAAATTATAAACAAGTATGTGTATCATTTGAATCTAATTTCCTTATAATAGATTTATGACCATTATATTTAGAGCTGATAAAGATATTTGTGTTTGATCATGCTTAAATTCTTGCTATGCAATGGTTTTATAATATTTATTGCTGGAAAATAGAATTACTTGAATATTACTAAAATGCTTAGCGCGTGGTTTCATTTTTGCGCATAGGTTTGAAGAGATCTCAAAAGATAGTGGATAGCAAACTTACATCAAAATCTGGAATTTTGAAAGGTCCAATGACCTCAAGCAAAAATTTTTTGAAACAAAATAAAATTTAGCTCTTTTGATGAAAATCCAAACACAGCTTTTAGAAAACGAAACTTAATTTAGCAAAAAAATATTTTCGTATAAGGTCTTTTATTAAACAAAATGATTTTATTAATATTTCTTTTTACTGTCCTTTGATGAACAGAGTTCTCTAAGAAATAGTCGAGCCAAATGCTTAAAGGTAGCATTCTTTTTAATTCAAAATGAAGGAGGGCAGTTTTTTTTTTTTTTGAACAAGTGCTACCTATCTTAAACTTGAAAGTGTTTCCTTTTAAGTGTCTATTGTATATATAATATGTAGATAATTAATGGTGAAGCCACGTTGGGAGGAAATGGGAAATTTTTTGAATTTTTTATTATATATATATATATATATATATAATTTTGACTCCTCAAAATTTTATTTTTATTTCTTCTGCTAACTTATTTCTTAAGTTTTTTGGTTTAATCATAAAGTATCCTAAGTGGATCCATACCAACAGACGGAAGGCACCTTTAAGTTATACCATACTTATTTCCTAAGTTTTTAATCAATAAAAACCTTAATTTTTTTTCTTTTAATCGTGACTTATATTTTTTTCTCCTCGATTATAAATCATGATTTCGCCACTACAGATAATATACATATATTCTAAGGGCAAAAATAAACTAAATAACACTCAATTAAAAAAAATGGATAATTGAAGAAGGTGCAAAATGACAGTTTAAAAGAGATTGTAAAGTGAATATGATTTTTAGTTAATAAAACTTTAGTTTCTTCAATAGTATATAGACAAAACCTTTTATTGTTTGCAAACAAGTCAAGATATAACCATTTTCTTGTGTGTTTTGACTCTACATCTTTGCTGGACCTTACAAATTATACCTGGAACAGTATACACTCTGACTCTTTGGGCTTTTGTTTCCCTTATGTAGAAATATTGAAACTTTGCATTTACTCCTTGGCAGCCTCCTGCTCTTTCTCCTTTCTTTTCTGAAGAATTTTTTTCAACCCCCCACCCTAATGCTCCCAACAACCCATTATTTAAGGCAAAGGGGATACTATTATAATGTACAGTAGCCAGATTTTCTGCTTTTGTTGGTTAAAATAGAGGATAATTAAAATAATTAATGTATTTATTAAAATATCCCAAAATTTCAGAGACTCGATTTAAAAATTTCCCGTGTAGTCCTCAAAAACTTCATATTTGGTCCCTCTAAAAATTACTACAAAATCTATTTTTGAATTTAAATTACCATAGCAATCCCTTTTAAATTCAAATTTAGTTCCTCTTAAGGAGACAAAGACAACTGTACAATTCTCTTGATATATGGATTAAAGACAGTTATTACAGTGATGTTTTTCTGAGCCCACCACAATATTTTCTCTTTTATATCTTGTTCTTTATTTTTATTTTCATTCAATTATAATTTAACTCTTTTATATCTTGTTCTTATTTTTATTTTCATTCAATTATAATTTAACTCTTTTATATCTTGTTCTTATTTTTATTTTCATTCAATTATAATTTAATTTTTATTTCACAAGATATGTATTTTTTTTACCATAAATGAAATAAATTATCCATTTTTATACTTTTTAAGTTTTGCATTTCTAAGATTTTCTATCTTTTATCTATTTGTTCACTAGAAGTATAAAATGAAATAAATAATTTATAAATTAATTATCACATGAACAAAGATTAAGAGCAAAATTGTAAAATGAACTTATGTATCATGACAACTTATTATCTTTATAAATAAACAGCCAATTAATCGTGTTTCACTTATCTATTGACGGGGATATCGAACTGGATGGGATATCTATAGCCATGATAAATTTTTCAACAATTTTATATAATTTCATTACTAAATAGGAAATTATTAATTAGTTACATACTAATATATTGCTATATTTGTAAATATTAAAAACTTACTACATCCATTATAAGAAAATATATTTTTTATATAATAAATGCCAATTTATTGCAATAAATGTCACAAACAAGTCATATTTTATGATTTTTTGTTAGAAATAAATCCTAACAGTAGTTGAGGTAGAAATTCTAGGAATTAATCTCAGAACTTACGATTAAGGGGGAGAGGAAGAAGAGGAAGAAGAAGAGAGAAAGAGTAAGACACAAGAGAGATTTGGGGAAAGAAAAGAGAGAGAATAAAGAAAAGAATATTCAGTAATGATTAGCAATGATAGTGGTCCCCAAAGGGGCGGTACAACTTATAGGAAAAATAGGAAATACAGCCGCACTATAGCTATATTATCTCACTATTGTCCAGAATAACAGAATTCTGGTACTAGCTGAAAATTTTGGAAATGAAACCTCAAGGGCAGATTAACTAAGTGTAACAGAAATAACGATCCTTTGTTTTAATTGACATCTTTACCCCTTCTAGTATACCTAAAATTTTCATTGTATATTGCATGAATATCATATGTACCCCATTGGCATCATATTTTTTTAAATATTTGAACTATAAATCCAGAAATCCATATTATAGAATTAAATGCAATTAAAATCTATATTTTTAACAGAGTTAATTTTAAGATTCTCACTGTGTTGAAAATATTAATATTAATATTTTGATATTAAAATATTATGAACAACTTTATCTCTTTCGGTTCCTTTTAATGACATAATGTATTGAAATCTCTTGTTTAATTTTAGATATCTGAACCACTTTTGGAATTTTAAAATTAGTGATGTTATGGGTTTTTTGAGAAGTACCCACCTCCATAATATGACTATCTAAATTTATTTGCTCATTTATTTTTATTTGGAATTGAATAATTTAGCTTATAAAGTAGAGTGTCCTATTGGGACATTACTTTGAATTGGAGTATTTGCAGTTAGTATTATGAGATTCAATAAATCTTTACACACTAACAAATACATTAATATTATAATTAAATAATTTTTTGAATTTCAATTTCATAATACGAGAATCTAAATTACACAAAATATATTTATTATTTTATTTTTCAGCTACTTAACTGATATTAGAAACACTATTTAATCAAAAATGCAATTTCTAACTAAATTGCAATGGAAGAATTTTATAATTTTTATTGGCATAAAATATGTAAGTATTGATTAAAGCAATATTATATATCCCTAAATGAGAATATAAATATTATTGTTCTCGTAAAATGTTTAACAATTAATAAGAGGCATTTAATAAACAATTTTTCTAGATTTTTTCGTATAAATATATACAATGGGTTTTTAACTTCAATCAATATATAATAATCATTTTAAACCCATAACTTAACATAACATTAGTAGAATCATAAAGAAAATTGTCTTGATTAAATAATCTGTAAAATGTGGATTTGATTTGAATGATGGCACAAATTATAGGTTGTAAATTGATAATAAACACAAATGTGACTATTTTTATCAATGTATATTTCAAAAGTTATAAAATATTTGAGTGGTTCACATGGTGGATAATGGGTGCATATATATTATTTATATTCATTACATAATGAAGGGTTTTTATGTAATGCTCCAATTAATACCCTAGTAGGAATGTAATATGGTTAGAGATGTTTTTGGCAGAGATAATAATGGATGTGTGGGCTAGTGATGACCGATTGGGAGACAATCAATATTGATGAAATGGATTGAGTGTACTTTTATAATTTAATAAAAGTATGTTTTATATGTGGAATATAAGGAAAATCATGGACTTATAGATTATGATAATTAAAGTTTCATGCAATTAAGTAATTAAGAAAAGAATTAGGGGTCATATTGTAAATTGTATAAGTTAAAAAGATGGGACCAATGAAAGAAGGACATTCGTCCTTCCAGAAGGATGAAAAGATGGGGATTAAGAGAGAAAGAGAGAGAGGTTTAGCCAGCCATCTCTAGGGCCAAAATGCATATTTCCTCACCTTTTTTTCTCTCTAATTGCTCTCTCTAAAAATCTACTTATAAGGGTTAGAAAGGATAGAGGGCAAATCAAGCTAAATGTTTAAGCAATTGAGGTAAGTTGGGATTTTCATCCAATTCTCCATCTCTCTCTTACTCTATAAGAGGATCTAGCTTTTAGGGATTGAAATTTGATTCAATTGTGTAAATGAATGTGTTTATAGAAATAGGAGGTAGTAAGGACAAAGCAAAGCAAAGACAATGTGTTTAGAGGAAGAAATTGGTCAAATAAGGTATGGAAATCTCATGCTTTCCTTGGTGTGTGTTGAAATTGAATTAAGTTGGTGAATGTATTGTAAATGATATATAATTGATGTTAGAGTCCAGAAATAATGTTGAAATATATGAAAAAAATGATTAGAGTTCTAAAGAATTACCTAGTGAAATTCTGTCATAGGGTTCACTTGAACTAATTTTAGTGTAAAGGTCATAATTTGCTCTATAGTTAGCCAAATATAGTGATTCTAGTTGGATATGAAATTTAAGACATAGATGTAAAAGTTTGTAGAAGAAATCAAGATTGAATTATGTCTCTAAGTCTATCAAAATTTGACTTGAATTTATGTAATGGCTTCTGCCCTGTCAATTGGAGCAGTCTGTATAGTTTTGTGTATATCTCCTTGTTTAATTGTCTAAATTGCTTGATTTTTGATTCTGTGAAAATTAGAGATATATTGGAAAAATTGTCTAGAGGGAATTTTTTTCCAAAAAATCACGTTTATAAATTGCTTGAAGCTGAGAAATTTGTATATTAATTTCTGGGTTTTTGCATCAAGTCGGCTGAGACAAAGACCATCTTAGCCATGTCACTTATGTTTTGGTCGGACAGAATGCTTCAATCTAGTTGAGACAAGTGCCATCTCAGCTGGGTCACTTACATGTTGTCCCCAAACTTTGTCGAACCTCACCCGAAAGCTATCGAATGTCTTTCAAACTTTTTTATAGAACTTTGCGAGTTTGTCTAAAGTAGTGTAATGAGATTTATTATGTGTGAATTAGCTTATACTACCATGAATTTATGTATGAATTATAGTGAAATATGATTATTGTAGCACTAGTGTATTAAATGTAAAGTTAATGTATGACTATGAATGTGCTATTGTTATATAGTTATAATGAAGTGCTTTTCACCAAGTAGAGCACAAATGTAATTAAATGGTGTAAATGTGAGTGAAGCCTTGGTGTATGCTTGATTTAGACATAGTTATGGACTTATATGGAATAGTGAATTTATACCTTTTTGGTATCTAGTGTTGGCTTGGTACTTTAAAGATGTCTAATGATTCGATACCTTTGGGTATTTAGTATTGACACGGTATCTAGTGTTCCCAATTGTCCATGGTTATATAGAGGTCATGCTATGAAAGTGTTTATTGTATATGTACTATGCTTGATGAATATATGACAATTAAGTATATAGTGAAGATAATGCAAGATGTACGTGTAATTGTTAAGATATGAAGTGCATGGTTTTATATATACGTTTATACGCCATTGTTAATTAAGCAGCATATAAATTGCATGTTGAAACTATGTGGTTCTGATTTTCGATTTCGGGATACATAGGAAGTTCTATATACTAATTTCGAGTTCGAACCAAATATTGATGTATTGTTAAGTATCTTTGCAATTAGTGACAAATTAGAGAAGTGACCTATAAAAAAGTTTCAAAGGTTAGTAGCAACTTTAGAGCAATAACTAAATAGGAAAATTAGAAGTGAAATTACTTTCATAGAGCGGAATTAAATGACTAGTCAAGATAGTTAAGCAGGAGTGGATAGTTGAGTTATTCATACATCTAGGAATAATTCTAAGTAGTAAAGGTTAATGCTAGTTAAGTTTTAATAGTGTACCTAGTTGAAACAATACTACAATCATGAATGAATTAGGCATGTTTTTAGGTATACTTAGCGAACTATTATTATTATAAGTAACTTAGTTATATGTCGTTTTAGTAGATTTCAAAATGAAGATGTTTCGGAGGCTAGGATTATGGCAGCCGCGAAGAATCTCCCGAAGATATAGTATAGATCATAAAAAGTATTATACTTTGTAATATACTTAATTGTATATCTAACTAAGATTGACCAAGATTTGTCCATGTAATCAAAACGTTGTATTTGTTATGAAGGTTTTAATTTGATAATATGTAGTTTGTACCATGGTCAATTGAGTTATATATTGATTATATTAATGTGATTGTTAGCAATTATAGCGTCCAGGATACTCTCGAGGGGTATAAGAGTGTTACAATTCAACCCCTTTATTAGCCACTAATACCTTAGTAATATTCGTTGAAAACAAATAGGTTATGCAAATTTTTTAAATTAAATTAAATTAACTTATGGTTCTTTAATAAATATTTATAATGGCCTCAACACCAGGTCAGCCGTAAACAGTACTTTCTGATGGTAAATAGTGCTTTTCGGGCCCGAAAGGACACCTGAAAGTCAAAAATATTTCATTGGACCATCGAAAAGTATTGGTCATGATGAGTCTGGGGTTGAAATTTGAAGTGAAATTGAGGTCAGATGAGCCTCCAAAGGTCTAAAATACGAAAAATGTAGAGAGTCAATTTTCCTGATAGAAAAAAGTGACTTGATTTTTCATAAATTATTAAAAATAGTAAACGAATTCCGAAAATTACTAGATTTTGCATGTCTACAAGAATTTTTATGTAGAATATTTTAGTGATGGAATTAAATTTTTCGGTGATACCGACAATTGTCGAATCGGATCGATAAGTTTGAATCGGACCAATAACGAACTCCGATTGAGCAAAAAATTTACGTGCTAACTATTTTTGATGTGATAAGAGTGATGGAATTATTTTTGGAGTGATTTGATGGCTGAAAGAGAAAATTTTCATTGGGCTTTAAAGGGCCTAAATTGGGACTTTAGAATTAATTGGGCTAAGCCAATGGATCAAGCCCAATTTTGGGCCCAATAGGAGTATTTAAGAAGCCAAAAATTTGGAGAAATTTTCAGAAATTCATCAGCCTTCTCCTCTCCTCTTTTTGGCCGAACCAAGCTTCCCTCTTTCCTCTCTCTCTCTCTCTTACTTCTTAATCACTCAAAAATTTCCATAAATCCCAACTTAAGAATTGTAGTTCCATCTCTCTAGATTACCAACATAGTTTCTATTGTTTGATTTGAGCAAGGAAAGTGAAGGAATCAAGTAGAGAAAGAAAAAGGGGTAAAATTTAGTTTGAGAAATTCATTGATTTAAATGAATTCTTTAGTATTTTTCATAGATTTTGAGGTGTAGAATATGATTATGAGCTTGAATTTTGCATTTGAGAACAAAAAATAAAGAAAACTAAGGTTTATTGGCCGGCCAATGTAGGTGAAAAGAAGAGGAAGGTTTTTCAATGGATAAAGGCAAGGAAAATGAGGCATAGGCTTCCTAATTCAAGTGAAAAATATAAATGACTAGCAAATCTTTATATTTTTTAAGTTTATGAATTTAATTCCTTTATGTATTTATGGTAAAAAATTTTAAAGTTATTAAATGATGAAATTTGTTTAGGGTAAATGAAATTAAACCTTAAAAGAGATGAAATGAAAGCTAAAAAGGAAGAAAGAAAATTTTTAATGTGATGTTCTTTGGGTGGTTGAATTTTCCTCTAAAGAAAAATGATGGAATTTTGCATGAAAATAATATATATTAGCCTAAATCAAATATAGAAATGATAAATTGTGTCCATGAATTTTTATTGAATATTTAAAATTTATTTTGGAATTTTTAAGATTATGTAACATATATTTATATAGTGAAAGTTGTGAAATAATTGATGATTTTAGTAGAAAATAATAGCAAATAATAAATAATGCATAAATAAATTTTATTGGAATTTATTGAAATTAATAGAATTTTATTGAAAATTAAATGTGTATATGTATAAATGAAAATATTGAATTAGTAATGAATAATTGCATAAAAAATGACTAAAAAGGTGAATTAATATGAAATTAAATTATAGTTAATGAAAAAGAAATAAAAAGTCAACCGTTGAATTTTTCAGAAATTAAAAAGGTTAATAAAGTAATTATTATTATGCCCTTAGAATTAGTCAGGCAGTAAAACTAGTTCTGGATATAATTGGCTAGCCATAGGAGCACCTTTTACCACGGTGTAAGTCATGGCGACTTGCTTTGCTATAGGTAGGATCTTTGATCTTCATAGCTTAAGTGTAAAGTGAAAGTGAAAAGTGCAGTGTTATGGGAATGGTTCCTTGGGAATCATTTTCCCTTTAGTGGGGCCCATGGGATCCATGTTCCGTGTATCCGGTCTGAAATTTTCTGTCAGGCCTATATTAGGGGCATAATGGAAGTAAATTGATAAAAATGTGAAAAGATAATGATAACTGATAATAAATAGTGAAAATGACTAAAGTGAAAGAAAAAAAAGTTTAGGAGCAAAATAGTAATTTTCTCCAAAAGTGTAAAAAGTAAGTAAATTAAGTAAGAATTGCTTAAATAAAGATAAAATAGTCAGATAATAGTTAAATTATCTAAAAAAGTGAATTTTATAGTCAATAAGAACTAAAACGTAATTTTGCTTATAAATGTCAAAATAAGTATATAAGAATGTAAACTGCCTCCGATTATTAGTTCAAAAAAAATAAGATTAATAGGAGCAAACTTGAATTTACGCTAATAAAATGAAAATATTATAGGGAAATTAAAATTTATGTTTTAATAAGTAATTAAATGATTTTATGAATATTTTGTATAAGTTATTATTTAAGAATAATGATGATAAGTTTAAGAAATGTATTGATTACTAGTCACCACTGAGCATGTTGAGTGCTCAGCGTGTAGTTTTTGTTGCGTGTAGGAAATCAGGAGCAGGAGCAGGAATACAAGTTACAATACTTCTTTTAGGAGTTTTTGTTATATTGACTTGGCATGTATATAATATTACAGTTAGTTATATAAATGTTAAACAAAATTTATATTAGTAGAATTTTATTTTTGATATGTATGAGATGAAATGAATGGGTATGTTTGCTATTATTTATTGTTGTGCCTTTAAGAGGCTGTGTGAAATTATCTGTGTTTCAGGGGGCTAGTTCTATATATAGCCATTATACTATAAAAATTTTATTAAATGCATAGTAAATTGGACAATTATAGGTTATCGGCGAATTATTTTCAAATTAATAAAAGCATGAAAAAAATTTTTCGGCCTTTAGTACACCGGTACAGTATTATGAGTGATAAGAGTGTTACATTTTGTGGTATCGGAGCAGTGGTTTAGACGGTTGTAAGATCGGAGTGGGTGTAATGCTTGATTTAAATTACTTATATACATGTCAATTGTTATTTTGAGAAGCTATTTTGGAATTAATGTATTCTTGCTCCTTTCTGTTTTATAGTGAAAAGATGTCTAGAGAGCCGAGCCGCGAGGTTGGAGATAATAGGAGTGAGGCCTCCAGTAATATGGGGCAGTAGGAGGTCCCACAACAGCAGGCACCTCCACCAATAGATCCTCCTTCACCTCCTCCTCCTTAGTTAGATTTTCTCAACTTGATGTCAGACTACATTCAGCAGCGATTACAGATTGCTCAGACTCAATCGCCATTAGTACAGTTTCAGTCACCTGCTCCACCAAAAAGAAAGCCTATCTTGGAGCAGCTGAAAAGACTTGGGGCTGAAGATTTTTTAGGCCATGATCCCTTGACTCCAGTTTCTACAGAAGAGTGGTTATTCAAGATTAAGAGATTATTTGAGATTACCCACAGTCCCTTGGAGGAAAAATTTGAGGGTATAATTGCTTTATTACAGGGTCCAGCGTTTATTTGGTGGGACTCAGTCAGGAGGCATACACCAGCAGACCGTTTGAACTGGGAGTTCTTTGTTGATCAATTTGAGAAGAAATACATCGGGATTGAGTATAAGATTGCCATGCATGATGCCTTCTGGAGATTGAGGCAAGGAAACCATACAGTGGTTGAATACGACAGAGAGTTTGAGCGCCTGAGTGCCTATATGGATGAGGGCCAAACTACAGAAGAAATATTGTGTTAGCAGTTTGAAAGAGGATTACACACTGAACTGAGGCAGATTATTGGGGCCCAGCGTTATCTTGATCTACAGTCCATGATTGATGCGGCTCTCAAATTAGAAGCCACTCAAGCTGAGCAAGTAGAGAGAAAGTCCCGATTTCAGTAAAAGAGGAAGCAGGGACAAAGCAATGGAAAAACAGTACAGGGTAAGAAGCAGAAGGGTTAGCAAACACCTCAGGGCCACCCACCAACAGGTCGGGGACAGGGTAGTGCCTCTTGTGGCAAGTCTACTGCTACTACAACTTTCAGTGCACCCCGAGCCAGAGATAACGGGTCATTAGTACAATGTGAACACTGTGGCAGGACACACCCTGGGGAGTGCATATTTTTTGCAAGAGCTTGCTTTAAATGTGGGTCCAGAGATCATCAGATCAAAAACTGCCTTATGCTACAAACTGCTTCAGCCATTTCACCAGCTTCTGGTACTGGATCATCTGCACCACGAGGGCATGGTAGGGGAGCTGCCCTAATCCTTCAGCCTCCAGACCAGTTGGTCAGTCATCACAGGGATCGAGGTGATCAGGGGGACAGGCTTATGCTGTCAGAGCCCAAGAAGAGGAGGATGTTCCTGATGTGATAGTGGGTAAGTTTGTTTTTTTATCTGATTCTGTGTATGCATTGATAGATCCTGGCTCCACACACTCTTACATTAGCATAGAATTGGCACGAGATAAAGGGATAAAAGAGGCATACTTGGACCAGGATATCTTGGTGAGTAATCATCTGGAGTATAGTGTAGTAGTAAATAAGATTTATAGACAGTGTCATGTTGGTGTCCAAGAATATGTATTCCTGGCAAATCTTATTGAATTGCCCTTCCATGAGTAGTGTTTTCCGATGGTAAATAGTGCTTTTTAGGCCTAAAAGGACATCCGAAAGTCAAAAATATTTCATTGAACCATCAGAAATTATTGGCCATGGTGAGTTCGAGGTTGAAATTTGAAGTGAAATTGAGGTCAAATGGACCTCCAAAAGTCAAAAATACGAAAAGGTAGCAAGTCAATTTCTCTAGTAGTAAAGGTGACTTGATTTTGCATAAATTATTAAAAATAGTAAACAAACTCCAAAAATTGTCAAATTTTGTATGTCTATATAAATTTTTATGTAGAATATTTTAGTGATCAGAATTAAATTTTTTGGTGATACCGGTAATTATCGAATCGGATCGATAAGTTTGAATCGGACCGATAACGAACTCCGATTGAGCCAAAAATTTGCGTCTTAGCTATTTTTAATGTGATAAGAGTGATGAAATTATTTTTGAAGTGATTTGATGGCTGAAAGAGAGAGAAATTTCATTGGACTTTAAAGGGCCTAAATTGAGCCTTAAGAATTAATTGGGCTAAGCCAATGGATCAAGCCCAATTTTGGGCCCAATGAGGAGTATTAAGGAGCCAAAAATCTGGAGAAATTTTCAGAAATTCATCAGCCCTCTCCTCTCATCTCTTTGGCCGAACCAAACTTCCCTCTTTCCTCTCTCTCTCTCTTGCTTCTTAATCACTCAAAATTTTCCATAAATCCCAGCTTAAGAATTGTAGTTCCATCTCTCTAGATCAAAAATATAGTTTCTATTGTTTGATTTGAGCAAGGAAAGTGAAGGAATCAAGTAGAGAAAGAAAAAGTGGTAAGATTTAGTTTGAGAAATTCATTGATTTAAATTAATCCTTTAGTGTTTTTCCATAGATTTTGAGGTGTAGAATATGATTATGATCTTGGATTTTGCATTTGAGAACAAAAAAAAAAGAAAACTAAGGTTTATTGGGCGGCCAATGTAGGTGAAAAAGAAGGGGAAGGTTTTTCAAGGGATAAAGGCAAGGAAAAGGACGCATAGGCTTCCTAATTCAAGTGAAAAATATAAGTGACTCGCAAATCTTTACATTTTCTAAGTTTATGAATTTAATTCCTTTATGTATTTAGGGTAAAAATTTTTAAAGTTATTAAATGATGAAATTTATTTAGGGTAAATGAAATTGAACCTGAAAAGAGATTAAATGAAAGTTAAAAAGGAAGAAAGAAAATTTTTAAGGTGATGTTCTTTAGGTGGCTGAATTTTCCTCTAAAGAAAAATGATGGAATTTTGCATGAAAATAATATATATTAGCCTAAATTAAATATAGAAATGATAAATTGTGTCCATAAATTTTTATTGAATATTTGGAATTTATTTTGAAATTTTTAAGATTATGTAACATGTATGTATATAGTGAAAGTTGTGAAATATTATGAAATAATTGATGATTTTAGTAGAAAATAATAGTAAATAATAAATAATGCATAAATAAATTTTATTGGAATTTATTGAAATTAATAGAATTTTATTGAAAATTAAATGTGTATATGTATAAATGAAAATATTGAATTAGCAATGAATAATTGCATAAAAAATGACTAAAAAGGTGAATTAAAATGAAATTAAATTATAGTTAATGAAAAAGAAATAAAAAGTCAACCGTTGAATTTTTCAGAAATTAAAAAGTTTAATAAAGTAATTATTATTGTGCTCTTAAAATTAGTCAGGCAGTAAAAATTAGTTCTGGATATAATTAGCTAGCCATAGGAACATCTTTTATCGCGGTGCAAGTCATGGCGACTTGCTTTGCTATGGATATGATCTTTGATCTCCATAGCTTAGGTGTAAAGTGAAAGTGAAAAGTGCAGTGTTATGTGAATGGTTCCTTTGGAATCATTTCTCTTTTAGTGGAGCCCATGGGGTCCATGTTCCATGTATCTGGTCTGAAATTTTCTGCTGGGCCTATACTAGGGGTATAATGGAAGTAAATTGATAAAAATGTGAAAAGATAATGATAACTGATAATAATGAGTGAAAAATGACTAAAGTGAAAGAAAAAGAAAGTTTAAGAGCAAAATTACTGAGTGTAAAAAGTAAGTAAATTAAGTAAGAATTGCTTAAATAAAGATAAAATAGTCAGATAATAGGTAAATTGTCTAAAAAAGTGAATTTTATAGTCAACAATGACTAAAATATAATTTTGCTTGTCAAAATAAGTATATAAAAATGTAAAATGTCTCAATTATTAGTTCAAAAAAATAAGCTTAATAGGAGCAAACTTGAATTGACGCGAATAAAATGAAAAATATTATAGAGAAATTAAAATTTATGTTTTAATAAGTAATTAAATGATTTTATGAATATTTTGTATAAGTTATTATTTAAGAATAATGATGATAAGTTTAAGAAATGTATCGATTACTAGTCACCACTAAGCATATTGAGTACTCAGCGCATAGTTTTTACTGCGTGCAGGAAATCAGGAGCAGGAGCAAGAATACAAATTACAAGACTTCTTTTAGGAGTTTTTATTATATTGACTTGGCATGTATATAATATTACAGTTGGTTATGTAAATGTTAAACAGAAGTTATATTAGTAGAATTGTATTTTGGATATGTATGAGATGTAATGAATGGGTATGTTTGCTATTATTTATTGTTGTGCTTCTGAGAGGCTGTGTGAAATTGTTTGTGTTTCAGGTGGCTAGTTCTATATGCAGCCGTTATATTGCAAAAATTTATTAAATGCATAGTAAATTGGACAGTTATAGGTCATTGGCGAATTATTTTCAAATTAATAAAAGCATGGAAAAAAAATTTCGGCCTTTGGTACACCGGTACAGTGTTAGGAGTGATAAGCGTGTTACAATATTTATATGAATTCTCAATAATTTGTACATTATAGCTAATTTAGTATAGTTAAACTGGCCATACCGAATAATAATTTATTATTCAATTAGTAAATTTCAGTTTTACTATTTTTATTATATCAATATATGCATCAATTGATGACACATCAACTTTTTAAATATTAATATCAATTAGTCATTAATTTTGCGACTTATTAATATTTGTGTCAATCAATAAACTTTAAGACTACTAATATTTATATTGATCCATAAACTTTAAGTTTACTGATATTTTTACCATCAATTAAAACAATTACCAATATTTGTAATTGTACAAAACAAATCTTCAGAATCATGTTAATGTCTACGGCAAAACGACGTCAATGGACAATGCTATTCTAATCTTTTTTTTAATAATTTCATATATTAAAAATTTTCAAATTTTATTATGATATACTTCATTCAATGCATTAATTTATTAAAATAATTCAAAATTTTCTTATTAGATTTATTTACTGTTTAATTTTTATAAATTAAGACTTAAATTCCCTAGAGTCAGGATGTAGTAAAATTAAAATTTAGATTTCCTCTAGTCGGATTGTAGTAACTAACAATTTCCAATTATCAAAATTCGTAGTAAACACTTGATTGTATTAATAACGTATTATAAATAAATAGAGAATAATAAATATAAAAAACAAAATTAAGTCAGAAATATATAGTAAAAATATTTTAATGAACATATTTATATGTAAAAATATTATAATGAACATATTTATATGTTAAAGATTGGGTAAACGAGTTAATAGTAAAGTTTAAATGGAAATATAATACTAAAATCTAATTAGGAATAAATTACTGTACGTATATTTCTGCACCCGATTCATTGACGGAAAAGCGCTGACGTGTTAATATCAGAGCCACACATCTCAATTACCATAGTCAGCTCATTTCCGCCATCGCCGCACACTATACTAGCTCCACTCCGACACTCTGAGATCGCTACGCTACCTCATGGGTTTCTCTAGAAAAGGAACTAAAACTAAAATTTAATTAAAAGAAAAAGAAAGAATTACGAAAATGTCTTTATTACGCCACGTAACCCCTCACACTCTCTTTCACTCTTCTTCTCCATTCTCTTCAAAACTACCACTCAGCAAAATCTGTTCCCCAAGAACTCGCTTCTCTTTCTCGATCAAAGCCATGGCTTCCTCTACTAAAAAGGTAATAATATCGAAAGCGACGCTTCGTCTCCTCTAAAACGACGAGTCTTTTTTCTTATTGAATTCTGATAGTTATTATTTGTTTCTGTGGTGTTTTGTTAGGTTTTGGTTCCGATTGCGAACGGAACGGAGCCGATGGAGGCGGTTATAACAATCGACGTTGTAAGAAGATCTGGTGCTGACGTCACTGTTGCCTCTGTTGAGAGTCAGCTTCGAGTTGAAGCCGGCCACGGCATCAAGATCATCGCCGATGCTCTCGTTTCTGATTTATCTGGCACCGGTTTTGACCTCATTACTCTTCCGGTAGCTCTCTTTCTCTTTTTTCAAACGAATTAGCTGTGGTTGTGAATTTGTGCTTGTTGATTGTTGCTTTTGCTTGTTAAGCTTATTAGTGGATTCGGTAGACTTCGTGTATGACTTCGCCTAAATGATCTAATTGTTGGATTTTATAGTTTTTGTTACTTGAAAAAGTCTTTAAGCTGCTGGTTTATAAGTTCATTCTTGTTTTTTTGTGGAAGTGGAAAATTGATTGGTGTGGTGGAATTTATGGTTGTTTCTAGTCTATTCTGTTGTATATGAAAATCATCAGGCAGGCAAATGTGCTTGATTTTTTCATGGAAGATTAATGGTGGATGCTGGTGTTCCTCAAAAAAATTAATCGTTTTCTCGATTGAAAAAAATATGATTTATGACTTTTCCTCTATATTGACGGCAACTAGTTTATGTTATGTCACCATTATCCATTTCAAGTTTTTGGTGAAATTGTGCAACTATTTGATGTCAATGATTGCTGGGAATGCGGCCAGACAATGGAAATTGGAAAGTTTTCCCTTCCGCTACTGAGCGGATGTTATGGGTTCTAATAGTTTACTATAGGAAATTTAATCTTTTCATATTGTCTTTTTCTTCTAGGATTTTGGATTTGAGAATGAAAAATTTTGCTGCTTGCTTTATCATTCTTTTATTGTTTCTTGTGATTGCTTATGCTAACTAGAGGCTTTATTTTTATAAGGGAGGCATGCCAGGTGCTACCAACCTTAAAAATTGTGGAGCTTTAGAAAGTATGGTGAAGAAGCAGGCTGCAGATGGGCGGCCTTATGCAGCGGTTTGTGCTTCTCCTGCTGTGGCACTTGGGTCGTGGGGTGTGCTAAAGGGATTGAAAGTATGACTGGCGACCCATTGCTCTTGTTGAATTTCAAAATAAATTATTTTCTGGACAGAATTCTGTTTCTGTTATTTTTGGGGATTATGGCAATCAAAAATGTTCAGAAGAAGCAATTGTTTTGACAGGCAACTTGTTATCCGTCATTCATGGAGCAATTGCAATCTTCTGCTATTGCTGTTGAATCAAGAGTGCAACAGGATGGTGTTGCTGTAACAAGCCGTGGACCTGGCACTACCATGGAGTTTGCTGTTGCACTAGTTGAGCAATTGTATGGCAAAGAAAAAGCTAATGAAGTTTCTGGGCCTCTCGTAAGTATTTTGTCAGCTGTATTTTTTTGTTTGTATGACTAAAATGCTATAAAGAAATGGGGGTAAAAAGTCTGATTTTGCTGGAAAAATATTATGTGTTCTAAAGCAAATTGTAAACACTGTTAAAACATTAATGTGGTCATCATAATATAGTTCAAGGGAGAGTTAGTATCGGTTATTTTTAAGTTTTGTAGTGTGATCTGCAACTGAAGGATATGAAATGTTTGATTAATTCAATTTGTCGATCAATGTTTCTTTTGATCAATGTGCCTTCTCTTCGGTAATTTTTAAATTTTCTTCTCTTCAAACACCAACCGCACAAAACTCATACTGTTGAACATTTAACGAACTTATTGTAGGCGCAAATGCATTGTTGTTCAGAATTATGTTATGGGAAAATTTCTTGGCCATGCAGCTTCAAATATTTTGTTCTGTAATTCTTGTGCTTAATGATTTTTCCAATTTGGTATCTTACTGCATCTTTTTTGCAGGTGATGCGCCCCAACCATGGGGATGAATATACCATAAAGGAGATAAATCCAATGCAGTGGACATTTAACACTACTCCTCAGGTATGCCTTTAAATCTAACATTTTGTTACTGCTCCAAACCCACACCACAACCCCCCCCCCCCCCCCCCCCCCCCCCAAAAAAAAAAAAAAATGAAACAAAGAGAGAAGGAAAACTCCCAGTTATCTTCATACTTCTCTTGATTTATTTTTCTATTAACTTTTAACCAACTAACGAGTATGTGAGTGGAATAACTATTAAATTAATCAAACTAATATGATATATAGGTTTTGTTAAAACCCTAAGCAGCGTTACAGTAATCTTAACCAGTTTTGGGTGGACTATATTCTTGCTTGGGTGTGAACCCAGCAGGTGCATTCCTGAATTGGAAGTTTTCAATTAATTGAAGTAGTTGGCTTTTCTTGCCTTTGAAATTTTTGAGTGGAACGGGAAGTATTATACCTGATTGTCTTCCTTTTTCCTCTAGGTTCTTGTGCCCATTGCCAATGGCACAGAGGAAATGGAAGCTGTTATGATCATAGATATTCTGCGACGAGCTAAAGTAAATGTTGTGGTGGCTTCTGTTGAGGACAAGCTGGGAATTCTGGCTTCTCGTAAAGTTAAGCTTGAGGCAGATGTGCTCCTTGATGAGGCTTCTAAACTTTCATACGATCTAATAGTCTTGCCAGTAAGTAGAGTTTCTGTGTGTTTGTTTGTTTGTTTGTTTTTTTAACCTAAGTGGTTGACTTATTTATGCTTCTGTCCCTTTGCAGGGTGGATTGGGTGGTGCCCAGGCATTTGCAAAGTCAGAAAAGTTGGTGAACATGCTAAAGAGGCAGAGGGAATCAAATAGACCATATGGTGCTATATGTGCATCTCCAGCTCTAGTCTTGGAGCCTCATGGTTTGCTTGAGGTATAACCTTTATAAGATCAATTCTAATATCATCATTGAGATACTAAATCGCCAATGCCATTTGTAGTTTCAGAAATTAATTAATGGGTACACTTGGTTATTCAAAAATTGATAATTGAAGATGCTATCAACCAAGCAATGATCTACATCACAGTGAGGACCATATCAATCAAGCAGGCACTATTATATTGTGCAATGTATAAATTATTATGCATAATATGCGTTCCTGGGTTAAAATTTTCTTCTCTTAGGTTTTGTATGTATGTTGGTTTCTTACTGTGAAATACGTGTTGTTTGGTTCAGGGTAAAAAAGCCACAGCCTTTCCTGCAATGTGTGAGAAGCTGTCTGATAAGACTGAAATTGAAAACAGAGTTGTGATCGATGGGAACCTCATAACTAACTAGCAGAGGCCCGGGAACTTCAATGGAGTTTGCGTTGGCGATTGTAGAGAAGCTGTTTGGACGGCAGACGGCATTAGAGCTTGCTAAAACAATGGTTTTCGTAAGCCAGTAGGGTTTGTATGTGTAAGTACCTGCCTTTAACTTCCTACTACTACTATTTACTAAGAGAGAGAGACATTAGGATGAGAGAGCTGAATTCGTATTTCAAAATGGAGTCAGGTTGCGGATAAATCGTGTATTGACTATTTGTAATAAATAAATGCGTTTTTGAGCTTTCCCGGGCTCGTAATATTTTTTTTTTTTTATTTTTTAAAATTTTTTTGTTTCTTAAAATGTGGTTCATGTTAATGATGGATCGAATGGTAGTTATGCCATTCAAATATAGAACACGATATAGTGGAGCAAATTTAAACTTTGATACTATAAGAGGTAAAATCTATAAAAAGTAAAATCTATTTTCAAGTTCACGAATTTTAAAATTTTCTATATTTAATTTCTTTAAAATAATAATAACAATAATAATTATGTTAGGTCGAGATATGAGATAACTAATAGGTTTAACATTTGTGTATTTTAAAAGTTTTGAATTACATTTTAAAACTTAGTGATCTAATTGAGAATGGATTATTTTTTCTTATGGAAATCAGTGTTAAATTTTAAAACTTTTAAATTTAATGTGGAACATTTTAGAAAATTTAGTGGCCGAATAGAGAATAAAATTTTATCAGCCTGATATGTTGTTAACTTTAATCGGAATATACTGAAGTGATATTAACGTGCCGTTTATAATCAATTAAAATATAGGAATCTTATAATTTTTATTTAAAAGGATTTTGAATTTTTCATAATAATTATCAGTACAATTATAAGCTCAATAATTTTCATAATAATCATTTCCGAATGCTTGATGGTTGGTCGGTTATGAACTCCTTAAATATAATGATCTAAGAACAGCATTGGCAAATGCCTTTTTGACGAAGCTAAGTTGATTTTTGATGGTGGAATTTTTCTTTGAATGAAGGGAATATATAGATTGCCATTTTATCATTACTGGTACAATTTAGAAATCTTTCTGTCAAATTATCATCTCAAGATGAGCTGGATAAAAAAAAATCGAATTTTTGATTAATCAAAAAATTGTTTGAAAATCAAACTGATTGTAAGGTTAATTAAACTGATAATTTAGAGTTATAATTTCTAGAAACTGATAATTAAACATTAGTCAACAATTAATCAGTTTATCTACATTTTATATTTTAGAGTTTTATTTTTTCACTTAAATATTTTTGTACATTATAGAATTATGATTTATGACTTTTTAAATTATTATTATAATATATATTTTTAGTAAATAAATATTAAATTATCTTCTTATTATAATCATTTATTCACTACATGTGCATTATAACTATTATATTGTTAGTTTTATGTTGAGTCTATAATTTTGACATTAAAAATATTACATTTTATATAATTTATTAATTTAGATGTTAAAAATTTTTAATAATTAACCAAAAAATATTGAAATCGATAGAAAAAAAATTAAAAAAAAATTAAAATTGATATAATGATTAACTGAAATTAAAGAAAGTGATTAATAAAATTATTAATGTATGGATTAACTACATTCAATCTAGATTCCTCACTTCTTGACTAAAGTTGTCTATGCATTAGTAGGGACTGGTGGAATCATCCCAAACAGTAACAAATTTCCCTCTCTTTGGGTTATATGTCCAAATCATTGAATTGTTGTTGTTTTTAATATGTTATTATTATTATTATTATTATTATTATTAGGTTTATCATCTAAAATGTCCCTGAACTTATATTTATACTTACAACTGATACATTAACTTTTATCATATTTAAATAACCATTTAAACTTTAAATATTATTAAAAATTACTATTTAAATTTCAAATAACGATGATAATTTACAATCCGAATATATAAAAATATTGCACACAGTATTATTATATGTTAATATTAATTAAAGTTTAGATAGTAAATTATTATCGTTATTTAAGTTTAAATAGTGATTTAAGATTAATTTTGAAGTTCAGTTGGTGATTTAAATTTGATGAAAGTTCAGGTATCAATTATGAAAATAAATATAAATTTAAAGAATATTTTAGGTATTTAGCCTTATTATTATTATTATTATTAAATACAAAGAAATTAAAAAAAAAACATAATATCTAATTATAACTATAAATATCAGTATGAATGATTGAAGTTGAGATTTTTCAGACAATTATGATAGTTTGAACTTGACGGTTTTTTATTTAATTATATTTAAGAAATTGAATTGTGAATTCTACAATAAATTTACGAACTCTTGTCTCATTAATGTGCAAATCTTAAAATTAAGGGTGAGAATGGTTTGTTAATTGATTCGGGGTTTTATTTTATTTGGTGTAATTTTTGAAATTATTTAGGAAATTGGTGTAATTTTGGGAATAATTAGGAAAATGATATGTTAAAAAACAACAACCTAGGTTGCCGTTTTCTGTCAGGTGGGGCCCAGTTGTCATAGGATATTTTTTGCATAAAAAACGACACACGAGGGTGCCTTTTTTCACTATTCAAAATAGCGACGTTTTGATGGCTGAGCGCATTAGCGAGACGGTGTCGTTTGGTGCAGACAAAGACAACGTCGTTTTTACGGGTGAGGAGATGCGGGGAATGAATTATTTGAGGTGGGACTCGCTTGTCAGAAAATGGCAACAGCAATCAAATATATTTTTTTTATTTTTTCTGCAAAGGTACACGAAAATTACTGTGCGCTACATGGTACACAATAATTTCTGTGACCTGCAGCAGAGGAATGGGAAAACTGAATGTTTTTAATTTTTTTGAATAAAGGGCGGACAAGGAATTGGCTGATCAAATCCAAATTATCGCACTACTCTATTTGCATGGTGCCATTCAATAATATTAAAGCAGATGAGTGGTACGATCGACATCCGACATGCCTGTCCATTTCTACAGTACTCTGGGAGCATATTGATTATGTTGGTGTAAGGCTCCCACTCAAACTGCGACACAAAATTAACAAACTATAACGCGCTTAACTACATTATCAATATTAAACCATAAATTTTTATAGTTACAACGAACCTGTTCGATGGACTATGTATCTAACAAATCTCCATTCTATGAAGATTACGCATGTTCAATGGTTTTGTCCACCTAAATTAATTGCATAATCGATTAAATATACATTTTTTGTGAAATTAAAAATGCTAAAAATTTATTCAAATTTTAAATAATACCTAAATTCGTATGGCGTGACTTCATTTAGCTCATATGGTTGGATGTGTTCTGGCCTAAGCTGAGAAAATCGATCCCATGCCCATATTTGTAGCAATTGCAAATAGCCAGCAACTCTTTTAGCGTCAGGGCAAGTGGCCCTGCAAAGATCTCTGTACAGCCAAGCAAGACAAGCTGATCTCCAACTATATTGCCTAATAGAATCCAAATCCTTTAGAAGAGGAAGAAACATCAAGTGCACCAAATGTGAATTTTGTGATGAAAATAACAATCCACCAAAACATCTCAGCATCCATGCCCTCGCATGCTAGCGTACCAACTCAGGCGGTACATCATTAGGCAATTCATCGAATGTTGCATCCAACCATGTCAATTTCACTTTACCTCCACGCAATTCATTTTCTGAAGAAACTGCTCTTAGTAGATTTTAACAAATATTCATCCAATCCAAGTTTTTTTTACCTTTAACCGGTTCACCCTCAACTTGTAAACCTGTTAAAATTGCAACATCTTGAAGTGTAATAGTTGCTTCACCACACGTGAGATGAAATGTATGCGTTTCAGGTCGTCACCTCTCAATAAACAATGTGATTAAATTCCAGTAATTGAATCACACCAATATTCACTATTCCAATAAAACCACCTGTTGTTATATAGTACAAAATTCTCGGATCAATATTGGTATAATGTTCATCCACACTGCTCTTTCTTGTTCTCAACAATTCTCTCTCAGCCTTGAATATAAATAAAACAAGTCGATCCATATTGTTAAAATTAAAATATATCATTAAAATATCTCGATATGTGTAATATATATAAATAAATAATTTCTTTTACTGAATTATTCCATATTGCATCTGAACGGTGTCTCTCTTGTATTGTTAACAATTCGTCATTAATAGGACCTGGATTTATTCGTGCAGCTCCTAAATGTCGATCCATGTTTAAACCTGAAATGAATTTAACATCATCCATGTTGAATTAATCGTTACATTTTATTATTATTTACACTTTCTTCATGTGTCGCCATATTTATTGTAAATAAATTAATTTTTTATGTCAACAGTTTATTATGGTGAAACAAAAAGTTAAAATTGATAAATCTCAAATTATGAAATAATAACATTAAATAATTTTTCTCTAATATTGATATAAAACACTTAAAATATAAAATACATTAAAGTTCGTAACATAATACACCGCCATTCTCATTGATAGAATACTAATTTTTCACAATTCCCTACTTAACATAATATTTAGGCCATAAATTATAATTATACCATTTACAATAAGTTCTTTGATCCATTGGAATTGTATCTCTTATTTTTATAAATTTTTCATCACTTACTTTAATGGCTTCCTTCGCGAAAATGAGAACAAAATCCCTATATTTTTCCATATCAGGCATATTCCAAATTGATATGATACATTTTAAATATATCAATGGCACCGTCATCCATAGAGCTTAAGTCATCTCTCTTTTTGTGATGGGATATCCAAATATTATAATATCTTGTAATTTTTTATTTATATTTATAATATGATCGGCAATTGTCATGTCATTTTTAATTATGCTGGGATACAAATTATTCCATTTTTCCTTAACCACTGCCCTTGCAATATCACCTCTCATACATCTCGAAGTCAAATAGGTACACACCATCTATAATTTGAAATAAATCAAATTAAAGGTTATCTGCACAATTTTTTCTTAATACTGTAATATTCATTTTTATTCTAATTCATAAAGATCAATTATACTATAATACTCTATTAAATTAATATATTTCTATTTATTTTATTCCTAAAAATTTATATTAGATACATCAATTCTCGTGCAAAAGTATAATTAAAAAAATTATAAACGGTAAATTTATATAAACTACTTAAACCATATAATTAAACATATCAAACAAAAATTTTTAATTCATACATTATTGGTAAAATTTTAAAAATTTACCATTCAACCAACTAAAATTCTCGATAAAAGGCTAACATCAATATTTACCAAGGTATATAAATTTCTAACACAAGATAATGGACTAATGATAATTGACAGATTATATATTATCATGTAACAATTGTTTTCATTAATTTACTAATCCTAAAATAGCATACCATAATTTTTATACCAACTTTAAATATATTTCTCATTTTTATATATAATAATTAAAAATAAAAATTATAAAAACTTGCCTTCACAAATATTGATTGGAATTATATTTATAACTCAAAACATACCTACATTATAAAAAATAAAATTTAAATTATTCATATATTTATAATTATAAAATAATAATTAAGGAGAAATAATAATTAAAAATAATATATATTACCTTCCTTATATTTTGATGATAGAAATTGTAGGAAATGAAAGAAAGCTACGGGAAACAAAGAAAATGAAAGAAAATGAAAGAGGGAGACACGAGAAGGAACATTTAAGCCCATTTATAGTTAAAAAAAAAATTAAAGAATTCAGGTTTCTCGTGCCTCTGCTGCAGGTCACGGGAATTATTGTGTGCCCTACAGCACACAGTAATTTTCGTGCACCTCTATAGAGAAAATAAAAAAAATTTGATGGAAAAAGGCAGGGGGGTTGCCGTTGTCTGACAAGCAAGCCCTACCTCAAATAATTTATATTCTGTGTCTCCTCACCTGCAAAAACAACGCCATCTTCGTCTGCACCAAATGACACCGTCTCGCCAACGAGCTCAGCCTCGTCAAAACGGCACCCTCATGTGCCGTTTTCTATGCAAAAAACACCCTGTGACAACTAGGCCCCACCTGACAGAAAATGACAACCTAGGTTGCTATTTTTTAACACACCATTTTCCTAATTATTCTCAAAATCACACCAATTTCCTAAATAATTTCAAAAATTACACCAAACAAAATAAAACCCCAATTGATCCGTTAGTGATTTGTTTGGCTAGTTGATTAACATGAATTTTTTAAAATCATTAACTATTAATCAATATATTAAACTTGTTTAACTAGTCCATCAATTTTGATTTTTACTGTGATTAACAAAAAAATTTTTGGTTCATCGCTAAAATTTTTAATATACAATATAAAAACATAGACAAAGTTCAATTTAATTTCCAATTTTTAAGGTAATTCAAAATAAAAATTATAAAATAAACATAATACTAGCTAAAATTCATATTTCACTTTCATCATTTTTCACTTCATATGGTTAATTATTTTGGATAAAATTAAATGTTAAAATATAAATTCTAAAATATAAGAAAATGTAATTAATATATACTATCAAGTAAAACATACACAACAATATACAAAATGAGAAACATCATATGTAAAAATTAATCGGTTACTTTATATAGAATTGGTAATCGAGTCAGGTAGAGTAGACTTAGGTCACTTCAGTTGGTTCTTTTTAGTTTTGAATTTTTTGGGTAATCATTTATTGGATTTCTTTTCTCAGTGGATCCTATCTCGGATCACAATTAAAACTAAAAAATTAGACTGAAATCGAATTAGACCCAAAAATAATTTGATATTTGTTATGGTTTATCAAACAAAAAATCGATTTTTGATATCCAAAAACAATTAAAATCAAACTAAACAAACTTTTAGTAAAATTACGTCATTTTGATACCAAAGCTAGGAGGCTGATAGTGACGAAAATAAAGTGAGACAAAGAGGGCAGCAGATGAAAGAAATGAGCAACAGACCAAAAAAAAAAAAAAGGAAAAAATCGAGAGGTTAGTGATTTGAGATTCTGATAATAAGTATTTTGGTTATATATATATATTAACCAAAATGATTTCGTATTGAATTTTGGTCAATTTTTGTTTTAATTTTTTTTATTTCTTTTCCTTTTATCTTTTACTTATCACACAAAATTTAAACAAATAGACATTTATTTTTTTTCTCTTGGGCTGGTTCTGGTTAGATAAAAAATTGCAAGATCTAACTCTATGTGATTGAGGGGAATAATATAATTTAATATAAAATTTACAAAGAAATAAAAAAGGAAAATTTTTAAGGGATAAAAATAACAATATAATTTAATTATATTTTAAAGTATTACTCTATTTAAGTTTAAAAAAATAAAAAAGAAAAACTTTTAAGATATAAAAATAAAAATATAATATAAATATTAATTGATTAACCAGTACTAAAAAACAAAACTAATCGATAACTAAAAATATTAAAAATTAAAATTAAAATAGAGTTTATCAAACTGATTAATCAAAATAAATAATTAAATTTGTAACCAATGCAGTTTACAAAAAAAAAATTAATTTCTTTTCCATCCTTACCTAAAATGATTGGACAACAGTATCGTCTCTATGCAAATAATTAAAATTATTTGCAAGGAAAAGGGTTTTTTTTTTAAAAAAGAAATTTATACTTTGTTTTGATGAAAAACGAGGAGAGAATAAAAGAATTCTTGGAATTGAGATATCATCATTCTAGCTCTTTTTTTAAATAGAAATCAATAATAGTTTGAGAATTACTGGGCTGCTTTCGGGTTATCAATCCTGACTGATACTCTCAATATTCCCGCAAACAAGAATATTCCGGCAGAATTCGGCGAAAGAACTTTTCGATGGTCAAGTCAGTAAAGGGCAAAAGTATGATTTTTATAAAAAATGGCTAAAAGAAATCGATACCTGATAATTGTAGTCATTTATAGAGATGAGTGTCCCATTCTGGTTAAGAATCCTAATGGCTATGGGAGTCATATCGGAAGAGGAGTTCCGCTAAGATAGGAAGTTTTCATAGAACAAGACGTTAATCTGAAATTCATGTCCTAATAGCACTATTGGAAACAGCATCGTTGAGTCAACACAAGCGACCTGTGTAACGGCTTCAATACCGAGTTAGTCGTGAATAATATTTTTCGACAGTAAATAGTATTTTTCGGGCCAAAAAGTACACTCGGAAGTCAAAAATATTTTATTGAACAATCGGAAAATATTGATCATGGTGAGTCCGGAATTGAAATTTCAAGTAAAACCGAGGTCAAATGAGTCTCAAAAAATAAAAATATGAAAAAGGTAGAGAGTCGATTTTCCCGATAGGGAAGGTGACTTGGTTTTTTGTAATTTTTAAAAATAGTAAATGAACTCTAAATATTGCCAAATTTTGTAGGTCTACCTTAAATTTTGTATATAATATTTTGGTGATAAGAATTGAATTTTTCGATGACATCGACAGTTATCGAATCGGACTAATAAATTTAAATCGGACCGATAACGGAGTCCAATTGAATCAAAAATTTGTATCTCACCTATTTTTTAGGTGATAAAAATTATGAAACCTATTTTAAAATGAATAGGAGCTTTGAAAATGAGAGAAAAAGTTTCGGGGGCCAAAATGATAAAATTATGGATATATATATGTGTGTGTGTAAAAAAAAGGGGGGTGGGGGGCAGTCAACATTGGCCACAAATGGCCATAAAGGGTTAGTAAAAAGAAAGAAAAAACAAAAGGTGCTCATATGTAAAGAAAGAAAGAAAGAAAAGAATGAAAAAAAAAAAGAAAAAGAAAGAAAGTGCAGTGTAGCGACGATGCCAAAGAAGAAAAAGAAAATGAGGGACCGATGATCGCCGGCCGCACCTCCCTTCGGCCACCATCGCGATGGCGATGTGCCATCTCCCTTTTACCGGCGTCCGACCCCGTAGTGGAGGTCCAATCGTCCGATTTCTCTCTCATTTCTTTTTGATCAGTTTTTCTCATTTTTCCTGTGATCTACGACGGCGACAGTGATTCTATTACCATTGGCCGACTCCCAGCAGTGAGTCGAGTCTTTCGGTATACTCCATCGCCCTTCAAACGCCTGCGATTGATAGATCGAAAATGGATTTGGCGGGTTACTTAAGGGCAGATTTCGGCCAACCATTACAATATTTGAGCGCGTGACCACCGAAAAAGGAATCAAGGGATCCCGATCTATAAGGTGGCAGTATCGGATTGTCACTGACAAGATTTTGACGAGCCTCCGGCGACCGGTCCGATGAGCAAATTATTAAGCAAATCGAAGCAAATTCGACTGTTAAGGTATGTGACTACGAAATCTTTTAATTTCTCCTTAATTTGTTGAATTTTCCTTTAAATTTATTAAGAAAAAATATTGAATTATTGATTAAAATTGAAATTAATGTTTTGATTGTTCAATTAAATTTTAATTAAGTATTATATAGTGTACAAATTGAGTTAAGGAAATTTATTAAGAAATTTCCTCAATGAATCAAAAATCCCTTTTTGAAAGAAATGAATTATTGTGTTGTAACTTAATGAAATTAAGTCCTAATTTGATAAAGAAGATGAAATAATATATATCCATAAATGGTTATGGAATTTATAGAAATTTATATGAATATTTTGGAATATTTATTAAATAATGTAATTGATAAAATAGAGAATTTTTGTTGATTATGTTGCATAATGATAATAAGCATAAAATAAATTGGACTTAAATTTTTAATGAAATTTATGAAAATTTAGAGAATTGTTAAGTGTATGTATATACCGTATATGATGAATTATGTTAAACTAATTTATAAAGTAAGCAAAGATGATAATAATTGAAGAACAATGTTCACATAAATTTTTATGGAATTTATGTGATATATGAATTAATTTAAAAAATAAATATGGAATATGCTTAATTAAAATATTGAATTATTGAGAAATAATCCAATAAACAATTAAAAGTTGATAATTTAATTTACACTTCGTATAAGGAAAATGAGAAATTAGATGATAAATTTTCAAAAAATAAAAAGTACAACGAATAAATTAATCGCACTGAATTATTACCAAATAATTCATAATTCAAATAAAAATGGTGAATTATTATAAATAATTCACATTCAATATAATAGTATTTCGAATTCTGAACAATTACCAAATTCAGCCCGATAAAATAAATGTGAAAAGAAAAATGTTGAATTATTAAGAAATAATTCAATAAGTACTAAGAAAAAAAGTGAATTATAATAATCTAATTCACATGTATGTAAAAAGTACCGAGAAAATATTTGACTAAGTAACGAATTGAAAAGATTTTGAAAAGATAATGTATAAAAATCGTAACTGTATAAAAGTACTGCAAAAAAAAATAAATTGAATGACAAAATATACTGATATGAAAAAGTAATGATGAAAGTTAAAAGTTTGAAAAGTTTTCAGTGAAAAATGCTTATGGTGAATTATTGTAGAATAATTCACAAACAAAAGTGATTGAAAAGAAAAAAAAAATTATAATAGAGTGATTGAAAGTAAAAGATCTGAATAATCAAAGTTCTGAAAGATTGATTGATAAATTGTATCGACTCGGAGAAAAGAATTTGCAACTGTCTGAAACTGAAAAGTGTTTTGAAAATAATTGATTGTTTTTACCATTAGCAATAGTCAAGTAGTGATATTCTTATTCAGGATATAATTGGCTAGCCATAGGGACATCCTATACAGCGGTACAAGTCATGGCGACTTGCTTTGATATGGGTAAGATCTCTAATCTTCATAGTATCTGTCATACGTACTGTCATACGTTTTATGAGAAATGATCCTTTGAGGTCATTACTCATTTTTGTTGTGGCCCTGTGGGGTCCATGTCTTGCATATCATTTTGAGAGTCCTGTCATATTGCACTAGGGGCCCATTGAAATAAACAAATCTGAATTGTAAAAGTAAATTGAATGTAAATATTATAAATGAAAAATGACTTGACTGAAAAGAATGAAAACTTTGGGATAAAAATGAAATTGTTCCCAAATGTTATAATTAAAAAAAAAAGAGAGCAAAAATGAAAAGAAAGTGTTTTATAAGAATGAAATGATAAGTAATGTTATATAGCTCATAAAAATAAATCTCTGTAAAGAAAAGAAATTAAAATGGAAAGTTATATGAAAAGACCCATGAGAAATAATTGGTATGCTGTGTACCAATTATTATTTAAAAAAAGTTAAAAATTTGTACTAAGTCTGTAATTAAAAATTAAAAATTAACAATGTTGTATTTTAAGTGTAAAAATAAGACTAAGTAGTGAAAATTTGAAAGTAAA
Organism: Excoecaria agallocha; assembly: GCA_037975025.1. Taxonomy (NCBI): domain Eukaryota; kingdom Viridiplantae; phylum Streptophyta; class Magnoliopsida; order Malpighiales; family Euphorbiaceae; genus Excoecaria; species Excoecaria agallocha. The sequence goes on from CM075808.1 coordinate 74,280,213, forward strand.
AGTTATATACAAAGTAAAATGACCATAAGAAAAGTAACTGTTCAGTTAATAATAGGAAAGGTAATAATTTTTAAATAAGTGCATAAAAAGGCCTATATGTGGAAAGAAAAGAAAATAAATATCGGTATGCAAAGTTTTTCAATTAACTGTATCACTTTGCATTAAAAATTAAAAGCCTTGGTAATTATAATGCGTTAATTAGTCAAAAGGTCAAAGTGAAATAAAAGTACAAATAGTGAAAACTAAATACATAAGTACCCATGTAACTTGTTAAATGAAATAATAACTGTATAAATGTGATTAAAAGTAAAAGTGAGAAATATAGCGATAAATGTGCATTTGTAATTGAAGTACAAAAAAAAACATACTATAAAATAAATTAAAAAGTAAAGAATCAACGTAAAAAGATTTCCAAAATGTTGGTAAATAATAAAAATAATGCTAAAGAAATTAAAAGTAAATTTATGATAAATAAGAATAAAAGTTTGCATAATTTATGTAATTATGCTTTATTTGAAAAATTCTAGGATTAGTAGTCACCACTGAGCATTTCTAGTGTTCAGCACGTAGTGTTTACTGCGTGCAGGTTCTGAAGTGGTGTTGGAGTTCAGTACATGGAGAAGCAAAATTTAAAGATGAAGAAAAGTTAGTTGAAATTTTATTTTAGTATTTGTGGCATGTATATACTCAGATAGTGAGAGTATAGATTTGAATTGTATTCAAGTAAATGTTTGTTAAATGATAAATATGGTTATCTTTGGATTATATCAGTAAGTGATTTGTAAATAACTATTATTGGTATGTGATTGATTGTCTAAAATGTATATTACTATCCGATATGATTTGTTGTGCCTCTAAGAGTCTGTGTGGATTGTTTGAATTTTTTAGGAGCCTGGTAAGTTTTAGCCGTCGTGCTGCCAAAATTTCGTAAATTGAATAGTAATATTAAATTGTATCAAAGTTGTTTGGCAGTGATTGAAATTTGAAAAAAAAATTACCGTTTACCATTAAATTTCACATTGAAAAATATTGTTTTGATAAGGGTGTTACATTTGGTGGTATCAGAGCAAAGGTTTAAGCGGTTCTAATTCGGAGTAGAATAAGGTTAAGTGATAGGTTTATCTGTATATACATGCCATTTGTAGGTGGATAAGTGTTAGAAATCCGACGTATACGTGCTCCTCTCTTTGTTTTAAAAGTGAAAAGTTGATGTTTGATCGAGATTGTCAGATGTAAAAGGATTGATTTTGTACAGTAAAGACAGTAGTGAGTGAGAATGAAAGTACCGTTGCTTGAGACCTCTTGAAGGTCAAAGCAGGGAAATGAAGTATTTACTAAAACTGAATGTAAATGTGAGAGTTTAAGTGTTTATGTGGATGAGAATCAGTCCAAAGAAGGACAAAATAAAAAGTATGTAAGAAAGTTAAAAAGGAATTGTATATTGGGTTCGGATAAATGGTACAGGACACTGAGATACCTTGACTGGATTGTCATGATTTAAAAATGTCATTGAGAAAATTAATAAAAAGTTAAGGTTGTTTAAGATACTCTATGTACCTGTCAGTGATTCCTTTACAGATGTGGGGATTTGATTGCACATTACATAGTATCGGGATGGGCTATAACATTTGCATTATATGAGAATACGTGACAGTATTCTACTATATATATTAAATCATACATTCATTGCATAGCATTTTACATTGTTTGACAACATCTAATCTGCATCATACCATGTGTATAGGTTCCACTTGATAGGATGAAACTGACAAGGAATATGATGAGCATAGGGACGACCTGAAAATGAGACGAGAAATAGTGTACTAAAAATTATTTTCTGTATCTGATGTAGCCTTTATAAGTTATTGACCGTGTTAGTTAGACTTGGTAACGCACATATCACCTTTATGAATTGATGGGAAAGAGTTTTTCACCTTTACTTAGATCCATGTTAGACGATTTGAGTAATAACCATCTGGTATGTTTTAAGACACAGGAAGAATATGATAAGTATTTAAGCCTTGATCTGTAAGTGTTGAAAGAAAAACGATTATTTGCTCAGTTTAGTGAATGTAATCTCTGGTTAAATGTGGAGTTCCTGGATTTATAGAATGGTTAATGAAATGGTTAAATCCCTCAGCATAGGAATTCGTATTTGATAAGGTGAATGCACTTAAATGAATATGTATGACTAAATAATGAGTAAGAATGATTAATAATAATGTTTTTGGTTCTTCGAGTAGTGAATGTCAATGTAAGGACCGCACTAGTCCACCCAAACTCTTCATTCTATAAGCTCCTTTACACAAGATAAATTATTCTCTTTATAACTCTGTTGGTTGTTATTGTTATTTACACATGCATACCTCAATATACTATGCAAAAATACTAAAACATTTTATTAAATACTTTATATAAACAACTAAACTGTTCTATTAATTAGCGTTCTTTAGTATGACATGATAAATACAAAAGGAAAATAAATTACAAATATAATTGACTCTCTCCTATCTCTAGAGTTGGCTTTACATTAGCAGCTCTTGTCCCAACAGAAAGCATCTTGACTGCAAGTACCTACACGGATAAACACCCGTGCTAAGCTATAAAGTTTAGTGGGGAACAATACATATATGAACAACCACTCACAGTGATTGTTCTCAGGCACACAATACACAATAATAATGTCAAGATACTATAATCAACATGCAAAAGTTATAATATAACTCACATAGCATAATTAATCATATATATTATTACTGTATAAAAATGGATCATAAATAACTAATCAAGTATTTATCAATATTATACATATAATGTTCAGTTCATACTGTAAAATACCTGCTAAAGTCCTATGGGTGTAGATAACGGGTGTTGTGGATACTCGTAGGTATCAAATATCTAATACCCGAAGGTATTATTCCTGTGGATACCCGAAGGTATCAAATGTATAAATACCTGAAGGTATTAAATCTGTGGACCCAAAAGAGTCAAGCCTATGGTCCCAACAGGGACAAATATAGACCCAACAGGGTCAAACCTGTAGCAGATACGACTGTAACCCTATAGGCATGCCTATCTATCCACAACCAAGTTCTATGTGCAGGCAAATAATCATATTTCTTATGTCATTAGCTTACATTATAGCATTTCTCTATAAAATAGAATAATTCCAAATAATATGATACACTGTACAACAATCATTATTGTATAATGGTATTGTATCGGTAATTTACATTCAAATAACCAAATATAAGAATCACATATTATTTCACAAATATTGCCTTTACATTTCATTTCAATATATAATTTATGTATATGTAAATTGAATGTGGTACATTCTCGTGTTTATCATTTATGTAAACTCATATTCTAAGGTCTATTATGCACGGTTATAGTAACAACACATGGAGAATAGCCTATTATAATAGAAAAAGGAGAAAAATAGGCAAATATAGGGGACAAGCGTGTGTTGTCGCGCTCGCGGCAGAGGGCGACGGCCCAAACAACAATTCCTCTACTTACAAAATCCTATAGACTGGTTAAGAACATCAACTTGTACCTCAATTTAGGCGTACCAAACAACTTTTTCTGAAAAAGTTGTCTTCTAAAAAGTTTTATCCCTATGTTTCTAGTTTCTAAAACATCAAAAATAATCTCAATCAGAGCTATAAATCTCAAGATATCTCATAAAAACCGAAGACTGCTCTCAGTGATAGGGCAGCAGTTAAGACCCGGATTCAAGCAAATTTTTCTCTATCCTACAGTTTGATTCAGGTTTCGTGTTCTTCATAAGAAATGAATATCTATGAGTCTAGTTTCATATCCAACTGAAATTTTCCAATTCAAATTTCGGGAACTCTAGACATCATCAATTTTAAGATGACTGGTCATATGAACTCAAAAACAGTTTTTCCCTTATCTTCAACAAAACTTCCCATTTCAGTTCCCAATCAAATATAACCTCTATTTTTCATGATACACTTACTATAACATCATATATTGCTATTCTTGCATCATATGCATAATAAACACACACACAAGCAAGGTTAAGTTCCCATACCTTGTATAGTTATTCCCTCCTTCCTCCTTTCTATCTTTACTTCCTTTCTCTTGATAACTTCTTCTTCTCCATACTCAAGATTCCACAAACAAACATTTATTTACTATATCAATTCAATTTCTCACACTTAAACCAAAATAAGATGTAGAAAAGAAGAAAGCTTTACCTTTGTATAGCCAAAACCTAACTTTTCACTCTATACCCTTTTAAGCAACCTTGAGAAAAATGTTTTGAGAAAGAGAAAATGGCTGTTCTCCCTTTTTGGTTTGAGATGGCTGGTCACCACCCTTCAAAGAAAGAAAACTAAATTTGTTTCCTTTCTTTCCTAGCCTCACAAATGCTTAATTCCCATTGGTTCTTATTAAAAATCTTACAAAAGTTCACTTTAGTCCCTTTTTGTATTTTTGTTTCTTACTTTTGTCTCTCATCTTCCTTTATTTATAATTTTACCACAATTCTTTTACTTTGTATTTTCAATTAAGTCCCTAATTTTCAAATTTTCCTTAATTAATCACCTAATTAACTTTTGTCCCAAGCAAAATGACCATCTATCTCTCCTAGGGTATCGTTAGGGGTATTACAGTCAAATTAAGGTTGGCTATAGATGGAGCATTATTAGTTAAATTATAAGTGAAACTGATATTGTGCATCGGATGAGAATAATGGTTCAGAAAGAGAATGTTTGATGATAGTCATTGTGAATACCCACTGAGATAGTAATACTTTGCATCCTGAAAATCATAAAATGTACCAGGATTACAAGCTTAGAATTGAAAGTCAGGCTGAAAAGTGTAATGTGATGGATATTGAAGTGAATGTTTGATGTGTCAGCAAATGAAAGTGTAGCATTAGATTCCTCCAGGAATTTGCCTTGGCTTATAATAATATTTGACTAGGAATGGGACAATATGATTAGAGATTCTGTTATCGGACTGTTTGTGCTTTAAAGAGAAAAGATGTTATATAAGATATTAGTGATAATCTCAACATTAGCACAATGATCCACCCTTGTACTGATAGTCAGTCGGAGTGAATAATTTAGATAATAAAAGAATGATTGTAAAAAGTATTTGCTCATAGTCGAGTCTGTATGTGATAAGAATATCAAGTTCAATAAGAATCTGATTCTTATTGAGGTATTGTCAGAAATGAAATGACAAGTATTTTATATTAGACTTAATTAAGTGGAAAGAAATAAGTAAGGTTTAAGTTGATTTGATTTAAAATATGAAAGAAATATGTACACAGGGTTATATGACATATGAAAAAAAAGTGATAAAGATTTTTGATATTTAGATTGGTTAGCTTAAAAAAATAAGTGGGTTTCATTAGTAAAGATGCTTCGGAACCATCGAATGACAAAGAAATTTCGATAAGATAACTGTATAGTATCCTCTACTCTTCGATATAAGTAAATTTCGTGGACAAAATTTTTTTTAGTAGGTGAGAATTGTAATGGCCTCAATATCGGGTTAGTCGTGAACAGTATTTTTCGACAGTTAATAGTATTTTTTGGGCCAAAAAGTACATCCGGAAGTCAAAAATATTTTATTGGACAATCGAAAAGTATTGATCATGGTGAGTCCGGGATTGAAATTTCAAGTGAAATCGAGGTCAAATGAGCCTCGAAAAGTCAAAAATATGAAAAAGGTAGCGAGTCAATTTTCCTGGTAGGGAAGGTGACTTGATTTTGTATAATTTTTAAAAATAGTAAATAAACTCCAAATATTTCCAAATGTTATAGGTCTTCCTTAAATTTTGTATATAATATTTTGGTGATAAGAATTGAATTTTTCGGTGACATCGCCAATTGTCGAATCGGACTGATAAATTTAAATCGGATCGATAATGGACTCCAATTGAATCAAAAATTTGTATCCCACCTATTTTTAATGTGATAAAAATTATGGAATCGATTTTAAAATGAATAGGAGCTTTGAAAATGAGAGAAAAAATTTCGGGGGCCAAAATGGTAAAATTATATATATATGTGTGTGTGTGTGTGTAAAAAAAAAGGGGGGGGGAGGGGGGCAGTTAACGTTGGCCACAAATGGCCATAAAGGGTTAGTAAAAAGAAAGAAAAAACAAAAGGTGCTCAGATGTAAAGAAATAAAGAAAAGAAAGAAAAAAAAAGAAAAAGAAATAAAGTGTAGTGCAGTGATGACGCCAAAGAAGAAAAATAAAAGAAAAAGAAAAGGAGGGACCGATGATCTCCGGCCACCATCGCTATGGCGACGAGCAGCATGCCATCTCCCTCTTACCGACATCTGGCCCCGTAGTGGAGGTTCGATCATCCCGTTTCACTCTCCTTTCTTTTCGATTGGTTTTTCTCATTTTTCTTGCGATCTACGATGGTGATGGTATTTCTATTACCACTGGCCGACTCCCAGTAGTGAGGCGAGCCTTCCGGTATACTCCATCATCCCTCAAACACCGCCGATTGATAGATCGAAAATGGATTTAGCGGGTTACTTAAGGGCATATTTCGGCCAACCATTACAACATTTGAGCGCTTGACCACCGAAAAAGAAATTAGGGATCCCGATCTATAAGGTGGTAGTATCGGATTGTCACTGGCGAGATTTCGACGAGCCTCCAACGACCGGTCCGGTGAGCAAATTATTAAGCTAATCGAAGAAAATTCAACCGTTAAGATATGTGACTACGAAATCTTTTAATTTTTCCTTAATTTGTTGAATTTTCCTTTAAATTTATTAAGAAAAAATATTGAATTATTGATTAAAATTGAAATTAATGTTTTGATTGTTCAATTAAATTTTAATTAAGCCTAATATAGCGTACAAAATTTAGTTAAAAAAATTTATTAAGAAATTTTCTTAATGAATCAAAAATCCCCTTTTGAAGGAAATGAATTATTGTCTTGTAAATTAATGAAATTAAATCCTAATTTGATAAAGAAGATGAAATAATATATATCCATAAATTGTTATGAAATTTATAGAAATTTATATGAATATTTTGGAATATTTATTGAATAATGTAATTGATAAAATAGAGAATTTTGGTTGATTATCTTGTATAATGATAATAAGCATAAAATAAATTGCCCATAAATTTTTAATGAAATTTATGAAAATTTAGAGAATTGTTAAGTGTATGTATATACCATATATGATGAATTATGTTAAAATAATTCATAAAGTAAGCAAAGATGACAATAATTGAAGAACAATGTTCACATAAATTTTTATGGAATTTATGTGATGTATGGATTAATTTAGAAAATAAATATGGAATATGCTTAATTGAACTATTGAATTATTGAGAAATAATCCAATAAACAATTAAAAGTTAATAATTTAATGTAATTTAATTTACACTTCGTATAAGGAAAATGAGGAGATTAGATGATAAATTTTCAGAAAATAAAAAGTACAGCGAATAAATTAATCGCATTGAATTATTACCAAATAATTCATAATTCAAATAACAATGGTGAATTATTATAAATAATTCACATTCCATATAAAAGTATTTCGAATTCTGAACAATTGCCAAATTTAGCCCGATAAAATAAATGTGAAAAGAAAAATATTGAATTATTAAGAAATAATTCAATAAGTACTAAGAAAAAGAGTGAATTATAATGATATAATTCACAAGTATATAAAAAGTACCGAGAAAATATTTGACTAAGTGACGAATTGAAAAGATTCTGAAAAGATAATGTATAATAATCGTAACTGTATAAAAGTACTGCAAAAAAATAAATAAATTGAATGACAAAATGTACTGATATGAAAAAGTAATGATGAAAGTTAAAAATCTGAAAAATTTTCAGTGAAAAATGCTTATGGTGAATTATTGTAGAATAATTCACAAAAAAGTGATTGAAAAGAAAAAATATTATAATAAAGTGACTGAAAGTAAAAGATCTAAATAATCAAAGTTCTGAAGAGATTAATTGATAAATTGTATCGATTCGGAAAAAAGAATTTGCAACTGTCTGAAACTGAAAAGTATTTTAAAAATAATTGATTGTTTTTTGCCGTTAGCAATAGTCAGGTAGTGATATTCTTATTCAAAATATAATTGGCTAGCCATAGTAACATCCTATACCGCGGTGCAAGTCATGGCGACTTGCTTTGCTATGGGTAAGATCTCTGATCTCCATAGTATATGCCATACGTATTATCATATGTTTTATTAGAAATGATCCTTTGAGGTCATTTCTTATTCTGTTGTGGCCCTGTGTGGTTCATGTCTCACATGTTCTTTTGAGAGTCCTTTCATATTGCACTAGGGGCCCATTGAAATGAACAAATCTGAATTGTAAAAGTAAATTAAATGTAAATGTTATAAATGAAAAATGACTTGACTGAAAAGAATGAAAACTTTGGGATAAAACTGAAATTATTCCCAAATGTTATAATTAAAAAAAAAGAGAGCAAAAATGAAAAGAAAGTGTTTTATAAGAATGAAATGATAATTAATGTTATATAGCTCATAAAAATAAATCTCTATAAAGAAAAGAAATTAAAATGGAAACTTATATGAAAAGATCCATGAAAAATAATTGGTATGTTGTGTACCAATTATTATTTAAAAAAAAGGTTTAAAAAAAGTTAAAAATTTGTACCAAGTTTATGTTGGGAATTATCGGTTACATGCATCCCATACATAAGCGAAATTTAAAATTTTTTAACCAATAGATCTTATCTTGTCATGAATTTACAATATACATATTAACGAGAATAAGAAAAATCACATTTGATTTTTGTTGAACAATTGATTTTCCTTCTTATCGGGTTGTAACAAACTACTATGTCCAAAATTGAACACCTCCAATTAGTAATCCACACTAGAGAATGATTGAATGAACCAACAATGGAGGAATACAAGAGCTAGCTGAAATCCCTTGATGCTAGCAAGGGGGATGGCGGCTAAGGTTGAGAGAGTGAGAGATTTCTTTTCTCTTAATTGTTCACTTAACCCTAAAATCTCTATCACTTGGATTTTTATAGTTAGGTTAAAAATTCAACTTCATAATGGGATTGGACTCTTTAAAATTGCTGGAGAAATATTAAATGGGCTTTTGGAATTATTAATAATATAGTTGGGCTCAATTAAATCCAATTTAAATCCTTTCATAAAAGACTATGCACAAAACCCACAAACTAGGCCCTTCATGCATACACTTGGATTTAATCACTCAAATGAATTTTAAATGCATCCAAATTAAATATGTAGGCTCCATAATACTTATGAAATATATTTAATTTATTTTGGTCCAAGAATTAGGCCTCCAAGGCCTTCTATCTGAAGTTGGCGTGAAACCCTTCCTCTGGAGGGTTTCTGTGCCAAACTCAATTTTCTGGGCCTCCATTATTTTCTCAAATGGATCTATTAATTATTATATCATCCCTATAAAACTTATAGTCCAATAATAATTAATTATAAAATATAATATTTCAATTAGATCCATTTTACATAACATTTCTAAAAAGTTCTGCGAACAATTTTACTTGATCATAATTAATTAAACTCTTTAATTAATTATTCTCTTATTCACTTCTCTATTCCCATAATAATATCAAATATTATTATCCTTGTCATTTTAACATTTTATCTTTTTCTCTATATGTGTGACCTATTGGGTTCCTATCCATATTGGCTGTATAATATGTAATTGTGAGTTCTATTCAAAGCTCACATGATTTAAACTTTTTTAAATCATTTTATCAATCTGTATCGATATTTATAATACACTATTATATAAATCATGATTGGCCTCTAGCTAGGCATCATGACTACTCAAATGTTAGGAAAGTCAAGTGGTTTGACTATACCCTTCCATAGAATAAGTTATCGTGCAATTACTCCTTTCACCACCCTTATCTCAATTAGATTCTGAGTATGGATTTCTGTCAACTCATATAAATATAATTATGTATGTTCTATTAATTTAACCATTGTTTCCAAAATGCCCTTCATGGATCCCTATCCATCTTGGCATATTACTCTGGCCAGAGATTCTCTAAATAAGACAATTATAGAATCATGCAAGATAACTTTCCTTAATAAATCTGGGATGGTGAATCCTTTGTTAATCACTCAACTATCTTCAAATAGGTCATGATATACCCAACCTCCTAACTATGTTCACCCCCAGTTGGAAGTAATCAGTTGTGGAGTCAAAGTATACCACTTGCTACTTAAGATAACTTTGGTGATCTCAAGTCTAAGGATACTTGCACAACCGCTATGAAGAGATTTCTCACTGACATAAATTTAATATCCATGTGAGGATTCTCTTTGTAGGTCTTCAATGAACTTGTTTTCCTAACAAGCATCCACATGTTAGCTTTGATTATCTTTCATAATCACAGTTATGAGAACCACTCCTTGAACCATTCAAGAAGCATAACATGTGCTAGTCTGTTCGAATTAACAATGTCCTATCTTGTTAATTCTATGACTAGGGATATTTAGATATTAACACATTTGCATGCAATAGACATCTCATATTATGAATACTTTTATGATTGCCTTTATACTGTGTTTATAATATCAAGGAATTCATTTATTAATTTAAGATTTACAAACTCATGCATTTAAACATAGCATTAATAAATGAATGATGCCTTTTATTAAGAATATGAATTCATACATATGAAATACATCCATTTTACATGGGTTATAGGGCATACTCTCTAACATTCTGTAATTAAAAATTCAAAAATGACAATGTTGTATTTTAAGTGTAAAAATAAGACTAAGTAGTGAAAATTTGAAAGTAAAATTTATATACAAAGTAAAATGACCATAAGAAAAGTAACGGTTCAGTTGATAATAGGAAAGGTAATAATTTTTAAATAAGTGCGTAAAAAGGCCTATATGTGGAAAGAAAAGAAAATAAATATCGGTATGCAAAGTGTTTCAATTAACTGTATCACTTTGCATTAAAAGTCAAAAGCTTTGGTAATTGTAATGCGTTAATTAGTCAAAAGGTCAAAGTGACATAAAAGTACAAATAGTAAAAACTAAAGACATAAGTACCCATGTAACTTGTTAAATGAAATAATAACTGTATAAATGTGATTAAAAGTAAAAGCTAAAGTAAAAGTAAGAAATATAGCGATAAATGTGCATTTATAATTGAAGTACAAAAAAAACATACTATAAAATAAATTAAAAAGTAAAGAATCAACGTAAAAAGATTTCTAAAATATTGGTAAATAATAAAAATAATGTTAAAGAAATTAAAAGTAAATTTATGATAAATAATAATAAAAGTTTGCATAATTTATGTAATTATGCTTTATTTGGAAAATTCTAGGATTAGTAGTCACCACTGAGCATTTCTAGTGCTCAGCACGTAGTGTTTACTACTTGCAGGTTCCTGAAGTGTTGCTAAAGTTCAGTACATGGACAAGCAAAATTTAAAGATGGAGAAAAGTTAGTTGAAATTTTATTTTAGTATTTGTGGCATGTATATACTCAGATAGTGAGAGTATAGATTTGAATTGTATTCAAGTAAATGTTTGTTAAATGATAAATATGGTTATCTCTAAATTATATCAGTAAGTGATTAGTAAATGACTATTATTGGTATGTGATTTATTGTCTAAAATGTATATTGCTATCCGATATGATTTGTTGTGCCTCTAAGAGGTTGTGTAGATTGTTTGAATTTTTCAGGAGGCTAGTAAGTTCTAGCTGTCGTGCTGCCAAAATTTCGTAAATTGAATAGTAATATTAAATTGTGTCAAAGTTGTTTGGCAGTGATTGAAGTTTGAAAAAAAAATTTTACCGTTTATCGTTAAATTTCACATCAAAAAATACTGTTTTGATAAGGGTATTACAACCTGAATAACTAAGACCCGGGCTCTGGGCTTGGATCTAAGGCCCAGTCCAATTATCATAGGTCTTCCCTGAGGTATGAGACATTTATGTCAAAAGTATGCCGAACACTTGTCAAACATCATAAGTCCCTAAGCCGAGCTATACAGCTACTCCGATTTATCAGAATGAGGCAACGCTTCAATCTCTATACTGATAATAATTATAGTCCCTTTGATTCTAGCAATGACATAAATAACCATAATTGCATCTCCTCCAATCCCACATAACAGTTGTCAATGCAGTTAATTTCACACACATCAAGGAAATCTACACCATCTAGTTTTTTTTATCTAATGGTTCAACCTGGCTATAAATATCCCTCTTCTTTCTTCATTTTCATCTTTTCACTCTTCCTATCTTGCTTTATTTTCTCCTTTCTGGTAATTTAACTTCTTCAAACCTCTCAAATCTTTTTCGCTCCGAATCTCAAGTCAATCTCTCAAATATTTTCCTTTTTCCTTCAACATTTTTTTCGCTTCAGCACTTCCTTTTCGCTTTTCTTTTTAATTGCAAAATGAGTGAATGCTCAGATTCTAGTAAGATTAGGATCTCTAACAAGCTATTGAATGATAGTCTTTCGAGCACTTCTGCTCATAGTTTGTCAACTAATACCACGCCCATAGAACTCTCTGAGTTCTAAATGGCTCCACAAAATACAAACGTATACCTAGAAATCACTCCTGTAAATTCTCCAAACACATAATTGCCAAAGCATAGCCATCCAAAACCGCGAAGACCACCAAGGTTAAATCCTCGAGTACCTGTTATTAGCTCGTTCATAAAAGCAACCGACCTTGCTAACTTAAAAGTTAAATTAGGAATCCCTTCATAGTACAAACTTCTAGCCCCTAGCTCTCATATTCTTGCTAATTATAATTTTAACGACAAAAAGAAACTTGTTCTATACGAAGCCAACATCCGAGCCGGGGACACCATTCCATTAACCTGCTTTGAAATTGCCTTATTAAGATATTACAATCTCATTGTGAGCCAATTACACCTAAATAGCTGGCTCACCCTTATAACCTTATAGATTTGGACAACAGAGACGTGATCAATCTTATTATTTACTTATTCAAAGCAACCTATATTGTCGGTCTTAGGAACATGATCGAGGACCACTGCTTCATACAAGCTCGAGTAGGATGCAGTGTTTTCTCTAAAAAATTGGACTCTTTTAAGAACTGGAAACACTAGTTCTTTTTCGTGGAGGTCTAACAAGAATTCCCTATCATAACTTTTTAGGAGCAATTCGTGAACAGGAAAGAAAATCGACATCTATAACTTTCTGGACCCTAAGTCCTCCCTTGTAACACCCTTATAACACTGTACCATACATACGGTGACTGACTAACTCAGATGTCATCTCAAAGTTACAGTCACCTCATGTACTAAACCAGATAGTCCGGTAAAATTTTTTTTCTTTTTTTTTTCCTATTTTACAAATACCATCACATAGTATAACAACTCATCTAGTAGTTATAGTAAAATAAAATATAACACAAATACATTTTGCATTTGATACCTTCTAGGTACCCATATATATACATGCCGTGCCAGAACATCTTTACTTTTCATTTCTGAACATGGTCTTCATTATAGCATCAGTTTCTATCTTCTTATCCATTTTTACCTGCGCACAGTCAACAAACTACGCGCTGAGCATTGAGATACCCAATGGTGGATACATACCCCAAACTTTTCAAAGAAAATATTGTTCAGACAAATACATACATGCAAGCATACACACATGCATGCTCCCATAGGCATTCTTATAGTCATGCACAAACGCATTCAGTCACATAAACTATGCAATCATTCAATCGTATACAATTGTCGTACTCATTTTTATACTTATTATTCAGACATTTATTCTATTAACTTTCAGTTATAATTAATCGCTTTAATATTATTAACTAATATTATTTATACAGTTCATTTACTGCTCATTATGCAGGTTATAAATTTTGATTCTTAACATACTATTTTTACTTAAGCGTCACAATTTTACTTTTAATCCCTTAACTTATCATATAAAAGGGTTCATTCATAATCTTGTTCTTCAATTTACCTTCTATTCATTATCTTACAATTTGATTCCTGCACTTTCATTAAAGTACAGTGGTACTTTTTTTATCATTTATTCTCACTAATTTTTTTTTCAATTGTTTTCAGAGTTGGCATTTTGTTCTAATTACAGTTTGCTATCAGTTGGTTTGCTTTCATTTCAAATTCTTTATCTTGTAGACACATAATTATTTAGTTCTTATTTTAACTTTTTTGCGTTAAATTGCCATTTTAGTCCTCCAGGACTATAAAGGATCACTTTTAAACTTTTTATTCATTATCTTGTCATTCACATACACATTACTGTTATTGTATTGTTTTACCCATCAAATTTATTAATTGGGTAATTTATTGTTCCGAGTTTTAAATATTCCTTTTCTTTACTATCAGTTCTTTTCCATTTTCATTTCCATTCATATTGCACATTTTGTTCTTTCACATCATAATTGCCATTATACCCCTAGTGCATTTCCAGCAAAAATTTTCAGACTTGATATACGGGACGTAGACCTCACAGCCCACAACAGAGCAATACAGTAAGGGGTATGATTTCGAAGAATCAATCTACCTCAGATCATATCAGTACAAAGCAGAGCATATAGAATAGATATTATGGGCGATCATTACCATCCCACCATAGCAAAACTAGTCGCCATGACTTGTACTGCGGTATAAGTGTCCTTATGGCTAGCCAATTATATTCTTAACTAGATTAAATCACCAGACTATTACTAAGGACAATATTTTTACTCATTTTAGATTCATTTTCATGTAGCTGATGTTTCAGTTTGCTTTTTCATTTTCTTTTGGAATACTATTCCTTCAGACATTTCTTTACATTTCATAATACTGTTCATTCAGTTTTGTCTTTTCAGTTCACAATATTACTCAGTCAATATCGTCTTTTCAATTCAGAATATTATTTAGTCAATCACTTTTTCGGTATTTTATATACAGTTTGTGAATTATTTCTTAATAATTCACTATAGTCATTTTACACATTATACTTTTCATCGTCTTTTTATTTCAATACATTAGTCAAATAATCTTTCAATACCTTTTTCACAATTTATGAATTTTATCATTACAGTTCACCATTTTTCATCAATTTATGAATTAACTCATATTAATACCTCAATTTCATTTCCCTACTAATTAATTTTATTGTCATTGTTATACACATTATGAATTGTTTTATCATAATTCAACAATTTTTTTTCAAAATATTTATACATATTCTATAACAATTACTACTATTACTTTGACATATTTTCAATTTCGTCCATAATTTTTCATTTTATTACAAAAATATCCTTTTTACACATTAATTACAAAATTGCCATTACTTTTTTACTTTCACTTTCTAATTTATTAATTGGCATACAATTTATCAATTAATCCTTACTTTGACTTTTTCATATAAAATTATATTTTCGTCATTTAACTTTTCAGACGTTCAGTTTTCAAGCTATCGATCGACTAATTTACCATTCTACCCTTCTTATTCATTTTCTTATCACTTTTACTTATTAAACCTATTACTTGAAAAATTACTATTTTCCCCTAGACTTTTTAATTCTTTTCAATTAGGTCCTTTTTTCACCTTTAGCTTTACTTTAAGTTTTCTTCTTGTACATTTAACATATTGTTGTTGTTGTTGTTGTTGTTGTTGTTATTATTATTATTATTATTATTATTATTCGCACTCAAGCTTCCTTACAAGGGAAGAATTTTTATTTGGTCCTTAAACTTTTTTTGTTTTGCAAATTTACATCGCTATTCCATATTTGTTCACAAATTTGCCCTTGAATTTATATTTTATATTTTGCTTCAGTAAACTTTGATGGAATTACAATTTAATTCCTAAAATGGTTAACTTACCATTTTATAACATTATTTTTCAAGACTTTGAAAAATTTCAATTTTTCTTTAAAATTTCAATTTCTTTCATCTAAGTCATTTATCATCTTAATTTTCATGTTCTCTCCAGATTTCTTTGCCAGTTCAATTGCTTATTTATTTTAGTGATTCGGTCAGTCGTCCTTTTCAATACTTTTATATAGTTTGTGAATTATTACATCATAATTCACCATTTTCACTTATTTAATGAATTATTTGTCAATAATTCAACATTTTCACTTAAGACATAATCAAATTTCATCTTAAAAATATTCAAATAATTTTCATAAATTCTATAAAAATTTATGGACATATTAATTCATGTTTATTATCATTTTAAGGCTTAATTTATCAAAAATAACTAAAATACAATTTAATTTTCTTTAGGCATAATTTGAGCCACAAAAGGATTTCATCATATAAAATTTTTTTCAATCAATTTAAACTTAAAATTAGGTATATTTAAGGTCCTATATCATTTTTCCAAAGCCAATTTCAATTGTTCATACATTAAACACAAACACATATATTAAACATAATCCAAATTACATACAAATCAATGGAAATTAAGGGATATTTGTATCCACTTACCTTAAATTCATCTCCTATACACTCCAATCTTCCTCTCCTTTGCCTTAATCCATGAAATTATCTTCTTCTCCATAAAAATCCTTAAGTGGACAAAATTTCAAAGACAAAAATCCATCATTTTCTTGCTTCCTTAATTCAATAAAATCACATAATCATCTTCTATACCACTTAATTAACCTATTAGAACCCTTGAACTAAATTAAAAATCTCAATTTTACATACCTTGATTTTAAAACATAAGCTTTCCTACTTAATTTCTTGTACTTCTAACACCTCACTTGAGCTCTTGAGACCTTTACCACTGAAAAGAGAGGCTAGAAATTACTTGGAAAGGTTGGATTTAGGAGGAAAGTTAGAGGAAAGATGAAGAAATCAAGAGAAAATGGTGAAAAACACCATTTGGCTAAGGGAGAGAGGGAACCAATGTGAAGATTAGTGAATTTTCTAAAGAGTTACAGAATTTTGAGGTATTTATAGGGCATATTTGGGCTGTACTGGTCCAATTAAAGTGGTCGGGCCTAATTCAAGCCCAATTTCTATTTTAAGCCCAAAATGCATCCATAAATTATTTCTCTTACTTTCAAAACTCAATTTCACTCAAAATTAATTTTATAATTCTTAAAATAATAAATTGAGCTTTCACAAAAAAAATTTGGCTCAATCAGACTCCATTATTGGTCCGATTCAATCATATTGGTTCGATCCAATAATTATCGATGTTACCGTAAAATCACTTTTTTACTATCAAATAATTATAAATATTAATTAGAGCTCAATTGGAAGTTCCTACAATGTTTGAAGATCATTTTCTATTTTTAATGCCTCAATCAAATCTACAGTCAACCGATTGCTATTTAAACTGAAATCATTATTTTTCTCTTACTTTCTGAGTCCAAACCTTCCTAAAAATACTTCAATAGTATTCAAAATATATTCATTAATCTCCACGAATATTTTTGTATTAATTGAAGACTATTTTCTAATCTAGTTCACTTTTACCAATTTGATAACCTGATTTTTCAAAATCACCGAAAAATTAATTTTTCAACAACATATAATTCTACATATCATTTAATGTGGTTCTAGATATTCTGGTATTTTTAGAGGTCATTTGCTATTTTTAAAGTCCCGGTCAAACCTTAGTTAACTCGAACACTATTTGAACCGAAACCATGAAATTTTTTAATTTTCATCTTTTGAAGACTCATTTGACCTCATTTTGATTCCAAATTTGAACCACGGGCTTTTGTTGACATGCTCTTTCCAATGATCAAATAAAATATTTTTTTACTCCAGAAGGTACTATTTACCCTGGTATCACTATTTATCCTGGTGTCACTATTCATCGTCGAAAAATAATACTTCTCGACTAACTCGACATTTGGGCCATTATATCCCTTGGCCCCCAAGTGAGATACGAGGTACATTCATTGCTGCTTGTTAAAATAAAAAATCTAATTGTTCTCATTATGTTACTATTTTGCTGTCATGAAGAAAGTCGAAAAGCAATCCTTTGGCGAAAAAGTCAAGGCCAAGAAGGCCAAGCTCGGAGAAGGATTGTAGCCAACTAGCATGGTGCCTGCTCAGATGAGGAGCATGACTTCTACTCCAGCCTCTAATATGCCAGCTCCAACGACTACTGTGGCGAGAAGATCTGTAACCACTCCTACAAAGCCAACTCGAGCTATACCTGTTGTGAGCTTGTCGCCCTACAGCCCTTCCAACGCAATTACTATCTCTGACACTTCTCTTACTTTTCCTGTCAGTCCTTCCTCTAATGATGGCCATCCATCAGTTCTACTTTATGGGCCTTCCTACTTTCGAGCCTCTGAATAGAGATCAACCTTTTTCTCCTCTGAATGGAGTGAGAAGGTGAACAAGATGATAAAGGACGTTCAGGGAATATGGCTCTTTAACCCGTCTGCCTACAGCTCAACAAATTTAGAGTTCAATAATTTTTACTCCCTACTAACCTGCGTTCCAAACAAGGTGTCCTCCTTTATCAACTTACGAGTAGACTGTCTGTCTATTGTTATGAGGAGGCATCAAGTCGAGGTATAACTTTTTTGGTATTCTTGCCCCCTTTTTTTAATGTGTTTTCCCATACAGAGTGCGATACTCTCCAATGCAGTGATGGGCAAGATGAACGGGCTTTTTTGCCTTATAAGAGAAGAAAAGAAAATTACTACCAAGCTCAATGGCAAGCTGAAAGAGGCCGCGCAAGTAGCCACTAGTTGAAAGGATCATGTCGCTACCTTCAAAGCTAAAGCTAAAGAGGCAGAGGAGACCAATCGCAAGGCAACCGAAGAAGCTGCTCAGAAACCGACTGAGACGAAAACCTTTGCTGCTAAGGAACAAGAAGAGTGTCAAACCTCCAAAGTCGAACTGGAGAGATGCCAGGTCGAGAAGGTTAGACTAGAGAGCAAGTGCACCGAGCTTAAGAAGAAGCTTTTTGAGATGGAAGAAAAGATAGACGATTTGGCTGTAGACAAGGCTATTGCTTATGGCGATAAGGTCGTCTAGATTATGAAGTACAAATTTCCTCAGGAGGATTTCTCTTGGTTGGACGATGTTGATGTTGATGAGGAGTAGTTAGAGTTTTCTCCCTTTTTATTGTAGCCTTCAAGGCCAATCCCTATACTTTTAAAAACATTTTTAATGAAAGTGGTTACCTTCTGACTCGTGTGTCATTCTTAGTTTTTTTATTATTTTAAAATATGTGGCAAATAATCTCTTTCTTTTGATAGCCTTTAATCTAATTTGTACTTTGTCGTACTAAATTTATTATTTTTCTGAACTATGTGGAAAACAATCTTTTTCTTTTCATAGCCTTCAATCTAATTTGTACTTTGTCTTACTAAATTTATTATTTTTCTGAACTATATGGCAAATAGTCTGAGCATTAAGAAAACCTTAACTAAGATAAAATCGAGGAAATTCCACATATTAACAAAAGGCTAAAGTGCTAAAAATGCTCATGGCTTAAGTTGCCAAGTTGAACTTTCATTATTATTAATAGACATGCTCGTAACTTAAGCTATCGAGCTGAGCTATTACATGAGTCATACCTGTGGTGAAACTACATGGGACAAAAATACTTAAGGCTCGTGACTAAAATGACGAACTGAGCTAAAAATACAATATGCTCATGGCGACCATGCCTAATTGAGCTAAAAAAATACATCATGCTCTTGGCGAATATGCCTAATTGAGTTGAGTACAATATGCTCATAGCGAACATGCCTAATTGAGTTGAGTACAATATGCTTATGGTGATCATGCCTGATTAAGCTGAAGAAGGCTCGTGGCAAACATGCCTATGAGCTTTAATGAATTGCTTGTGGCGAACATGCTTGTAAGCTCTAACGTAGTGCTCATGGCAAACATGCCTATGAGCTCAGACAAGATACTCATGGCAAAACTATTGATGAGTTGTTGATCCCTACTCGTGGCGAACATGCCTGTTTGAGCAGGATTACTGATAGTAATTCTTCAAGTTGGTGATATTCCATGAGTGCGTCAATATTTTTCTCACCATGTCTTTGAGTTGGTATGCTCCAAAGTTAACTACTTCATGAACTTCGAACAGACCTACCCAATTAGGGTTCAGCTTACTAACCCATGCAGCTGTTTGTTCTTCGATGGCTTTCTTCAAAGCAAGCTCACCTACATGCAAAGTTTGGAGCTTTAGCTTGCAGTCATGGTATGACGCCATTCACTGTTTGTAAGCTGGTGCTCGGATCTGGGCTTGCTCCCTTTTTTCTTCAAGTATATCCAAACAGTATAGCAATGACTCCTCACTTGCTTCTTGATTGTGTTGCTTGGTTCTCAAGTTCGGCATTTCTATCTCATAGAGAATAACTGCCTCCACACCAAAAGTTAAAGAGAAAGGAGTCACTCCTATTGCCAACTGGGGTAATGTTCAGTATGCCCATAGGACATTGTTTAGCTTATCTACCCATAGGCCCTTAGCTTTATCAAGCCTTTTTTTCAAGCCCGCCAGTATTTTTTTATTGGTTACCTCGGTCATGCCATTCAATTGAGGATGGTAGACTGATGTAAATCTAAGTTAAATGTGCAATCCTTCACACAAATCCCTAAAAGATTTACAATCAAACTGTTTTTATTATCAGTAATAAAAGTATATGGTATCCTGAACCTAGTTATTATTGATTTTCGAATGAATTTGATTATGTTCGTTGGGGTAATAATCATTAGGGGTTTGGCCTCAACCCATTTGGTGAAGTGATCCATCGCCACTACCAAGAATTTCCTCTGCTCGGTGGCTAATAGAAATGGTCCTAGTATGTCTATTTGTCATTATGCAAAAGGCCATGGACTGTGTATTGGGGTTTGCCGCACTGATTCTTGATGAATTATTTTCCCAAACCTCTGACATTTACCACATTTTTTTACTAGCTGCTTCGCGTCTGCCTCTATGCTTAGCCAATAGTACCCCTGCAGAAGGGCTTTTCGAGCTATTGTCTGAGCTTCTTCATATGCCCCACAGATGCTTTCATGTATTTCTCTGAGCACATAGTTATCTTCCTCCGAACTCAAACATAATGACCATAGATGAGAATAGGATCTTCGATATAATTTCCCATCTAAAATTGAATAAAGACTAGAATGCCGAACAATCTTTTTTTGCTTCAACCTGATCTTTTTAAAGGACACATGTTTCAAGGAATTGGTAGATCAACAATTGTCATCAATCCATTTGTTCGTTCATTTGAATTGAGAACTTTTCATAAGAAGGTTGGACGACGATGACCCATACTATATATTTCAATTGTATGAAATTGTTTGAGGATGCTTGCTTGGCCAATGAATTGGCTCCTTTGTTTTCTTCCCAAGGTATTTGTTCTATTGTCCATGAGCTTCCTATTTTTTCTAGTTGAGCTAGCAAAGCTAATACTAGGTCCCGATATTTCATCATTACTTTCTCTTTAGCTTTGAATTTTCCTGTTAAATGGCTGACAAATAACTGTGAGTTAGAGTGGATAAATAAGGAGTCAGGTTTTACCTCGAGGGCGAGCTACAGTCTGAAACAAAGCACTTTGCATTCCACCACATCTTTAGATGCTGGGAAAGATACCCTAGCCATTCCTCTTATGAATAATCTTCTCGGGTTAGATAATATAACTCTTACACCCATTCCTTTGGAGGATGCTGCTATGTCAAGATATAACTTTCAGATTACTTTGTCTGGCTTGGTAAGAGTAGCATAGAGCTTTGTCACAAAATCTGTTAGTACTTGCACTTTCATTACCGAACAAGTCTTATACCAAATGTCAAACTCTCCAAGGCAAGTTGCCCATTCAGTTATCTTCTTTTATGCCTCTGACTTTTGCATTACTTTCTTAAGAGGAGTGTTGGTTTGGACCACTGTTGTATGTACTTGGAAATAAGGGTGAAGCTTTACTGCTGAATTGACTAGGGCTAAGGCCAACTGTTTAAGGATCGGATACCTCATCTTAGCACCTCGGAGAACCTTACTAGTGTAGTATATGGGAACTACTGGGTGTTTTCTTCTCTGATCAAAATTAACCCTACCGCCCCTTCTGAAGCTGACAGGTATACGAACAAGTTCTCGTCCGGTTGTGGTTGACTGAGCAGTGGGGGAGAACTCAAAAAATGTTTAAGGGCTTCAAAGGTGGATTGACATTCTGAGCTCCACTCAAAATTCTTCTGATTTTTCAAGGACTTATAAAATGGGAGACATTGTTTGGCCGAATAGGAGATAAAACTTATGAGCACTGTAATCTTTTCATTCAATACCTGCACTTCCTTGATTGATTTTAGCGGTTCCATTTTTAAGATGGCCTCAATCTTTGTCGTATTAGCTTCTATTCCCTTTTTTAAAATTACAAAACCAAGGAACTTACCAGACCGGACTCCAAATGCACATTTCTCTGGGTTCAATTTGAGGCCGAACTTTATGAGGGTAAAAAATGTTTCCTCGAGGTTCTTGGGCAGATCTCCTAAGGTCTTACTCTTGACTATCATATCATCCACATATACTTCCATACTCCAACTTATCTATCTTGTGAATAACTTTTTCATCAGCCTCTAGTACATAGCTCTTGTATTCTTGAGATTGAAAGTCATCACTTTCAGCAGTATGTTGCCTATCAGCGATTAACACTGTCTTTTCTTTATCTTTTGGGTTTATCAGGATTTGGTGATAGCCTGCTGATGCATCTAAGAAGGCATGTTCTTCGAATCTAGATGTTGAATTTACTAGTATATCAATGTTCAGCAATGGCTAATTTTCGTTCGAACATGCTTTATTCAGGTCGATGAAGTTCACACACATTCTTCATTTCCCATTAGCCTTCTTCACCAGAACTACATTGGATAGCTAGTCCAAATATAACACTTCCCCTATAAACCCATTTCTTAGCAAAGTGTCTATCTCTTTATTTATTGCTATCTGTCGCTCTGGCATGTGATTGTGCTTCTTCTGCTTTATTGATTTAAAGCCTGGTTGTATGCTCAGAGAGTGGGAAATTACATCTGGCGAGATACCGATTATATCTGATGGTTTCCAAGCAAACATATCTGCATAGGACTACAACACAGCTAATAAAGATTTTACTTTCGAGCTAGGTTATCCCGAGGCTATCTTTACTATCTTTTCAGGCATCAATTCTACTTCCTATAATAAGTCAACCAATTCAGCTTTTCGAGCAGCATCGGTTAGGACATCCATTGTATCCACTGGAAGGGCTTACTTTGCCTCTTTTAACATAGTGATGTATGTCTCTCTGGCCACATTCTGGTTTCCTTGAAGTATAGTTGTCCCTTCTGATGCTAGTATTTTCATAATCAACTTCTACATATAAATGTAAGCATTCATCGTTATAAGATAGGGGCATATTTACTACCATGAGAATTGTTATTGTCCTTCGTCTGCTCACTATACTTTAGTCACCTAGCTTCATCCATTTGAATGTATTTGTAGGCTCTATTCATGATCTCGATAAAATGGTAGAGGGGCTTCTTACCTAAGGAGTCGCTAAAATCTAAAAACCTAGTGTTTCTACTGAGGACATTGATGGTAACCTCTAAATTCAAATTCTGGATGTCCATTGTTACCATGCTAAATCTATCCACAAAAATGCGCAAGGATTCACCCCTCTCCTAGACTACTTAATGTAAGTCGGCTGAAACTCTAGTTGGTCAGATGCCCACCATAAACTTCACCTTGAAAATCTCCATGAACAGTTTGAAAACTGTTTATTAAGTGTTCAGGCAAGTTTTCGAACTAGACCTGAGCGGACTTTGTTAAGGTTTATGGAAAAATCTTACAGAGGGTGGTGTAAATTAACATGGAATGGTAGAATTGGTCCATATGTACTCAAGGATCTATGCTTTCACTATATCTGGGCAGGTTGGATAGTTTTATGTTTGAGAAAGGGGCAAAAAGTATGGCTTTAGAGATGAGAGACCAAAAATCATCCTGGTAGTGTACCATACTGTGATTTTACTTCTGCTATATTCTTTCTTCAATAAGCCTGTCAAGCTTGTTAAAGTTATCCTAGATCCTTCGTTGCTTTTCTGGAGTGTAGAGTTTGAATTTTCAGAGGTAGGGGTGGTGTTGGTCTTGGTGATCTGCGGTGTCGATTGGGGCACTGGCTAGATGGCTAGATATAAGAGAGTCACTAGGAGGGCTTGAGCAAGTTGGGGAGTGAGGCTATTTATAGGGGTCATAAGTGTTTCGATGGGTAGGTCAGTAATAGGGACGTTGGTGGAAACGCCTTGGGGAGTGGGTTCTAGAGGCTAAAAAACTGGTAAGTGGGGAACTGGCATCGTGTTACTCTGGCCATTCCCTGATTGGGTGTTTTCATCATCAAAATTTATAATTCTACGGGGATGAAGTTCGACGCTTATCGCACCAAAC
Source organism: Excoecaria agallocha (assembly GCA_037975025.1). Classification (NCBI taxonomy): domain Eukaryota; kingdom Viridiplantae; phylum Streptophyta; class Magnoliopsida; order Malpighiales; family Euphorbiaceae; genus Excoecaria; species Excoecaria agallocha. The sequence goes on from CM075808.1 coordinate 74,304,602, forward strand.
GATAACAGCACGGGAATTATCAACCTGCTTTCGACTTGTCAATCCTAACTAATAGTCCTAAGATTCCTACAAATAAGAATATTTTAGCGGGATTCGGCGAGGGAACTCTCTGATGGTCAAGTCAATAAAGTGTAAAAAGATAATTTTTGTAAAAAATAGCTAAAAGAGACTCATATATGATGATCGTAGACATTTATATAAATGAGTGTCCCATTCCGGTTAGGAATCCTAATGGCTATGAGAGCCCTACAAGAAAAGGAGTCCTGCAGAGATAGAAAGTTTTCCTAGAACAAGAAGTTAATCTAAAATTCATGTCCTAACAGAACTGTTGGAAATGACGTTGTTGAGCCAACATAAGCAGGTGACTCAAATACCTAAGACCTGAGCTTTAGGCCTGGATCTAAGGCCCGATTTGGTTATTAGAAACTAAATTGATGCGAACAAATCTAGAATTTTCAAGTCTCTCTCAATTTTTAGAATATTTGTGGAAAAAGAGGAAAAATTGTAGAACTTTTTGATTTTATAAATTTTGTATAAACATAAAATGACCTATAATTTTACTTGCCATACAAAAATATTGATTCCATTAAATTTGTTGACTATTAGAAAATATCCAAATTGCAAGGGACAAATCTCCCGCTAAAAGGAGAAAATCTTTTGCTAAATAGAATTATTGAGAAAATTGTAAAGAAAAAATTTTCATCTTTGTATCGACCCTAGTAGAAATCTTATAAGGTTTTTTCCCTTGTTGATTTTTGATAAGTGATGTAGTGAGGGATTCCTTAGCAAAATATGTCCCTTGCTATTCTTTAGCAAATTAGGGAAATAAGTCTCTTTCAAAATATGTGTCCCTTATTATTTCCTAACAAATTAAAGGGGAAAAACCCTTGAAAAATATGTGTCCCTTACAAAATATGCATCTGTTGCTATTCTTTGGAAATTTTTACAAATTTTTTTCATCTTACAAAGGATATCCCTCGCAATTTGCTTTTCCCTTATAACTGCCTTGCTGATTTGTCATATTTGAGCACGTTTTCCTCACTAATCCATATAATTCAATTTGGGGACACTTTTTATACAACTTGGCTAAATTCAATCTTCATCTCGCGATGCAAAAACACTTTGTGTGCCACATGGTAGAATATCGGGATATCTTCCATTCCTAGAACACTTGTGTGTTATCTTGAAAAACACAATCGGCATCTCCCAATTCGAAAGCACTTTGTGTGCCATTTAGGTGAACATCATGATAGCTACTGAGTCAAGTCCTTCCTAAAAGATCATCCATCTTGAAACTTAAATTACTCAATCATGTTTAACTTAAGAAAACTTAAACAATTTCAATTAAAAGTTTTATTTGTCATATAAAATGTATATATTTCCTTTATTCAAACCTGAACCAAGTCGGATTGGGCGTGGGTTGCTCTCAGATTGGTATCAGACCTTCATGAGAAAAATATTTAAGAAAAAAATAATCTTAATTTATAAAATGAACAATGAAAATCCCATTTAGTAGTGGAAAAATTCTCTTAAGAAATTATATTCAGTTTTGTAAAGGACAATTCTCTCACTAAAGCTATACATTTTGCAAGGAATTTTTCCTACAAACTAAGTAAACATTCATTTTCCTCATCCAACATATTTAACTAGGCAATATTCTTTCAAAAAATAATGACATAAAATCCCTTGTAAAATTCATTAATTTAATCCCTCATTGAATTAGCTAGGGATTTTTCTTTGCAAAACAAGTAAACATTTATTTCGGGCTTTTTTTTTTTGGGTTTTCGTAAAAAACTCAAAAATTTGGTGTTACAGTACTATTATTTAGATTTTTTATGTGTTAAAAAATGACAAATTAGCAATGTTTTCAGAATCGGTTCGGAAATCGACTCGATCTATCAACTGAGTCAAGAGTCAATTGGTTGGATCGGGTCGACTCGGAGTTTTTACTTTTTATTAAATATAATTATTTATAAAAAAATAAAAATATAATATATCAAAAGACATTGAAAATTTTATTAATTAATAAATATCAATGTAAAAATATTAAGACCAACAAAGTTAGTTGTTTTTCTAAAATTATTTGTATGCTACTTATATACCAATTGCAACATGGTGATGCTTAATTAGTCAACATTAATTGTCCTTGGATGGTGCTTATCAATATCTAATTGCAGCTCCATTAACATGCAATTTAAGCAATCAAAAGTTAATCCAATTTGTTACCAGCTTTTTATTCCTTATAAACTAATTATATATTCAAAGATTTCTATCGTTTCAAAATTTTCAATCATAATTATCATTTTATTAGTTGTAATTACTATCAAAGGATTTTTTCGATCTATATATAATAAACTCTTATATATAAAAAATAATAACTAAAAAAATTATCTACTGTTAGGATTAAACATAAAAATTTTTTGTGGTGATTCAATTCTACATTTAGATATGTATTGTAGACATTGTTTTTGTATATTTTGAATATATATAATAATTTGTTATGGATTTAGTTAAAAGAACACATTATAGGATCTTTAAATTTTATGTTTTTAATTATATCGCTTTATTTTTTGGAAATTTAGGGATTGATTTCTTAAAATGCAAATTTTTTTGGTTGAACCGGAATCCGGTCCGAGTCACTGAGTCACCGATTCAACCCGATTTTTTCCGAGTCAATCCGAATTTTTACCCTTTTCCGATTTTCATGTTGAATCGACTCGAATTGCTTGCCGAGTCACGGTTCAATCGATCCGATCGTCCGAGTCAACCCGAATTTAATAACCATGCAAATTAGTCATCATTTTGTATTCATATGAACCCCACGCGAAAAGTTGTGTTTATTGTCAGAAAAACGACACCATCGCTTGCTTTTTTGAATCGGGGACTGCATGGTGGGGCCCTCTCTGGGCTAAAAGGACACAAAAGTGTGACATTTTTTGAAGTCCAGCTGGTCAACGATGTAGGGCCCACGTCTGTTAAAAAAAGCTGCAGCATATGGTCAATTTTATAAATTCGGGGTTAAGTGTTTGCTCACAAAAAAATTAATGGTTTAAGCAATTTATTTGAACAAGTTTAAGGCAAAAAAATTAATGGTTTAAGCAATTTATTTGAACAAGTTTAAGGTAATAGATATGCATTAAGTCTTTTTCCTTTCCTCTCTCTCTCTCTCTCTATATATGTATATATATATGTTTTCGCTATCCCTGTGTGTTTTATGATGTCCACATCGAGGATGCTATGTTCCTCGACGTGGGGAAAGGGTAGAGGAAATTTTATTCTAGTGTGGGCGCGTTTATACATGTAGTCAATTTTTTTTGGTTCTTTTGGTATTTATAGTGTAGTATAAAACAATCTGATATACATTTTAGATAATTCAATTTTTTTTTTTAAATAGGCTCCGACAAAATACTCTATCTATCTCACCAAATTGTTATTTTTTATACAAATTAACAATATTAAGATAATCATTAGTTTTGCTAATTATTATAAAAAATTATATTGAATAAACTATAATTTTGACTCTTAATTTAGATTGTCATAATAAAGTATGTAAAAAGAAAATATTACTTAATTTATTAGATATTTTTGTTGACATTATATGAAGGGTAAAGTTGAAAAGTATATATTAAATGTTACCTTGAATTTATTCAAGTGATAATTTAGCGGAAATTTTTTTTTTCAAAAAGTGTTAATTTGGTGAGATAGAGAGAGTATATAATATTTTCAATAAATATAACTAATATTCTAAAAAAATTCCATAGTTCAACTTAATTAACTGAACTTAACTAAAAATATTTTATCATCCTATAAAAATATTTTAAAATCAATTCGTAAAGTATATAATACTTAATAAAATATCTTTTGAGAAAAATTTGTAAACCAAATAAATACAGTTTAAATATTTCAGTAAATATAAATTAAAATTTACTTTCTTTGGTGTTTCTCTATATTATATTTGACTTAATTTGAAAATTTTGAGCAATATTTAAAAGTTAAAAAAAATAATAACAAAATAATTAACAATTAAATGTAAAAATTTTAATTATTAAATATATTATTTAAGAATTTATGTAGATATAATAATTATTTAATTCAAGTTTTTAAGTTTTTCAATTAATGCTTTGAAAATTAGAGGTGAGTATGAATCGGTTAACCGGTCAATGAGTAAAAAAATTAATCAGTCTATTAATATCAATTTTTTAAAATCATTAATCATTAATCAGTCTATTATATTCGGTTAATCAGTCTATTGATTTCAGTTTGATTAAAAAATATTTTTCGGTTAACCATTAAAATTTATAACATAAAATTATATAAAAAAACAAAAAATTCAATTCAATTTCAAATGTACAAAGTAATTCAAAATAAAAATCATAAAAAAACATAATTTACTAGTCAAAATTCATGTTATATAAATTAATAGTTAATATTATAAAATATATTTTATATTTGTTGGAAATTAATATACTCCATTCTAAGTTAAATAAAATTTTGGATAATATTAAATGTTATAATATAAACTTTAAAATATAAAAAATGTAATAAAATGCTATTAAGTAAAATATGAATATCAATAGATGGTAAAAAAAACTTATTTAAAAATTAATCGGACACTACATATAAATATTACTATATAATTAAAGAAAATGACATAATATAAATTTAGTTTAAAGTATTATATAAATTTTATAGAAAAATATAAAAAATTAAGGTATATAAATAAAAAAATAATTTAAATATGTTTTAAAGTATTATTTTATATAAATTTTAAAGAGAAATAGAAAAAAAGTTTAAGATATAATAATAAAAATATAATATATATATGTACAGATTAATTGTGGATCAAATGTTAACACTATTATTTAAAAATCTAAACTGTAACAAAAAATCGAAAATATAAAAATTAAAAATTATAACCGAGTTTATCGGATCGATCAACTATAAAAATCCATTCAGGTTCGGTGTGCTTTTGCGGTTAACAATATTTTCTTTTTTTTTTTTTGCTTACCCCTGTTGAAGACAACAGCAGATCTAAAAAAAAAATTATTTGGCTGATTGTGTTTTATTAAATTAAAAATTTTATGTGTTTAATGATTAAACTTTAATTGTTTGGTACGGATTAAATTTTTAATTTCTCAAATCTACAACTAAAATTTTATTTTATATAATAATTATGTATAATTCAGCGGATTTTTTTTTTCAAAAAGTACTAATTTGGTGGGATATAGAGAGTATATAATATTTTCAATAAATATAACTAATATTCTAAAAAATTCCATAGTTCAACTTAATTAATTGAACTTAACTAAAATTATTTTATCATCCTATAAAAATTTTTTAAAATCAATTCGTAAATTATATAATACTTAATAAAATATCTTTTGAGAAAAATTTGTAAACCAAATAAATACAATTTAAATATTTCAGTAAATATAAATTAAAATTTACGTTACATATTTTATGGTCTTTCTCTATATTATATTTGACTTAATTTGAAAATTTTGAGCAATATTTAAAAATTAAAAAAATAATAACAAAATAATTAACAATTAAATGTAAAAAATTTAATCATTAAATATATTATTTAAGAATTTATGTAGATATAATAATTATTTAATTCAAGTTTTTAAGTTCTTCAATTACTACTTTGAAGATTAAATGTGAGTATGGACTGGTTAACCAGTTCATGAGCAAAAAACTTAATCAGGTTATTAATATCGATTTTTTAAAATTATTAACCATTAATCAGTCCATTACATTTGGTTAATCAGTCCATCGATTTCGATTTTTTGGTTTGATTAATAAATATTTTTTGATTAACTATTAAAATTTATAACATAAAATTATATAAAAAATAGACAAAGTTCAATTTAATTTTAAATGTGCAAAGTAATTCAAAATAAAAATCATAAAACAAACATAATTTACTAGCCAAAATTCATGTTATATAAATTAATAGCTAATATTATAAAATAGATTTTATATTTGTTAAAAATTAATATACTTGATTCTAAGTTAAATAAAATTTTGGATAATATTAAATATTATAATATAAACTTTAAAATATAAAAAAATGTAATAAAATGCTATTAAGTAAAATATGAACACTAATATATGATAAAAAAATATATTTAAAAGTTAATCGGATACTATATATAAATATTACTGTATAATTAAAGAAAATGACATAATATAAATTTAGTTTAAAGTATTATATAAATTTTATAGAAAAATATAAAAAAATTAAGGTATAAAAATAAAATATAATTTAAAAATTTTTTAAAGTATTATTTTATGTAAATTTTAGAGAGAAATAGAAAAAAATTTAAGATATAATAATAAAAATATAATATCTATATGCACCAGTTAACCGTAAATTAATAGTTAACTAATACTTAAAACTTTAAATCGTAATTAAAAATAAAAAATATAAAAATTAAAAATTGTAATTGAGTTTATCAAATTGATTAACCATAAAATCGATTCGATTTTACTGTTAGCAATATTTTCGATTTTTTTTGCTTAGCCCTATTGAAGACAATAGTAGATCTAAAAAAAATCTATTTGGCTGATTGTGTTTTATTAAATTAAAAATTTTATGTGTTTAATAATTAAACTTTAATTGTTTGGTACGGATTGAATTTTTAATTTCTTAAATCTACAACTAAACTTTTATTTTATATAATAATAATGTATAATTATATTATTACTTTCTTGTTTTTTTTTTCAATATTTAACACTATACAAATTAACATTGTATTATTATCATCATATTTATTACTACAATGTTATTAATAATATTAACACATTTAAATTTTAATACTAACACCATATGAATTTTATATTATATTATAAATTTTATAATGTACGGACTTAGTAAACAAAGAAATAGCACAACAAGATTTACATACCCAAATAGGTATTAGTGCCAAAAATAGAGGAGTAATAGTTGAATAATATAAAAGTAAATAAAATAAAATTGCTAAAATAATTATGCAATGAATTGCTTAGTTATGTATTTATATTGGTGTTAGTGCAAAAAATAGAGTAGTAGTTAAATTACATTAAAAGTAAATAAAATAAAATTGTTATGGTAGTTAGATATAAAATTATTAGTTGCATAACCATATAGACATTGATGGCAAAAATAGAAAAGTAGCAGATAAGTGACATTAAAAGTAAATAAAATTAAATTGATAAGGTAATTAGATGATAAATTGTTTAGTTAGATAATTAATGAATTTACTCTAGTTATTCTTTTATATAATTAAATATAAATTTTTGTTTAACCATAAATATGAATAATGAATACTTAGTTAACTATCTATTATAAAATATTTATTATAATAATTAAATTTATTTTATTATGTGATTATTATTTTAATTTCAAACATTAAAATACAAATAGTTATTAATTTAAAATTTATATGATAAATTATAAATAATATTTATCTATAGATTATTAGTATTATATATCATAACTAATGAATATTGATTTTTTCAGTTTTATTCGGTATAATTTAATATAATTTTTGGTCCGATTCTAAATAAAATGTTTAAATTCATATTAAATAAAGTTATTGGAATAATTCAACTTTAGTAAAAAAAAAAATTAATTGATATAATTAGATTCAATTTTTTTTATATAAATTTAATTTCAATTAAGAAATATTTAATTTAATGTACACTCAACTTACACATGGTCTTTTTCAGGGCTGAGCAAAATAAATTGAAAAAAATGATTATCTAAAAAATCAGTTCGAAATTGAATCGATTTTATTGGTTAACCGAATCGATTGTTATGGTTTAGGTTAGTAAATTTAAGATATTTCGGTTTTTAATTTTGGTTTACGGTCTAAAAAATCGATAATTTTAGTTAACTGACCGATTTAATTATTATTTTTAACATATATATATATATATATATATATATATATATATATATATATATATATATATATATATATATATATATATATATATATATATAAAAATCCTAAATCTAAAAACCCCTAACCATTTCTTATCTCAACCTCTCCCTCACCTTTCGTTGTTTGCCTCTCATCGTCGCGCCTCTCACCATAGCCACTCTCACCAACTCTGGCTTCTCCATAGAAATTAAAGAATTATTAAATTGAACGTTCCAAAAAGAACTATTAAATTTAAAAATTGTGGATCCCCCCAATTGACTTATCTTCATACCGACACATATCGACCAAAGTTCATGGCATTGAATGCAAGCGCTCCCAATCCCATGCTACTTGTTTATTTATTTATTTATTATTATATAGATTATTGTATTATTTTTTTGAAATAAAGAAAATAAACAATTGAGAGTCTAATGATTTAAAAGATTAAAATTAAATCTTACTTCATCTCAAAAAATTTACTTATATAGAAAAAGAGTATTATGTCAATGAATCCTGATATACAAAAATATCATTCTTTATTTAAAATTATTATCCATTATTTTTGGAGAAAATTATATAACGGTTATATACTTTATATATAATTTAAAATTTCATATTTTATTTCTTTTTTATTTTTTTTGAAAGTTTCATGTTTTATTTCTTGATTTGTGTTTTCTAATTTTTAATGAATGAGTGTGAATAATTTGAAATAGCAATTTTCCTTCCGTGCTCAATTGGGTACATATGTCTAAATTTTATTAGATCTAGTAGATAATTAATTGATTAATAATATTGTGTCCCAACGACATAGGATTTTATATTTTATATGGAACTATAATAAAATATTCCAGCCAAAATAATTTGTTCATTGGGAAAAAAATATTGATTAATTCAATTTTGTAGAAAATAGAAAAAATATCGTATAATTTATTACAGCATAAATTTTATATATTATAATATCAGCAAATTGATACAACCTAGATAATTAGATTTTTTTTAAATAGATTTATCATCAGTTTATAATTGAAAAAATTAGATATAAAATTTTTAGATTGACTATTCGGGTTACAAGTTTTCGATCCTTAATTTTTTAAATCAGGTTATATACTTTTTTCTCTACTCAAGTTCGACTTTGGATCAAACTTTTATGGATCGGATAAAAAATTGACAGTTATCAGTTATGCTATATAATATAATATAATATAATATAATATAATATAATATAATATAATATAATATAATATAATATAATATAATATAATATAATATAATATAATATAATATAATATAATAATTAGGTATAATTTTATTTTAATCTCTAATGTGTTGTATTACTAAAAATTTGGTATTTAAAATACTTTTCATTACAATTGGATCCCTAACACTAACATATCAGATTTGAACGAAAAAAAGACAAGGACATTTAGGAATCCAATCGAAAAGAACATTAAATTAATAATTAGGTTGTAACTAAAAATACATTAAGGACTTAATTGTTAATTGATTGATATTTTTAGTATTAAAATGTATTTTTTCTCTAATAAGTATCAAAATCTATTCTAAACCCATTTATCAATACACGTGATTATCATTATCCGTATAATTATTTATTTAACTAATATTTAAATTTATATTAAAAAATATGAATTTAATAAAATCACAACTTATTAAACAATCCAAAAATTAAAAACCTTAATTTAATAAATTTTTAAATTAATATCCAGATAAAAATTTATAAATTATATAAAATTAAGGTAGAATTTTCAAATTAAAAAAATTAGTGCCTTGTTGAAATTCAATAAATTTTAACCCTTATAAATTTTCAAGAGTTCAAATTATCACTCACACTTATAATTTTAGATTAATTTTCAAATAAAAGGATGGATATTCATTATTTACAACTAAATAATAAACGGATTTAGGTAATACTTACCGAGCTACTAAATTCGTACCCGACAATAATCCACAATGAATTTTATTTTTAATATTTAATTTTTTTCAAATCCATTACAAGTATCTAAACTCTTGACAAGTGGAATGGGGGTGTAACTGTCAACTGATTAACCTAAGGCTTAGGGATTGGAATGTCATTCACCACAAAATAAGTGTGAAACAGGAAGATAAAGAGAGTCTACTTTTAAACATTTGAAAGAAGATAATAATAATAATAATAATAATAATAATTCACACCAAAATACTAATATATATATATATATTTAGTGTGGTATTCTAAACATATCGTGGAGATATCTTTAAGCCATAAAAGGCTCAAACTAATTACTATTTGAAGTATTATCAGGCGTAATTGCGAGAATATCGACCAACAAAATTTACTGTATTTATAAGAACTCGAACTCGAGATCACTTATTAGGCTCTTCCATTCACGCCAACTAACATTGATAATTCATACTAGAATAATAAAAAATATGTAATTCACGCTTAATTATTTTTTTTTCTTCATCTTATTAATAGTATCATTTTCAAGTAAACTTGCTAGAATTATATCTGAACATTGAAAAATATTTCAAACTTAAATGAAATTAGATAATTTAATTTAATATTATTTCTTTAAATATTGGAAATATTCAGCAAGTAGGGGAAACTAAATTAATTGTCAAATTTTTATTTTGAAATATTTTTCTATCGTCACCGTTGACGGCCTTGCAGGTTGCTGGAAACTCCTCTCAAATTCATTACTTTTCAGTACATTTCAATAACTATTTGTTCATTGCGCGAATCCCAATAATCTATCTCTTCTCTTTTCTCCGTTCTCCTTCTCATTCTTTAATATCTCTTTGCTATTGGGTTTTAATATTTTTCCCAAGAAGCTGTTACTGTTAATTGAAGGTTTCCGCTTGCGCCCAGCTTGTACTTGGAATTCCAATCTTCAAGTAAAGGTAAGCTATAATCCATGTATATTTTATTGTTTGTTTGCTGAGAAAATGAAGGAAAAATGCCAACAAAGAAAGTCAACATGGAAAATGGAAAAAGCCAAACTGGAAAATAATTAAGAAGACTTTCAATGTCCTTGATTTCCCTCCCCCCCCAGCTTTTTTTTTTTTGATAGCTATAAACTGTTCTTCGGAGGTTGATTTTGTTATATTTTCTCTCCTTTTTTCTTCTTCTCCTGCAATCGAAATTGCAAGAAAATTGGTGTCCTTGGCTTTCTATTTCTGTATCTTGCTTTTTTATAATTGACGTTTCTCTCTCTTGCTTTTGTTTCCATGTGAATGGTTTGGTTGTGAATAGTAGGTGATGTGTTGGGGTTTAGATATGTTGAGATCATAATTGCTTGTTTATTTCAAAATCTGCTGTACAAATTCCGTTTGCAAGTTTGTAGCAAAGGCGTTTCTATAGTAATTCTATTCAAAATAAGTTAGAATTAAGTCGCAACCATAATTATCATATTTGCTTTTACAGATTTTGAAGGATCTGTTGCAACTACTATACTCCCTCTGCTTTTTAAGCACCTTTTGTCCAGTCTACTGCAATTTTATAGGTAAACTTTGCCTCAGCTCGATGAAAATTACTATCTTTTTACTTCTGCTTTGAATTTGATGTAACACGTAGGTTCTTTGCATCAGTATTCGTGGTTCTATCACTCCAATTATTGCATTTGCTCTCTTTTTTGCCTACTTTTCTTTTGTAATTAGTATGTCATATGATTTGCTCCTTGCTGCTTCTCTTTTTCTTTTCATTTTCTCCAGAAGTATTTATATCTGTATTTTTTTAAGCTTCTGTTGCAAATTTTTCCAATTATCTACTTGTGGGCCCTCTGATGGATTGTAAACAAAGGGAATCAGATATTGATTTTGAGTTCTTGATAGTTTATGGTGTTCCTTCAACTTTATCATTCTATATGAATTAGGAGGATTACACTTTCGGGTTGCACTTCTCCAATAAAGTTCTTAAGCTTCTGAGATTTTTTGCTCAATTGAAAACTTTGGATATCTGAATATGCAAATTGCTTCATTGATTGCTTAGGCTCTTTAGTGTTGAAGGTTCTTCGTGTGCGGAAAATTTTATAATAGCAACTCTCTTTGTAAATTGAGTTCAATAAAGTGGTTGCTTCAAAGAGTATTTCGGTTTTCAGATTTTAAGGAATGAGATTATTAATGTTATTTAGTGGTGGTGACTTGTGTGTTTCAGTTTGAACAATAAATTTGTGCTCTAAGAAGGCTTACGAGGTTTTGCAATCTCCTCCTTTCTCAACATCATAATTTCCCTTTTAATATACTTTCCCCACAAATAACGTCATATATGTTCTTCAGAATAAGTTCTTTGATTTGATTGTACGCTGGAATTATTTTTAATATATTTACTACATGATATGTTTGGCATTCATATATTTTATCCCCTTGCTCTATGGCTGTTCTTATTGTGGTAAAAGATTTGCATTTCCTATCAATTTTCATCACTGCATAAATGAAAGTTATCTTGAGAAAAAATGTTGGCTGTTGATATGGATATGAGGTTTTTAGGGGAAAAAATAATGTGTATAAATCCATTGCCGTTGTGATCATAAAATCTCTTAATTGGAGATTGCTTTTCCATTTTCTTTGAGTTTTTGGTAATTTTGGTAGTTAAAATGATGCAAGAACACGCATTTCAATGTGGCTGTGTTTGGAAGTTTTATTGGTTTTATTGTGCATGCAGGGACAAGCTTCTGGGGTGGCTTTGTTTGCTTGAGAAACTTGGTGATGACTTGTTTTATATCATGTTTCAGAAATACGGGAGCCTCCCCACCTAAACATAATGTAGATGCTGATTATGGTATGCAGCTCAAGAGACTTTTTACTGCCTTTTTTTTCATTGAATAGTAAGCATAAGTTATGCTGGTCTGAGAAAATACTGCGACACTTATTTCTATTTAAATCTGTCTATACGAGATCAGGTGAACCCAATGAAATGGCAGATCATGAGTATTCTTTCCAGTTTACATTATTATTCTGAGAATTTTTTTTTTCTCATCTTTTCATTCTCTCTTTTTTATCCTATGTGTTTTATATGTATGTTGAAGATTCTAATGAATTTACATGGTGCAGATGTGTCCAGCATCCAAAATGCTAACTTCTATACTTACAAAGAGTTGCAAGTAGCAACTGAAAATTTTAGTCCAGCTAATAAAGTTGGAGAGGGTGGTTTTGGTTCTGTCTACAAGGTGATTGCATTAGATGTGTAACTATCTAAATATTTAAAGGAAATTTTCAGTCCTTCAGTTGTTACTAGTCTATCACCCTTAAAGTAAATGTAATACTCAATTCTTCTTATTACTGTTTATGGACAGGGAATGCTCAAAGACGGCACTGTCGCTGCCATAAAAGTACTGTCCGCTGACTCAAGGCAAGGAGTGCGGGAATTTTTGACAGAAATAAAAGTGATTGCAGATATTGAGCATGATAACCTTGTTAAGCTGTATGGCTGTTGTGCTGAAGGAGACCATAGAATTTTGGTCTATGGCTATCTTGTGAATAACAGCCTTGCACAGACACTTCTTGGTAAGTCCAGCATCCATATTTAAAATTGAGTTTATTAACCACTTTTTTGTTATGATTTTTCTTGTTAATTATGAATTTCTCTTAACTGTTAAGGTCAAGGCCACAGCAGCATCCAGTTCAGTTGGCCTGATAGGCGTAAAATTTGCATAGGTGTTGCGCAAGGTCTTGCATTTCTTCACGAAGAAGTCCGACCTCATATTGTTCATAGGGACATTAAAGCAAGCAATATTCTCCTTGATAGAGACCTCAAGCCCAAAATTTCAGATTTTGGGCTCGCAAAGCTTTTCCCAGATAACAAGACCCACATTAGTACACGTGTTGCTGGAACTGCGTAAGTTCATATTATACTACACATTGATATGCATGTAATATTGGATTTTGCTTTCAAACTAAAAATTGGTATATAGTCTCTGTTTGCACTTCTGTTTTGCCTGCAAGATGCACTGTGTTTAAGATAGGCAGGGTGGCTGAAATTTTTTCAGTGTATGTTTAACTTTACTTGATTACCCTCGTGGCTCTGAATTCTTGAAAACTCTGTAACATCTATTAGACTCCATCAGTGCATATATTTTCCCTTTCATATGTTTCAGCAGAATGTAACATTGATCCTTCTTTTCCTCCTTAAGAATGTTGCATTAGCCGATACTTGTACCTTGAATATAATTTAAAATTTGACATTGAGCCCCTGACTTGAGGCTTCAAAGCTGTGTAAGTATTTCACAATATGTCATCAGGCTCATAAAAATGTGATGTGATAATGACAAATTGCTAATATAATATGATGTTTGATTGGAATTGGATAAATTGGAATATTTTTGTTTTCAACTTTACCAATTACTTTTTGACACTTTAATATTTTATTGGACTCTCAATAGAGGTTATCTGGCGCCTGAATATGCTGTCCGTGGTCAGTTGACAAGGAAGGCAGATATATACAGTTTTGGTGTTTTACTCTTGGAAATTTTTTGTGGGAGGTCCCACACAAACAGGCGTTTGCCCCCAGGGGAGCAATATCTTCTTGAAAAGGTATGGGCTTCTTGAATATTCTATATTTTTGTTTAGTATATCAAATCATGTACTGAGATAAAATTCATTTCCAGTGGTAAAGGAGGTTATAAATACAACTAGTTTGCAGAGGCATCAAATGAGAGATTTTCTTTTAATGTGTCCAATTTCCAAAGCAAATTATTTCAGTAAATTCAATTACCAGAATGTGGGCAATCACAGACCTGTAATTGATTCCCACATCTGAGAGTTAATCTTAAAGTTAGATTAACATCTGAAAACTACATTATTAAATCTAGAAAACAATTTATCAAATCTGGAAGAAGATTGAAGGCTTAAATTTAAGTAATATTGGTGTCAAGCAGGCCAAACACATTTAATAACTGAGGCCTTCGGCATCCTTGTCACTGAACAGCACCAGTTTGTTGTTTCTTATGCACATGATTGTGACAAGGAGGATAGTTCTAAATAATATGTTAATTCTTATCAATAACAGCAAAACCTTTATGTGCAAGTTATCTTCTATAATCATAACAGAGTCAACTGTCCTTTGATTTTTGATATTCAGTTTTTACGATTTTCTTTATTCTTTATTACTTTGTTGGCTTTTTGTTAGCTTCTATCTACTTTCCAAAATGTCAATTAAATGGCTTACTTCAAATTGAGTGGAAAATTCTTTTGGAAGTTTTCAGTCATCTCTATTGTGTTCTCTATTGGCTTTCATTTCAAATGGGTTTGCAATTTTCTGAAGAATTAATCTGGTATATTCTGGGGCAGGGCCAAGATTTAATTTTACTGGGGCAAGATTTTAGTATGTTATTTTGAAAAGATAATAACTTATAGCAGGAAAAAAAAACTTCAACTAGATAGCTAGATAATACTTGATATTTCCTTTAGTAGTATCTTTTACATAAATGAAAATTAATATAAAAAATACATTTGTTCTTTATGAGTCTTCATGCTAAGGTTATGAGTCTGTAAAGTACTTAAATTAAATTGAGTTAGTGGAGCAGATTTGATTCTTTAGGGGGTATGTTTGATTTTATTGAATTTGAAGTTGGATTAAGTTGAAGTAAAAAGTGGACAATCCTCTAACGACCTTACTTTTATGGCAATATAACTTAGTATAAGTTCAGAATAGCAAAATAGATTTGGTGCTTGTGTATCACCAACTGCATACTTTAGTCGTTATCAAAAGAAAAAAAAAAAAAAGAACTGTATACTCTAACGGAGCTTAGATTTTCTTGGTATGACTGTTATCATTTGAGGACGGTTGTATATGCTTGAATTGGCTTAGTGCAATAGGGTCATTGATAAGAAACACTGCTGTTCTTTCATTTTAGACAGCAAGCAAGGATCTGGTCTTATCAGTGTTATTAAAACCGGACTGGTTTAACTGTGAACCATCAGCTGGTCTGATCGGTTCAAGGCGTAGAAACTGGACTGGCAAAAAACGTAAGGAACCGGTAAAAAACCGGACGAAACTAGAAAAAACCAGTTTGAACCAGAAAAACTAATTTTTTGTCCAAAATATAAATAATTGATCAATATAAACAAAATAAAATATAAATGCAAAATAATTGAAATTTAGGCAATTTTATTGAATTTCTTATGAATAAAATAAAAATTATAATTGATCAATATTTTTGAATATTTGCAATTTTTTTACTATTTTTATCTTAAATATTTGTAATAAATATTGAATAATTTGAAAATATTGTTTTATGATTAATGTTTAATGATAAATGTATTTTCTTAAACTATTTTTTTATTTTTTATATAGTTATATTTTTCATAATATTTATAGAAAATTTTAAAAATAATTAAAAAAATTCGGTTGAATCCTATCGAACCGGTCGAACCAAGAATCATTTCCTCGCTGGTTTTTTGTTCGGTCCGGTTTTAATAACATTGGGTCTTATAGAGCTCTATTTTCTGAGCTGTTTTATGAAGGGGACATTGTTTGATACTATGTTAAAAAACTGCAAAGAGATTAGGCAAGCAAAAAATAACTTGCATTCTACTTGTACTACCTAGAATCGCCTCCTATCATGAAGGTCTCTGGTGTTTAATTGCATAAGGAACATAGAAATCAAGGGTCATTACTGGTGGAATTTTATTCTTCAAAAAATTGCATAATAATTCTAAGATATTTATTATTGTTTTACTACAAAACTAACTGGGAGTGCAATAAAGCATCAAAACATGAATATACTGACTGTAGAATTCATAAGTACTTGTAACTCAATTCATCACTATAAAACTTGAATATTGTTATATGAGAAAGGTCAATTTTAATTTGACGGCATTTGAAGGCATTGTCCTCTAGTGGATCGGTATTTCATCATCTTATCTGCCCAATTGCAGGTATGGGAACTGTACGAGAAGGGAGAACTGCCGACTTTGGTTGATGCATCTTTGAATGAGGATTATGATGCTGAAGAGGCATGCAGATTCCTGAAGATTGGCCTTCTATGCACCCAAGACATGCCCAAACTCCGACCAGCTATGTCATCGGTGGTCAAGATGCTAAAGGGTGAGATGGATGTAAATGATGAGAAGATAACAAGACCTGGAATGCTCAGTGAGTTAATGGGTATCCGAGGTGACAGAAGACACAAAGGTAAGGCCAGCACAAAGAACTCATCTTCCACAGTATCTGGCGGTTCAAGCAAACTGGACAATTCATCTTCCTCATCAATACCTACTACCTCACATGCTACAATGACCTTCACCTCGATAGATGACCGCAGTAATTAACTCAACTCAATGGCATTTTCCGTGCTTTATTTATCAGTTTTTACCTCTATTTATTTATTTATTCTTATATCAAATAGCATTGTAGATTTTGTTCTAGAGAAGCAGTTTTCTTGAGCAACTGATGAATGACAAGTTCAGCTTGGTTTATTGTAGTTTACCTGTTTGTGAGGTTTTTCTTTTAAATTCTTTCCCCTCCAGATCTGAAGGATAAATAAAATCCGAGGGGCATAGAGGCATTACTTTGTATGTATATATTTTTAGAGTTTCACAGCAAAAATTGTTCAATGTTTTGTTGCATTCTGTACTCTATTGTAGCTTGGAAGAGTTTATAGCAATCTGTCCTTTTTATTTCTCCTCTCTACTTTCTCTTGAATTGAATTACCTTTGAAAATGAATTCTGTACTCGCACTGTATTTTCATTTTCATACCATTTGCTGAATTAAATTATCAAGCTGTCACTAATAAAATTGATGACACCAACAAATTGATAACACCAACATAAAGCAGCATAAAAATTATTTTTGTTGACAACATATTAAATATTTATGTTTTATTTTATAAGATTAATATTTCATATTTTTCTTCTGTTTCTGTATGTTATGATTTTCTGTTAAAATTTCAAACACGTTCATGTTGCCTTTGAAAATTTGTCTATGTATTGTTCCATTTATTCACTGTTGTAAGCTCTCAAGCACATCACATGGCATATTTTCTTCTCTCAACCTCAAAACGATACACAAGATGATGCACTAATATGCAATGAAAAATTTAGAATTTAATTTCTGAATATGCTGCCAACAGCAACAACAACCAAAAAAAAGAATAAAATAAAATAAAAAAATAAAAAAATTGCACAGAATTGCCAAAGAAACGCCAAAAACTAAAAGTTGATCAGCAAACAACGTCCAAAAAGAATGCCAATAGGAAAAGATTAGCTGTGAAATAGGTGCTTTTGCTTGAGGTAAACTTGTATGCATCAATCTACGAGGAGCAAGCAAAAAAGAATGGTAACTAGAATGCTGTTGGAGGTTCAGGCTTCATTCTGCAAGTTTAGGTTTTGTCAGTTCTTTTACAACCCGCTGAACAGACAAATCCTCAAGGCCAATAACAATTGTAGTTGACTCTGATCCCACTATTGATCCCTATCAAACATTATATTCAGATAATTCAGCTGATAGTAAATACGGCAAAATAAAAGTTAAATACAAATTTAAAGCAAGAAATGCATGATAATTGATTGCATTTATCTTCTACCAAAGAATGTTCCTGATATCATCCAGATAAATTTTAACAAACAATTCGAAGTAGGTGCTTAGACATAAAATATCAAATCAAGAATTGTATAATAAGACAGGAATTCTAAGGAGTATCCTTCATGATAATTTAGAGGGCCTACCAAATTTCCAATTCTAGGTGCTGTAGATTGTTAAGTGTTGATTCTCAACAAATCCAAGACCATTTCATTTGATTGCCAGCTTAAATATTCAGGTGCTCTAAGTTGGATCTCTTTTAGGGAACAAGTTGGAAGAGTTCTCCCCACCGTAACACCGTATCTGGTTCAACCCGGCAGAGTTTGCTCCAGGCTATATCAAATAATCAATTTGCCTAGTGCTCCATGAACTAAAAATGAAAACTCATTATCGACCAGAGTCTATTAGGCAGAAAACAGTTTCATTTTCAGGATCAAAGTTTATGCATAGAAATTTGGCAGGCAACCCTACAATCATCTAAAATCACAGCAGGAAACGCAGATTCAAAACCAAAAGCATCGACATTAGATTGAATTGTGAAGCCCTTTCAGTTCTTAGCTGGTGAATCAACACCGCATTTAACTACACCTTGGGCCCACTATGCTTTAAGAGTTGGTCAAACTGCATAATATGCATAAACATGCATACCATTTTGTTTTGAGGATGATGTTTGGAGGATTTGCAACCAGCAAGTTGCAGAGTTCAAGCAACTAATGGACATGAAACCTAGCCCATGAATAGTTTACCTCCACTGTAGATGGGAATGATGTTGCTCCACCGGTAATTCTGAGCCTCAAAATGCCCAGGTATGTCCTCCTGAATTTCAATTTCATCACAATCTCTAAGCACAATCTGAAATATGGATAAGCTAATAACCAAGACATGTCTACTTTTCACCACAAATTGCAGTGGCGGTGATTTTGGTATTATAAAAGCAGTCCTCCTACAACAAGCACAGTATTGGAACTGCATCTCATTGACAAAAAGAATAACTTTCATATCATAAAATTAGCTCAAAAGCTATACAAAATAGGTAAACTGACCTTTATTTCTTTTCTTTTCCTATTTCTGAGAATAACGCTACTCATTGACGGAATCCTGTCACGAATCTTTGGATACCAGCAAAATCAGATACTGCATTCACATTGCAAAAGCTTCCAGGATAATTATTTTCAATGTGATCCACAAGACACGCACACTGCTTCTCACCATTTGTCTGTACAAGAATGGAAAAATGAAATAAAAGAGAATAAGCTAAAGCAATCAACTTTGGCCAAGCCTGTGTAGTGGTTTGGTGGGAAAGCCAAGTCCTCAACTCTCAAGAGTCATTTACTAAGATTACCAACTGTGAATCATGAATAAAACCAGTGTAATGAAGATAGTTGAGCTTTGACAAAAAGTTATTCCAATTATTATCAGTATCAAATATTCAGTATTTAAGTTAACGATATTTTTCAATGTCCCAAACACAATACTTGTTTGTTTAAGTTCTACACAAATTTGAAAGAACAACAGTGTCAGCTAGTTACAATGAAAATATTGAAGAGAAAAGACAGGACAAGAAAACTAAAGTATGTTTTGACCTACAATCCAATAGACCACAGAATTTTGCACTTAGAAAACATGATACCTCGAAAGCAAAAAAGCCACAGGGTTTCAGCACTAAAGCAGCTCCATTGATAAGATGAAGAAGATCATCCATGCCACTAATACCACCATCTAAGGCAAGCTTTGGCTCATGTTGACCAACTTCAACTTGTAGCTCAGAAATAGCATCACTGGGTATATATGGGGGATTGCTTACAACACCAGAAAGCTTTCCCTCGATATCTTTCAACGGTTCAAACCAAGATCCTTTTCTAATCCTCACTTTATCCTGAAATTTACATAAAACTAAGATCTTGAGAGTGACAAAGAGGAGATAAACTCTACCAACAGACAAAAGAACATGGCAAATGATGACAATGAGGAAAGAGAATCATGGAACGAATATTTTGTTCTGCTAGTCGCATACTGTTTACGTTCTGATAGAAAAGGTTTCATAAATATGACATTGATAGATATTCCTCACTCATACATTGGCGATTGGACTATCTTTTAGAAAGAGGGGAGAACTCCTGTTATAAAAGAGAGCACTGAAACCCAGAGAAGCTTTGCGCAGATCCTCAGCTGCTCAATCACCTGAATTATGCTAAATCAGCTTGCTTGCTAGAAAAAAGTTTGACTTGCTTTGGTTATATCAACCCCAGACCAAGGTCTCCATTTTTTATGAAGTTGAAATTTCTTGTTTGAAGCTAACAATTTATTATTGCCAATGGTTTAAAGTACCAGACAAACATATTAGCAATATGACAGTCACGATTCATCATCAAAAGAAGCCAACAGTAGATTAAAAAGACTCATAAACAGTTAATAGATTCACTAACCTGCATTTGGTATCTATGGACATTGTAAGCCGCCACCGCCACTGCCACTGGGCTTAAATCAGTGGCAATCACTCTTCCTTGAGTCCCCAGAATCATACCAATCCCAATAGCAATAGCGCCACTGCCAGTCCCCAAATCTGCCCACAAACCTTCTCTGAGCCCTTCATGATTAGAAATCGCATCTTTCACCAAATCAACAATCAATTCAGTTTCAGGCCTGGGAATCAAGACTCCTTCTTCCACACTCAACACTAAGTCCCGCCAATGCTCACACCCGACTATGTACTGAAAAGGTCTCCTCTTTTCAATCCTCTGCCTCCAGAGATGATAAAGATCATCCAAGGAAGCCCTTAGCTTTACATTTAGCGAACAATTTTCAATACCCAATAGAGATATCAAGGAAGGGTCTTCAAGTGAATCTTCCAGAAGCCATTTGAGTTCTCTGCAGAGAAGAGTGGTGTCTGGACCGTTGTCTAAATGAACAAACGAGGACCCAATTGAGGAAGCAAGATCCTTTGCCCAGAGATGCCATTTATTGACGTCTGATAAAGACGTTGAGAATATGGGTGGTCTTAAAAAGAGTGGGGTTTTGGGTTTTACTTGTACGGAACAGGGGAGTTGTGAAGCTGAAGATGAGCAAACAGGTCTGCAGAGACCGGCACAGAGAGAGGGCATGCGTGCTACGCAAAAGGTAGAGCTGCTTAGCTTCATTTTGCTGGAGCCAACTTCAAAAACATCAAAATAGACAATTGAAGTGATTTAATGCATTCGGCTCCTGGAAATCACCGACGGTTAAAATGGTGCTGATTCTACCTAATCTTCTACTTTCGTTATTGATTGAGCTTTTCATAAAAAAAAAAAAATCATTAATTAACCTCACATATTACTAACATGTCATTTGAAAAAAAATTGAATTTAATTATTTATTTTATTAAAATAAAAAATATACTTGAAATAAAGCGTACGAAATTATATATTTTTGAAGAAATTCTTATTTCACAATAAAATTTTCTTTAATATGGAATAAAGAAAGTAATTTACTAGGATTTATATTCCATTATGATTAGGGGTGATCACGGGACGGGACGGGATGGAGCCGGAAAATTATTCCCCACTCACTCTTCCGTTAGTGGCGAGGATTTCCCGCCCCCGCCACCAATATCGGGGAGAGAATTTCCCCGTTCCTGTCCCGCGGGAATACCTGTCTCCCGATTTTTTTAATTTTAAAATATAATATTTTATAAATAATTAAAATTAAAATATAATATTTAATAAATAAAAAATTTAAAATCAATAATAATTTAAAATTAAGTATAATTTAAAACTTAATAATTATAAAATTAAGTTATATTTTAATTTTAATTTTAATTATTTATAAAATATTATATTTTAAAATAAAAAAAATATTTTTTGCGGGACGGAGATCCCTGTGGGGCAGATACTCCATTCTCCGTCTCCGTCCCCGATTCTAGGATGGGGATATTTTTTTTCCTGTCCCCATCCCCGCAGGGGAAAATTTCGGGAATTTTCCTCTCCGAATGGGGTGGATCCCTGCCAGAATCGGGGAATTCTCGTCCCATGATCATCCCTAATTATGATCTGTCATAAAATGTGATTATAAAAAAAGAAAACATTAGGCTGCATGTGCTTTGGAGATTATGTTACTAGTTCAGTTTCAAATTTTAAAAATAATTAGTTATATATTTTTCTATTCTGTCACTATAATAAATAAGGGTAGAAAATTTATGAGATTTCAGTAAATTATAATGTAAATTTTATAAAATTAACGTTAATTAATTCTATATAACGTTGGGCTGAGAAATGTTAACTAAAGATAAAATTGATTCCTAGCTAACATTTTGCTTCGAATTTTTCTGTTAATTTGTTATTTTTATTTAGAAATTTGCTACCAATAAATTTATCTTATTGCTCAATGCCAGACCCCGGGATGAGATACGGTGGGACGCGCACGATCCGGCGGTGTGTGCTGAATTACTACTTTATAAATAAGCATAGATACGGTAGAAATTTCTTTTCTTTATTATGATAAATAATTAAATAGACAGGTTTATGTATAGGAAGATCATACAATGCTTAGATCCTCATAAAGAAAAATGTGCAAAATGAAAGCAACAAAATAAAAACATAAAAAAAAGTGCTTGAATCAAGAAATTCATCTGTTCCTGCAATATCTATACCACAAAATCAAGAAACTCAAGACTCTATACCCAATAATAAAACTCAACATTATAGCTAAATGACTCCATTTTTGTGACTCATTGAGGTGTTGCTGCCTTAAGAACTCACTTCCATTCAAACTGCAGACTCCATTTTCATCAAATTGTAAGCATCTTCTTCTGCCTCCATCTCCTCCATACTCATTTATCAAGAAACACTCGTAAGGGTACTTAAAAAAGCTCAAATAATGCATAAAAATCCAGTATTTAGGGATCCTATTCTTGGATATAAAATACCCAGAAAACAGAAAGAACGATCCCATTAGCCCTGAAATGATTGACGTTCCCATGATGAAATTAGGCACCAAACCACTGAAACATGCTACAAATGAATTTGACATCAAATGGACCATCCATACAACTAGAGAGAAGTAAGCAAATACATCCATGTCTCTTCTTAATCCAACTAGCCAATAAACTGGGATTGTGTACAGAAGACCCACTAGCAGAAGAAATGGAAGAAATATGATTGTGTTTGATAGTACATAAGATGATATTCTATATGCTCCTCCTGATGTTTCTTGCATTAGAATTCTTCTTTCTTCCAAAAAAATTGGCAATCCTTCTGTTGTTGATGACAGCAAGAAGGTGAGACTGAATGCAAAAAACCCGATTCGAGATTGCAGAGCAGCCTGTCCTGTTTTTTTCCCGACATTTAAGAATATAGTACCAAGTACTAATCCAGCTACCAATGCTTGTATTATTCTTGTAGCATATAGTTGTTTGGTTCTGAAAATATTCTTGCAAAATCTTTCTCCTAGGATCATAACTTCTTCGAATACAGAATTTTGATACCAAAGAAGCTTTTCTTGATGGATGCCAGAGTATGGAATTGGATAGTGGAGCTGATTTTCATGATTGAAATCCTTATCTAAGGTTTCAATAACATCAATGGCAAATTCAAGCACATTGACATGGGGAGGAATGTGATGACCAAAACGTTTAAGGCTTTCTTGAAGGAAATGCAATGAACCATTGTGCATAACATACCCATTTGAAAGCAAAACAATCCGATCAAACATGTTGAGGATTCGAAAACCAGGTTGATGGATGGTTAGAAGTATAGTCTTACCTTGATTAACAGCCATTGATTTGAGCAGAGTGATTATATGAAGAGCTGAAACTGAATCCAAACCAGAAGTTGGTTCATCAATCAAAATGACAACAGGGTCATGAACTAAATCAACTCCAATAGAAACTCTTCCCCTTTCACCACCCGAAATTCCTCCAATCCTTGAATCTGCAACGTGATCTAACCCAAGCTCCTTCATCAACAGATTAACTCTGTTAGTGGCCTCTTCGTGCCCTCCTTGCAGCCTTAGAAGTGCACTATACATGAGTGTTTCTTGGACTGTGAGCAATGGAAATAGTGCATCAGTTTGAGTCACATATCCTGATAATCTTCTAAACCGTTTCGCGTCCATTGGCCTATTATTTACCATAACTTTATCAAACACTTGGTGATCAGAAATCTTTCCAGCAAGAATCTCTAATAACGTAGTTTTCCCAGCTCCACTAGGACCGGCAATGGCAGTGAGCTCTCCTGGCCTGGCTTCACAGCTTACTTGCTTCAAAATGATCTTAGGATCACCAGGAACCCTTCCAAAACAAGCCCAATTCAGCTCATCAAATTTGCTACACAATTTGTAGGATAGATTTTTAGTTTGTAGCCTGTATGAGCTTTTCCGGCCACTGGAAGCCGGTGGTGACTTCACCGGTAATTCCATTAGGAGATTGGAGAGGTGTTAAGAGAGAAAGTGACTAGAGAAATTATGTTATGTGAGGTATAGGTGAACCAGAGAAGGAGATGAGCTAACATACCAAACTATATGTGTTATGCTTAAGTAAACAAGTTAATGAAGAAATTAATTAAAGGGAAAAACAAATAGTTGAAATGGGCCAATTCAAGAACACAATAGTTGAAATGGGATTGGTCTTGGGCAAATTGAGAGTTTGTCCCATCATTTTCATTGGGGAAGTGGGATTTTGGTGAGGGTTTGGAAAGTTAAGAGAGGTACAAGAAACCCAAGAGAAAAAGAATTCCTTTGTAAGTGTTCTTGGTGAGCAGACTATTGACTGTAGAGAGTTGGTGTTGGTGGTATCACCATCTTCCTCGCATTTAATGTCAAATTGTGACTCTTGTGTACATAATGCACGAAATTGATCATTAATTTTGGTAGTCTATCTTTAATTATTTCAAAGAAATAATTTTTAATATGTTGTACACAATTTACATGCAATGTTATTAAAATTAGAGTTAATTTCACTTACGAATCATTGGATTTTCTACTTTTAACTGAAAAATTACAAAATAAATTTTTTTAGCGAAAAAATATCCGAAAATTAAATATTTCAAAAAAAGTCATATCGGCCAAATTTTAGAAAGAACGTTAGCCGAAATTCTTGTTGGCTTTCATATATCAACCTATCATATGGGATGAATGTCGCCAACCGCCACATCACCACCAATAGGGAGATGAAAAAATAAAATATGAATATAAATACAAAATAATTAGAATTTAAGAAATTTTATGAATTTTTTATGAATAAAATAAAAAAATATAATTTATATTTTCTTAAATTTTTGTTACAATATTGAATGACTTGAAAATAATGTTTTATAATTAATATTTGATTATGAAAGTGTTTTTCTAAAGTATTATTTATTTTTTATATAGTAATATTTTCATAATATCTATAATATTTTAAAAATAATATTATTTAATAAAGGAAATAATACAATCGAACCTAGTTGAACCGGTCAAACTATGATCCTTTTTCCTCTCCAAATTTTTATCAAGTATGTTTTAATAACATTGCATGCAATACTATATACATGGGCACAGTTCAATAAAATTTTGAACCTAAACCGAACTGTATTATTAAGTTAATCAACCAATTGATTTGTAAAACCAAAAACAATTTGAAAAAAAAATTCGAATTATTTTTAAGAATTACATTAAAAAATAGAATAAAAAAACTAGTCATGGCCATGGGTGGGTTTTGGCCTCAGAACTGGACCAAAGCTAGCTGGATCACTATGTATTAGCTAGTCCTTCAACTTATGTGCATATATATATAAAGCATTACTCCCCAGCACAAACATAAAAGTTTCAGTTATGATATATTGGAATTTTGCTCTGATATGTGCCCACCACTATGCCATTTGGTAGCATTTTCGGCAGAACCATTTAGAAAGTGAAATCTTTGAGACTAACTTCACCTTCATTTGACCTCATTTCTTTTCGTCTGCTTCTCATTCCGTTTATTCTTCATTCTGAGAAAACATGTTTTGGTGGTAACCAAGTGTCAACAAAACTGAAATGATAAATATACCTTAATTGACTTGGTAGAAATCATTTGATCAGTAGCCGCATACCCTTTCTAGAAATAATGCTTGAACGGTGTTATTAAGGCTTCCTTCCCATTCCCATGCAAAGTGTATTGCTAAGCAGAGAATAAATTTTTGAATATAGATTTTCTATCGAATTATTTCGGTTATATACCTCTAAGCATATGCTCAATTAATTTGTCATACCAAAATCTAGAGGCATGAGAAAAATCATAATAGTTTTGAAGAATGTCACTACATACCCTTTCCAGAAATAATAGTTTTTTCTATTCCTTTTTCTTTTCTTTTTCGGTGTGTGGATCCTCTTTTGGTCCACTATGCAAGTTGCTATGACTTGTTACCTTGGTATATTTTACAGTGTTCCTATAGTTAGCCAATTATATCACATAGTCCTGATTTCTCTACTAGCTACTAAGAGCAAAATACATACATACATACATACATACATACATACCTTCACATTAACTGTATACAAATGCTAGGAATAACAATGATATTCATTAATAAATCAATAATTCCTTACATCATGCTCATTTTTAACACAATTTTAATTACATTTTAATCATTTTTTGTAGCTTGAACTCGATATAGGCATGAAAAATTAACAACACTAGATACCATACATGTATAAAATTGTTAGTGTAAGCCCTAGCCCCAATATATTATAATAAAACACTTTAGTTAATAAATGAAGCATTTGTTTTATCTATTGTATTCCTGTGCATATCAAATGATAGAACTATCCAAGAATGTTGTTTCAGTTTAAGTTATCATGTGTGAGGCACATGGTTGTAAGACCTTGAAACAAATGAGACTTCATTCTAAATATCCCTAGTCAGTCATTGTTATGGGAATAACAAATAAATTAAGACTAGTATGCTCTCTCTGATAAGTTGAGTTCTGTCTTACGGATCATAAGGACAAGAGTGTCAATCACAGATCATAGATACATGTTTAGAACATGGTATCTGGATTAGATCCGTTCATGAGAACACTACATGGTATAAGTCATAAGTATTTCTCATATGCAAATTTTGTATCGGAGTTCTTAGACCTAAAATCTCTATGAAACTCTTTATGAATTACTGTGTGCTTTGACATACATCTAACGTGCTCGTAACAGAGTGACAAGTACTGGTATGCTTGGGTATACATTAATTCATGTTAGAGAGCATGAGAAAAGTGAGGGGATTACCCCTTTTTATAAGAGAGAAAATATCATCGGCCACTTGATCAGTGAATTGAGAAGTGTATGGCCATACCGAGATGAAATAATGAGTAATCATTATTTATCTGAGAGTTCAGTGTCACTGAAATATCAAGAAAGGAATTAATATATATATAAGGATGACTAGTTCCATGCCTTATATTAATTCTGATATTTTTCAATTCTTGTCATGGAATTGTTTGGCTTGTATGATCGATTTTATCATTTTTTCGCTGCATGATTACCATGAACATATCATGTCATATTCCATCAAAAATCACTAAACACTAGTATAGTGTCAATACTAGACACCTAGAGGTATCAAATCACTAGACACCATTAAGGTACCAGCACTAGATATCCAAAGGTATTGAATCATTGGATACCATTAAGGTGCCAACATTAGATACTTGGAGATATTAAATTACTAGATACCGTTAGGTGCCAACACTAGATACCTGAAGGTATCAAAGTTAAGGTGCCAACACTAGATATCTGGAAGTATCGCTTCACTATCCCATATATGCCCACGTCTATAACTAATTCAGGTCCAAAACGAAGGTTTCTCTCACTAAATTACTTTATTACACTAATCACTCATGTATGCACTGTACATTTCACTTAAATAATCAAACATGTCAATTATAGTTCACTACAACTACATTTCAATATACACCCTTATGACCACTTGTTAGTTTTACATTCAACACACTCATATAGATCTAATTATTAATCACTTGAAAGCATATAACATTATCAATATATCACTTATAAATATACTATTTGTATTCAATTACACTTAAACACTCAAATTACCTTTCAATAATGTATGCATTAAGGTTACAATTTACAAAAATATAATAAAAAACCATGTAGGCACTCATAGTTCACCTTGCATTCCTTTTTTAGAATTTATCATTTAAATATTAAATTACTTATTTCATGTTCATCACATCATATACTGACCCTTAACATATGTTTGTAAAGTTCAATAAGCATTCAAGAAAGTTCGAATGCAATTCGGTGACTTTCAGATGAGAACAAAATTGCATTTTAACAAAAACAAAAGGGATTTATGGCAGTCACCTATTCATGAAAATCACGAGGCTCATATTAGAATGAAAATTTTAGTCCAGAATGCATCTTCACGGTGGTCAAAAAACCCTAACCAACGTGAGGCCCTTAAAATTCACTTGGTTTCCATGATAGAATTCCTAGTTCACTTTGCTTTGCATTTTTGACATGGTTTTAGCTAGATTTATATCAAATGGTCTTCAAGATATTTGTTTCTCTATGTCTCTAGTTTCCACAGACACTAAAATTAGGTCATTTAGATATCTAGAACATGAGTTATCACTACAAACATCCAAACTGCTCAAGTTGACAAATTTACTATCAACACCTTACTTTAAGCTCATTTTCATTAGTCTTAAAGGAAAAACCAAATTTTAACCTCCTCATAGAAAATTGAGGAGAAAGGAGGATCTACCCGTTTAGTAAAATTCCAAAGAAACTATTGGAAGTAGGTGGAGACCTTTCTTTGGCCCTTTTTAAAAGGAAATACGAGGGCGGGGTTAAGCTCAACAGAGGGTTCAAGACAAGAATAGGCTAGGGGTCCTGTCTTTAGTTTAATCTTCCTTTAGAATCACTTCAATTAGAGCTCTCTAACTCTAATTATAAACAAAAAACTATCTGCATGTCACTTGGATCCTGCACTAGATTTCACCATCTAGCATCCCTCTCTTGAAAAATTCCTTAGTTATGCATATTTTTGCTTCTAATACTCATCCACATATCATTTAAACATTTAATCATATATACCAGCAATCAAATCAAACACACACACATAATTACAAAAACTCACATACCTTAGAGATGATCAAAATCTCTTCTTCACTTTATACATTCTCTTTTTCCTTAACTTTAGCTTGATCAACAACTAAAACCCAAACATATTCAAATCAAATTCAGCTCTGCATGAATAGATTCATTCCAACACTTTAGATGAAGAAGAGAAGAAGAAAAAATTAGTTGGCTACCTAAGAACATAAATTAACTTACATTGTTCTCTTTAATTACATTAAATCTTGATTTTCTTCTCTAATTCTTCTTAGAGTCCAATTTGTATAAATTTATGTGTGTTAAGGAGTATAAAATGTTGTATTTCCAGCCAAGGAATCCTGTCCCCTACTCCCTCTCTTTAATTCATATTTATCTTGAATTATTCTAAAAGCCCAAGTGTCATGCTCATATTGGTTCATTTTCCAATTTTATTTATTTGCAAATTAGCCTCTAAACTTCACTTAATCATTTAATTGCATGCACTCTTATCTCATTTAACACATTAGTCCATGTTTTAACTTATTTCCATGAATATTTAACACAGTTGACATAGATTACCGAAAATTTCCTCAACAATAGTATAAATATTAAATACATCCTTACTACATTATTAATGCTTCTTTACCTTAGAACTCATATAATCATTTGCTTTAATTCTTCTAGGGTACATTTTGGGGTCGTACATTTCTCTTTTCCTTAAGGAATTTAGTCCTTGAAATTCATACTTATATCCAATATGTTCAATATCACTATCTCCAACATCAATTCAATTCACGTTATAGGCTCACAACTTCAATCATGATCTTATACCTTTTTCCTACTAATGCATTACTTTTACAATTCTATAACATATCACGTCTAGCTTATACGTCATATGTAACTAATGTAGAGTATGAGTTGAATGTTTAAAACTATGTGGTTCTGATTTTCGTTTCTAGGATACGTAAAAAGCTTGGAATATAAAATCCAAATCCGAACCAAATACTAGATGTATTGTTAAGTATTCTAGTTTTAGTGGCAACTTTAGAGAGGTAACCCAAAATGGATTCTCTTAAGTGTTCTTTTCATAGATAGAATGAACTAAGTGTTTAGTTAGGATAAATGAACATGAAAAAATAGTCAATATGTACATATATATAAGGGTAACTATAGTGTTTTAGAGGATAGTAAAGATAAGTACTATGCAATGGCCTAAATGCCAGGTTAGCTATGAATAGTATTTTCTGATAGTGAATAGTAAATTCAGGCTGAAAAGTACATTTGGAGGTGAGAAATATTGTAATAGAATATAGGAAAATATGGATTATGGGTAGTTTGAGATTAAAATTTGAAGTTAATTTGAGGTCAAATAGGCCTTCAAAAGTCAAAAATACGAAAAAAGAAGCAGATTGATTTTAGGTTAACTGTATTGATAAAAGTTTGATCGAACCTTTAAAAATAGCAAATGAAGTTTTAAAATAACTAAAAATTGCAAATATATCTATAATAATGTGTAGATTATTTTGGCTACAAAAAGAGAATTTTTCGGTAACACTGATATTTTTGAATCGGATCAATTTAATCGAACCGGATCAAAAATGGACTCTAATTTGGGCTAAAATTTTGTGTACAATATATTTTTGATGAGATAAGAATGATGAAATCAAATTTGAAGTGATTTGAAATTGGTAAGTGAGAGAAATTAATTAGAATTATGTATTGGGTAATTAATGGGCTTAAACTAAATAGTTCAAGCCATAAATCAAGCCCAGCCTAAAGCCCCTTATAAAAGAAAGATAGGAACAATGAATTTCATGGTTCCTTCATCCTCTTCAGCTGTTCTTTCTCCATAGCTGGCCGAACACTCCTCTTCCTCTTTCTCTCAAAATTTCTTTATTTTTCTTCATTTTCCCCTTTGATCCAAGCATAAGAAATCATCTTTACCCTTTCTAGTTGCTGGATCTACCTTCAAACCATTGATTAAAGGAAGATAAGTAAGAGAAAACAAGTGAAAAAAGCTTAGGGGTCAAAATAAGGTAAGATAAATTGTTGATTTTAATTTTGTTTTAAGGTACCTATTACTAGTTTAAGGTGCCTAAAATCCATTTTTGATGTTAGTTTCAGTAAAAGAAATCATTTTCATAGGATTTTCTTTGATGAATATTTCGGCCAAGGTTGGATGATTTCGAAGATGGATGATTTTCTTTGATTTAAGGCTTGAAAAATAAAGCTTAAGGAAGGTTAAACATGAAAAATAGGTAAGTGACTATGAAATCTTTGAATTTTCCCTAAATTGTATGAATTTCCTTTTATGTAAGTTAAGGAAAAATTTGTAAAATGTATATATGTTGAAATTAATTTTAGAATAATGAAATTGGACCTTAATTATGTTTAAGTGTAAGCTTAAATTGACTGAAATAAACTTGCAAAAAGGAATTCTTGTGGTGGCCGAATTTCATGCCTAAGAGAAATAATGTGTATTTTAGGTATTTTGATAAAATTAAGTCTTTAATTGATAATAGACATGAAATAAATTATCCTTGAATTTTTAGAGAATTTATGAAAATTATTTGAATATTTTTGGAATAATTAATTGATTATATACTAGTGAAACATAAGGAATTTTTGTGAAATAATGCATGAAATGAGTAAAGAATGTTCTTATGCATTTTTATAGGATATTTAGAATTTATTTAAATATTTTTGAAGAAATATTTAAATATGTACAAAATTAAAATATTGAATTATTGAGTTATAAAGTTTAATTTAAGTGAAAAATAATGAATTATATTGATATAATTTATAAACTGTCCAAAATTAGTTATAAGAGTGACTATCTAATTTATTAAAATAAAAAGACCATAAAAGTATAGTATATAAAATGACCGAATTGAATTATTGAGAAATAATTCATAATTCGATAATAAAATGGTGAATTATTATAAAATAATTCACAAATCGTATAACAGTATTTAATTTTCCAAACGACTTTATTAAAGGACAGAAAAAGTAAGAAAATTGCTAAAAGTTAAAAAGGTAAAATGAAATGTAAAGTAAAAATATTGAATTATTAAGATATAATTCATAAACTAACAAGAAATGGTGAATTATAATGATATAATTCACAAAGTGTATAAAGAGTATTGATAGAATATTGGTTAAAGTAGTGAAATAAAAAGACACTGAAAATTATAATATGTAAAGTGATCATGGTAAAATATGATGTCATAATTCACAATCTGTGTATAAGACATTGAAAAAGTGACTGAAAAGAAAAAATCCTTAAAAAGATAAAAATACTGAAAAGATTAACTGATAAAATATACTGATTGAAAAAAATATTTATCATTATTTAAAATTGAAAAGTATTTTAAAAGTAAATGATTTTGCCCTTAGCAATAGTCGGACAGTAAAAATCTTGCTCAAGATATAATTGGCTAGCCATAAGGACACCCTACATCATGGTGCAAGTTATGGCAACTTGTTTTGCTATGGTAGGATCATAATGATCTTCATAGTATAATGTAAAGTGTTTAGGGAAAATGTTGGAGTGGTCCTTCGGGATCATTCCTTAATGCAGTGTTATGGTCCTATGGGGTTCACATTCCATATATCCTATCCGAGAGTTCATGTCAAATTGTACTAGGGGTATATTGATAAGAATAAATCAAAAATTTAAAAAGTAAGTTAAAAGTAAATGTCAAAAGAGAAAAAGGACTTAATTGAAAGAAATAAAAAGTTTTGGGGTAAAATTATAATTTTTCCAAAAATTGTACTTAATGAGCAAAAATGGAAAAAATGTTTTACAATGGTAAAATGGTAATTTAATGACCAAACAACCCAATAATAAGTTTTTGTAAAGAAAAATGACTAAAACGTAATTTTACATGAAAAAGTCAAATAAGGACCAATTGGTAATTTGTATACAAATTATTAATTTAAAAATAAAAAATTTATAAAATAGTATTAATATTGTGTTTGAAGTCCAAAAATGGTAATATCGTAATTAATTGAGAAATTAATGATTAAAAATAACATATTATATAAAAAGGTCAATCAAGGACCGAACAGAACTTTTATAAGCCAAAAGTCAATTGAAAAGTGAAAATAAGCAAGTTAATGACAATATTGTGATTGGCATGTAAAAATGATACTTTTATAATAATTGTATAAAATGGGCATTTATGGAATAAAACAAAAAATTTAAGAACAAATTGTAAAGTTTTCCAAAAAAATGGTATTATTCAGTATTGAATGTTAAAAACATTGATAAACGTATTTTGATAAGCGTTTAAAAAAAAATCAAAGTGAGCTAAGTGATCCAATGGCAAAACTGTAATTAAAGTACAAAAGGATAATTTCTGAAATTAAGTGAAAATTTAGAATTTAATTGAAAATTTTGTCATAATAATGGCAATTAATAGTGTAAAATGCCAAACGAAATAATAATTGTATTGAATTGAAACAAGAAATTTTGCCTAAAAAGTCAAAGTCAAGCCCAATTAAAAGGTTATATGTGTAAAGTAAAGAAAAAGGTAAAAATAAGAATAGTAATGGCAAATTTTGTAATTAGAGTTTCAAAAAAGGTATTTTCTTAAATAATTGAAAAGTTTAAGACCAAAGTGAAAAGTTTGCCAAAATAATGGTAATGCTTTGAAAATTTCGTTAAAAATGTTAAAAAGTACTTTTGACAAGACTAAAATAATTTTTAGCTTAATTAATGTAATTATGCTCTTTTGGGAAAATTCTTCGGTTAATAGTCACCACTGAACATATTTAGTGCTCAGCATGTAGTGTTTACTGCGTGCAGGTTCTGAAAAGTAGTATAAGCCTAGTATACAATGGAGTAAGGTCCGAAAAGAAAAGAAATAGTGCAATTATTTAATATTTTTGACATGTATATAATTTAGATATTTAAGGTAAAGGACTGGATTGTTTTTGATCAGTAATTTGTTGTGTATGTAAATATTGTATTGGATTGTATTTAAACTACCGTTTGACATGATAATGAATATTGGGATGTCAGAAAGTGATTTTGAATGGATGTGATTGACATGTGAATGCATATATATTCTGTTATAAATTGTTCTGTCTCTGTAAGGATGTGTTTTGTTTGATTTTTCGGGGGACTATTAAGCATATAGCCGTTATGCTGTCGAAATTTTGACGATATGAATCGTATTTTCAGACAGTTATAAATTGACAAGTGAAATGTGTGAATTTGAATAGTGTATAAGTGTTGGCAGTCAATGGATTATTTTGGTTAAGTTGATAAAAAAAATTTTGGTTTACCGCTTAGTTCCATATCAGAAAAGACTGTTCAGATATAGGTATTACATACTAGATAAGTTATGGAAAAAAAAGACAATAATGTTGGTGACTGAGTAGTGCATTATAATACTAAAATTACTGATAAATTAAGTGATTTTGTAGTTATATTTAGTAGTTCATTATTAAGTATAATTTAGTGTGAGTTGGTGCTTATTGAAGAAGTGCATAAGGAAAAGATTGAGAAGTTCAAGGAGAGTACTAAGAAGATTTATGTCTTTTAAATGTTATAATGTATATTAGATAAAGTTGCATTTATTGTAAAGACTTACAATTAATGTAGCCTAGTGAAAAATTAGTTGAGTTTAAGACTTGTGTTGTTATTATTAATTTTCAGTATGATATTGATAGTTGATAGTTCGGCACCTATGTATACTCCTAAGTGGTATCAGGGCATTGTATATATATGTGTGTGTGTGTGTGTGTTTCCCCCCCACATATTAGACCAAAATAATCATTCTATCCACATTTTTCATTATTATATAATGTTACATTTTCCATGTACCTAACTCAATGCTCATCACAACATTTAGCCACAATTCATCAATTATTCATTAATTACACAAATATTTACACTTTTACATCATTCGGCCATAACATGCATTTGGTCAAGGTTTCTATTTTCTTCATCATTACGTATATCAATCATGCTTAATGGCTTATTTCATGCATTTTCATTACTATTACATCAAAATTTTGCAAAAATCCCCTTAGTATACTATACGGCCAACAAGTATATTGCCGCATGCTTATTGTTTTTCCTTTTTTACTTTTAATTCCATACCCACTATTAATTAAGGTCATTTAGGCATATTTTCATCATTTTTCCAATTTAATTCCATTAGTACACAATTTTCCCTAACTTACCTTTTGTATGCTAAAATTGAATAGTACCATTTAAGCTTGATTTCTTCATTTAATCACACAAATTTACTTATTTCTAATCTAATTACATAATTAAAACATCACAAATTTTACACCTCAATCATGCATTTTTACTAAGTTGCATAATAGGTGCATTTTGAGTTTTTAATCTCTAATTTGATTTTCATGCTTTTAATCATATTAATTCCTTTAATTAACATCTAATTTCATTTAATTATTATCAATTTGAATTTAATCATGCATTTCATACATAAACCCCAAAATTTCATACCTAAAAATTCATGAAATAAATGGGTTAATGTATCCAAATACCAAAATCTCCTTTGCTCCACTTATGCCTCTTTCTCTTTCTATTTGTCCTTTCCTTGCTCACTTCTCCTCCTTGCTCGCTTGCTCGCCGAAATTATATAATGCATACTCTATCAATTTTTCTTCAATTGTTCACTCAAAATTACACAAAATCACCGAATTACCTTAATTTCCACCAGAATCTAACAAAATAATTAATTTATACTTGGGTCTTTCTTCTTCTTCAATTTTCTTAACTTCCTTCTCACAAACCCCTTGCTAAATGTAGAAAAAATGCTAACTATGTGATATTTGGTGAGAATTTTGATGGAAATCAAGCTAATTTTTACGCGAGAGAAAGCAAAAATGGTGGCTAACCACGAAGAAGAATTCGACCAAGGTGAAAGGGAGAAGAAGTGTAACATCCATATATTGTAAATATTATAATGCAATATAAATATAAATTTCACATAATTCATGTACAAAGCACAGTTCTAGTTCAATATGCCACATATAAACACTAGAATTTATCACTATTGTTGTGTGACTGTGACTAATCTAGCACATGTTCCTTCAAATACCGACTTATATCTTCTAAAACTTGCAGCACCAAACAGCTATGCGTTAAACACAAGATGCTTAGTGGTGGATACCAAACTAATAAATTTCATGGTACAAGTATGCAAGTAAAAAAATTCCCTTTATTTATTTATTTATTTCATTTAAATATCATCAAATATTCTAATTTACTTGAGTTGACTTCTTTTGCTTCTTGTTATTGTCAGTCTTATTTCTATTTCTATCAGTTGAGGAATTAATCACCACAAATGATCCCTCAACTCATATTAGGTTTACATTTGAGGAGTTGATCACGCCAAATGATCTCTCAACATACATTAGAGTTATTATTAAGGAGCTAATCACCCTAAGTGATCCCTCAATATATTATGGAGTAGTTAGGTCACTCCAAGTGACCTCTCCAGTCCATTTAGTATCATTAAAATTCTTGCCCCACACATCGAATTTGAGAATTTTCACTAAATACTACTAGGAGCAAAACTGTAAATATATAAGAAAATAGGGACTAAATAGTAAATTATGCATAAAAAATATCATATGTGTGAAAAAATAATAAATTAAGTGAAAATATGATTAATAGATCAAGGAAAGAAAAAAAATATAATTACGTGATAAATTGGAGGCAAAATTATAAATTTTCATTGAAAATGTGATTAAAGATGTTAAAATAATCAAATAAGTAAAGAAGGAAAAAATTATAATTAGTGAAAAATTTCAGAGATCAAATTGTAATTTACCACTTCATAGGTAAATATAAGGACTAAAATATAAATTTTACAATTAAAATGAAATAAAAGTCAAAGGAAACAAAAATGGTCAAAATTGAGGTTAAATAAAGTCAAACATGATGGAAAGAAAGTTTAAGAACCCAATGGTAATTTTTCATTTAAGTAAGAATTATGTGAGAATAAAAGAAAAAAACACACATAAGCGAAGGACTAAATTCTAATTTGTCACCATGTGAGACTAAATCGTAATTTGCCACCATGTGGATAGAGTTTGAGGACTAATAGGTACATTGAACTAAAGTGGTATACGGACCAAAAAGGAAATAAAAAGAGTTAAGTCAATGACAAATAATCATACGTGTATTAAAAAGGGGGTATAGAGATCAAATGGGAATTTTACCCTAAAAAGAGCAATTAATGAAAAAGACATAAATATGTGGAAACAAGGATTTAATGATAATTAAAAGAGTTAAAGAGGAAATTGTAGAATAAAATATAATATTAAGTGACTAAGAGTAAAAAGGAAAGATGGCATAAGAAAATGATAAAAAAATCACGAAGAAATCTAGACAGTGAATATGGTAATCATAAGTCCAA
Organism: Excoecaria agallocha; assembly: GCA_037975025.1. NCBI lineage: Eukaryota > Viridiplantae > Streptophyta > Magnoliopsida > Malpighiales > Euphorbiaceae > Excoecaria > Excoecaria agallocha. Next base: position 74,342,474 of record CM075808.1, read on the forward strand.
CGAAATTGATGAAAAATATCATTATGTTATGAACATCATCTCGGAGACAGATGCTTGAATTGTGAAAAATGTAAATGGGCCATAAACAAGAGTAAAACAAAATATGGAACACCATATTGTACGTGGGTGAGAAAAACAGGTAGCAAACTAAAAACTGAAATATAAAGAAAAGACATAAGTTAATTGTATATTAAACATAGAGTATACAACTAAATCACTAAAATGTAGTAAATATCAAAACAATAAGAAAAACAAAAAGGAATTTTCAAAAGAGCAAATGTGTGTAAAACAAACGGCAACTCATGATAAGAAGATGGTTCCTTTTGACCATAAATCTAATTCCTTTATCCTTTTGTATGTCCTAAATTAATGGCTAAGATTGTATCAAAATACTTTAATCTAATGGCTTACAAATCACCACTTGTCACCTTTTAGTTGGTTTCAATATTTTCTTGTCAGATTTTCATGAAAATTAGTCCAAAAATATGAAAAAAATATTCCTTTAAGTGTATCTAAACTTTTGGATCAAATTGATATCATTTTTGGCAAATTTTTCAATTTGATGGTGCCAATACCAGTATGATAATTCACTTTTCTGTCTTAACTTATTTTAATCTAACACTTCTAAAATTCATTTAATTTTTTTCTAATGGATTTCCATAACTAGAATAATTTTTTGAAATCTAGAATAATTTTTTTTATGGCCGGTCAAAGTTGGTTAACTCCGAACACCATTCACATTGAATCGCTACTTATTTTTTATTTTTGAATTTTCGAGTCCTATGATTACAATTAAAAATTATAATAATTTGAGGATATGTGATCATGAATGCTCATAATGGAATGAAAACTTACACATAGATTACAGCTCAATAGAAAATGTAATTTCACTCACATGTTTAAACACTCAAACAACTCCATTTTTATACTTAAAGAAAACTTAACCGTTGAGAGTGAAAACACAAAACGTTTCCTTAAGTTTGAAAGAATCTGATTTTAGCTTTCCTTAAAAAAAATCAGCTAGAAAAATCATTCAAAAAACCTTTCCTTAAACAATTTCGGACAATTAGGAAATCTGTCAGAATTTTCTTTTCTCTATCAACTATGGAAAACTTAATTATTGGAGATTTAATTTAAATATGTTAATATGTGATTAAAAAAATATTTTTACGTAATGAATGATTTGTGTGAGTGTGTGAATCCTTAGAAATGATTTTACAATTATTTTCTAAAATGATTTGATCTTGAAAAATATATTCCAAGCATTAGGTTTGATTCTGTTTAGAGAGTAGAGCATGTCTGGCCTTATTCTATTTTGGATAGAGCACTCTGTAAAATGATACTTTATGGACATTCACAAATCAAACTTAAAAAGCCCAAAACTTGTTAATTGAATTGTTTTATTATTTATCAAAATCCACATAAGGCTAAGATTGTTACTTTTTGAGCCAACGCATATATAAATTTTTCTAAGCTGTGGTGTGGTTTGGACTGGTTGAGCAAACATCTTCAGGTTTTGGGGGAAGAGCTGATTCTCACAGAATGCAAATGTAGGAAATCAAAAGCACAATTAGCTAAAAGCAAATGTTGGAAATCGAAAACATTGCGAGGCATGGTAGATTGACAAGTTCCAATGTTTCTAATCGATTGAAATCAATATGATAATATTCCTTCCCATCCGATGCAATGTCAACTATTTCTCACATCATTTTGCATTCCTTTGCATAAATTATCGATGTAAATTAACGCCAAAATGCTTTCAATTATCGATGCTGTTTAGCACCAACCATTTTAGGATTACAGTTGAGGCATCCAACAAGAATAGCTCTTCTAACGAACTATAACGGATGACAAGTTTTTCTTAATTGTAGTCTTTTTAAGGAAATCACTATGTCAACACCTTACATCATACAATTCAATCTCTTTCAATATGGAACATTGCTCAATTGAAATCTGCATGGCTTTCAAGATTTTGCAATCTAATTTCAAGGTCTTCAAGTTGGGATTAGCCTAACTAAAATAAATAAATAAATAAAAGAAAAATAGCTGAGATTAGCTATACTTTGAACTTAATTTATAGACGAGAGTAGTCCAATAAATTTCTGATGTATCTTTGAAACCAACAAAAGTAGTCCAAATTTGTCATTTCCATAACATTCAACCAAATTAGCCATTTAGTGATGAAATGAAAAATTGCCAATATAACAATAACCAATTCTGGACAATAATAATTGAATGAACGATTATTAGCTTTGATTATCTAATAACACTGTAATATCTTTGTAAGTTTTGATTAGCTAAAAACTGAAAAGTTTATTGAGCTTCTCTCTCTTTTTTAATCAGTTCTCATATTGCTTTATTTTAAATAATATTGTAATATCTTTTTTTTTCAAACATGCGCATGATAAATATTTTTAGTAAATATTATAATTATATATTTTTGTTTATGATTGTAAAAAAAATCAAATTATATAATTGAAAATATAGAACACACATAAAATAAAGTATACAAAAATAATTTGAAGTTTCATCGAACCAAACTAATTACATTTCTAATTTTATTAATATTTTTTACATTAATTTTAAATACTATAGAACAATATTTTCTTTTAATACGAAGCTTGGTACCAATATTAGTTTATTGCTAGATTTTTATTTTATTTTATCTAGTTTTGTATTATAAAGTTTATTTTTATTTTTTCAAATGACAACTAATATTAGTGAGTCTCATTCCTTATTTTTATTTATAGATATAAAATAAAAAATTATAAACTAATAATACTTTATTAATTTAGAATTTAAATAAAAAACAATTAAAAATTGGCAACTATAAGCCCTATATATGTGTGTGTGTCTAATATAAAAAGATGATTAATAATTAAATATATGTTCTTCTTCTTTAAGTTTTCATATCCAATGCCAATTCATACATTTATTTTTATACTATAATTCTAGAACCTTTTGAGTATTGAATTCGTATTAAAATATTATTGTTAATTATAGTTTTAAATGGTCGGGTAGACATAGATCAATGTTACAGGAATAGATGAACCTTTGGTCTTTTATCCAAATGGTGCCGTAAAACTATTTTTTTTCATATACTTTAATTATAATTCTTACAAAATGATAGAGCGTATTTAAGTTTAAAAAAATTTTCACCTACTGTGTAAATTTAGATATAGTATAGATAAAGTTGAGATTTTTTGAGAGTTTTATAGGATATTCTCATTTTAAAGAAAATTATTTATTTTTCTCATTAATTTGATAATTAATTAAATTTTCTCGTTAATTAAATATAATTATGAATTTTTTTATTCATAATTAATATTTTGAAAAATATTATAATAATTTTTGTGATAATTCAAAGATATTTTTTCAAATATTAGCAACCTAGATTTACCAATATAATTAGATAATCATAATTTTTAAATATAGTTATTAATAACTATGGAAATGTCATACTCCAAGGCCCAAGTCGGTCGGGCCATCACATCTGATAGGGTCCAAAGCCCATTAGTAAAAGAGCACCAAGCGTGAGCCACAAGTCAAAGAAGATGCCACTTGATGTCCGATCGGACATCAAGTCTCAATCAGTCCACTGACATAAGGCAAAACCCACGTCCTCCAACTGCTCATTATCACTTCGCCGCTCACTTGCTCTGACAGCTAATTATCACGTCCAAGGCAATCGAGTGCACCCCTCGTATCTCCTATAAATAGCCCAATGCACAGTAGCTCCAGGTATTGAATATTTGTTTTCTCTCTAGAAAGCTGCTGACTTAAGCTTTAGAGTGATTACGCCTGGTCCGATAGGGCTCCCTTTCTTGCAAGAACTCAGCATCCGATCGGGAACAACTCAACCAGTTCTCTCTCTCTTTTTAGATAAAGACTTTCACATCTTATCAATTGGTGCTTTCGTTGAGAGGCATGGCTGGTTCAAGATCCACTGAGCATACAGCTTTCGAAGAGCATGACGGCGATAATTATGGTCAGGGCAGTTCTAAGCCCATAGGGAGAAGAGAGAGATCTCATCGATCCCAAACTAGAGCTAACCTTCTCCCAAAATTTGATGATGCTATCCTACGACAGCCAAAAAATACCCCTATTACAGTCAAGGATATGCGCACTCTCCTTAGTGATTTCACTAAGAGCATTGTCCAGACAATTAAAAAAGAAAAAAATGTCTAGAACTTCTGAAAGAGACCATAAAGAAGATTTCATGGATGAAGACTTCAGAAGGAGGAGAAATTGGAAAATCTCCATTAATGAGCCATGAGCTCATGACGGCAGAAGAATGGGTGTTAGAACTCTAGGCAGGTATGATAAAGGCAAGGGGATAATGTCCTCAAGCAAAGACTCCATTTACTGCCTTAGCAGGTCTTCCACCACCTCCATTGTAGATGACCTATCTTTTATGTGCACGCCTAGTCACCACCACTCCAAAAGGTCGAAAGATGAGTTTACCTCCACAGCCATGAGCAGGAAGGATAAATGGGTCAAACAAAAGCTCAAGCAGTTCGGCTTGGCAAATCCCAAGAAAGGTATGTTTAAGGGAAACACTTGCAAAAATACTATCTCTCCATTTTACGGGAAAATAACGGAGTCAGAGTTACCTCCCAAATAGAGAGACATAGTGATGGAAAAATATACAAGCAAAATCGATCCTACCGCCTATTTGGCAGAGTATTTGACCAAGATACAGGTCTACACCTATGATGAAAGGATCACCTGCAGAATCTTTCCCACCACTTTAGGAAGAGATGCTTTCAATTGGTTATATGAGTTACCTCAGGAATTAATAACCTCCTTTAGATAGCTCAAAGAGTTGTTCACCACAGCATTCATGTGCATACCTGAATGCTCAAATCGATGAGTGATCTGTGCAACCTCTACCAAAGATCGACAGGTTTCAAGCCACGATGTCCGAGGTGAGGAACGTAATTGTGGAAATGGCAACGATCACCTTGGCTGGAGGCATAACTACAAGATCGTCGATCACCTTCTTCGATATGATGGAAAAGGCTAGGCAACACATCCAGCTGGATGACGCCCTGAGCTCCAACAGGAGAAGATGGGCCAGCATCATGGATAGGATGCAGTATTCAGTTGACAGTCATTCAACAGAACTCCCGTATCCGAGCGAATAATAAGGAGCCCCGATAGGGCCACCACTTTAAAAAGTCTGGGTAAGCAAAAGTAGGTCGAATGAGGCAGGCTCGATCGGTCTAACAACCAACCGATCCGGACCTTCACCCTACTCAACACTAATCTTGCTTAGGTATTGATGTGGATTAAAGAAAAGCACAAGAAAGTCAGCTGGCCCAAGAAGCTATTCGAACAGTCAAGAAGCAAGAGGGATCACAGCAAATACTGTGAGTTTCACAAAGACATCGACCATACAATTGATAAGTGCTACTCGCTGAAGGAGGAGATCGAACGACTTCTACAAAGAGGGTCCCTTAAGAGATTTTTAGATTCGGCTAGAGGGGAAAGTCCCTATAGATAGCCCGATATTAAGAGAGATAATTCTGGCTCAGATGATGATAATGAGCGTAGAAATCCTAGGAATCCAGACCCACATAGGCCATATGCTGAGGTCATAAATATGATTACTGGAGAATCATCTTATGGAGAAGGCCTCTTCAAGAAGAAAAAGGGAAAAGGCATTTATTTTTCCCATCAAGCCGAACGGTTTGCTCTGATCATCGTATCCAGTGAAGATGCCTAAGATGTAATATTTCCTCATGAGGATGTTTTAGTCGTTAGGGCTCGGATCTATAATTTTGATGTGAAAAGGATTTTGGTGGATAATGGCAGCACTGTAGATGTGCTCACACTTCAGGCTTACAGAGCTATGAAACTGCAGATCAAGGAGCTGAATGCCACCCCTCTGATCGAGCTAGGAAATGCTATAGTCCCAGTAGCAGGATTCGTAGAGTTATTTGTTGAACTTGGCCAAGAGGCACTCACCCACGTATGCAAGGTAACCTTCATGGTCATTGAAATGATTTTTACTTATAACGCCATTTTTGACAGGCCCCTACTCTTTCAGATCGGAGTTGTCACTAGCATATGATATATGGTAATGAAAATTCCCATAAAAGGGGATGTTGCCACCTTTAGAGGCGACCAGAAGGTATCCTAAAAGGCGTATGTCACCATGATCAAACAACAAAAAGAGGCCATGATTTTGGAGCCAGGTCTGGAGTGATCCGAGTCGGAAGAAAGGCCAAGAATGGATCCCGTTAAGGAGATGAAGGTAAGAGCATTATTGAAGGGCAAGAGTGTCCAGGTTAGGACTAGCATTAGCCTGGAAGTGGATGATGCGATCATGCAGGTTTTGATGATCAACCAGACATCTTTTGCCTGAAAGCCAGAAGACATTCCTGGGATCGATCCTGAAGTAATCACCCATAAGCTCAATATGGACCCGACCCACCGATCGGTCAGGCAGAAGTTATGCAGGTATGCTTTCGATCGAAAGAAATTCATATCTGAGGAGGTTGACAAGCTACTAAAGGCTGGTATGATCCGAGAGGTCGATTACCCAAAGTGGCTTACCAATGTGGTCTTAGTAAAAAAGAAGATAGAGAAGCTACAGATGTGCATGGACTTTACAGATCTTAATAAGGCATGTTCAAATGATAGCTACCCTCTGCCAAGTATAGACCAGTTAGTGGATGCAACTGCATGCCATGCTATTTACTCTCTCCTCGACGCATATGCTGGCTACCACCAAATTTTGATGTGGCTTCTGGATCAAGAAAAGACAAGTTTTATTAAGGATAAAAAAAACCTTTCTCTACAAAGTAATTATATTCGGTCTAAAGAATGCAGATGCCACGTACCAACATCTCATGAATAAGATTTTTAAAGACCAGTTCGGGTGGAACATGAAAGTTTACGTAAATGACATGATTATCAAGAGTAAAAGCCTAGAGGAACACTCTACTGATCTGGCAAAAATTTTTTGCATACTGAACAAGTTTTAAATGAAGCTCAACCCCGAGAAGTGTATTTTCGAGGTTTCCTTAGAAAAATTCTTAGGCTTCATGGTTTCTCAAAGGGGAATTGAAGCTAATTCAAATAAGATAAAAGCCATCTTGAAAATGCAACCCCCAAAAAACATAAAAAGATATTTAGAAGCTGAATGAAAGAATCATAGCCCTCGAAAGATTCATTTCCTCCTCAACCAAGTGTTGCACTCGATTCTTAAAGAAGCTGAGGAAGAATGACACTTTCAGCTAGAGAATGGATTGCCAACAAGCTTTTAAAGAGTTAAAAAAAATTATCACTGATCCACCACTGCTGAGCCAACCGATCCTAGGTGAAAATCTCTATCTTTACTTATCTACATCTGGCGAAGCTGTTGCAGGAGTCCTGGTTAGGCAAAAAGGAACCCAGCAGCTGCCTGTATACTATGTGAGCCAGGTGCTCGAAGGACAGAATTGAAAAAGGGCCCGATCGAGCAGCTTATCATTGCCTTCATGATGTGCACATGAAAGTTAAGGTAATAGTTTGAAGCACACACCATCATGGTCCGATTGGGTTGATCGATAAGAAAAATTCTCTAGACTCCCGATTTAGAGGGCAAAATTATAGGATAGGCAATCAAACTCCAATCATGGAATGTGAGGTACAAGCCCAAAACAGCCATAAAAGCATAGATGCTAGCAGATTTTATGGCTAAGTTCACTGGCGAAGAGAAGGATGCCTAGCCCCAATGACTGACATGGGAGATGATTATGGATAGAGCATCGAATGACACCCGAGGAGGTATGGGAATCATAATAATAGGCCCCATTGGCATTGTCATAAGGTATACAATTAGACTCAATTTGAAAATGTCTAATAATGTTGCAGAGTATGAAGCACTCGTTCAAGGCCTAAGGCTGCTCCGCACCATCCGATCGGAGTTGGTAACCATAAATAGCGACTCTCAACTTGTGATTAGCCAAGTTTTAGGAACTTTCGAAGCAAGGGAGACTAACATGATTTAGTACCTAGCGAAAGTTAAATCCACTCTCAGAACGTTGGAAGAGTCTGAATCAGAATGGCTTCTCCGAAAGGTGCTGAGAGATCAAATAATAGCAATCGATCGTCTTGCCAAAATTTCCGCCTCCGAATAAAAAGTGATAGAAAAAAATATCACGATTATTGACCAAGTCTCCTTCTCCTTAGATGAACCAAGGATGATGGAATTGAGCAAGTGGATGACACATGGATGAATCCGATAAGATGATTCTTACAAACAGGGTAATTACTTGAAGTCCAAACTGAAGCTTGAAAGGTATCACACAAACCCCTAAACTATTCTATAATTGATGGCAATTTTTACAAAAAAATTTTTGTCATCCTTGGCTCAAGTGCGTGATGAGGGAAGAAGGGGACTATATCCTTAGAGAAATCCTTGAAGGCATTTATGGGGCACATAAGGCCAGCAGAGCCATGGCAAGAAAAGTACTCCAGACCGGATATTTTTGGCCGAGAATTTTTAAAGATGCTCAGGAGAAAGCGAGAAGATGTCAACAATGCCAGATTCATGGAAGGGTAATAAGACAATCGATGGTAGATCAACAGCTGATCGAGATCACTTGGTCATTCGATCAGTTGGGCCTAGACATTTTGAAACCCTTTGCTCAAGTCAAAAAGCAGATGAAATTCCTCATTGTAGCTGTCGACCACTTTTCTAAATGGATCGAGGCAAAATCTCTAGCAATGATCACAACAAAAAGGGTCTGAAACTTTACCTAAAAGGACATAATTTGTAGGTACAGCTTACCCAAAATTTTTATTGCAAATAATGGCAAGCAGTTTGACAGCTCCATCTTCAGAAAATTTTACTAAGGCTTGAACATCAGCTTTAGATTCACTTCAGTAGCTCACCTATAAAGCAATGGGATGATCGAAGTCTCCAATTGGACAATCCTAAAAGGGCTAAAAAGCGATTAGGTGAAGCAAAGGGCAACTGGACTGAAGAACTGCAAAGTGTCCTATGGTCTTACAGAACTTTCCTAAGGGCAGGCACTCACCAAATTCCATTCTCTATTATCTATTGCGTCGAGGCAATGATCCTAGTAGAGGTCAGTGTCCCTTCCTATCGGACAGTATTCTATTCCGATCGGATCAACATCCAGGAAAAATGTCAAGATTTAGACCTGATAGAAGAAATAAGGGAAGATGCCTATGCCAAAATAGTTACCTACAAGTAAAGGGTTACCTGATATCACAACATAAAGTGAAGTAAAAAACTTTCATTGTTGGTGACCTAATGCTCAGGAAGGCAGACTTAAAGATAAGGAATGCAGGAGTCTGGAAGCTAATCCAATTGGGAAGGACCTTACAAAATCTCTAAGATCTTAGGCTCGAGTACATACAAGTTCAGAACCCTAGATGGGCTAGACATCCCCAGGAGTTGGAATATCAAGGCACTTAAGAAGTACCAAATGTAATCTTGTACTAGAAATTGAATTCAATAAATAGAGAAATTACTTTCCATCTTCATAAAAGGTATGTTTGGTACGACTTATCCGCTAGGATTGATGTTCATTTCGAGCCCAAAATGAAAAAGTTGAAGTCAATTTATTTGCAAGTTAAATTAATATTTGGTACGACTTATCCGCTAGGTTCGATGTTCATCCTGATCCTAAAATACAAAAGTCGGAGTCCATTTATTTGCAGGTAAAATTAATATTTGGTATGACTTATCCGCTAGGATAGATGTTCATCCTAAGCCCAAAATGTGAAAGTCGAAGTCTATTTATTTATAAGTTGAATTAATATTTGGTATGACTTATCCACTAGGCTCGACGTTCATTCCAAGCCTAAAATACAAAGGTCGGATTCCATTTGTTTGCAGATTAAATTCCAATCGAAGAAAATTTCGATCGACGTAATTAATTTTGACTGATGAAAATCCCGATTGATGATTTAATTAATCTTTGATCGATGTGCATCCCGATCGAAAGAGTCAGATTTCTTGATTAATGTATTTATTATGGTTTCTTAAGATCGATGATCTTAGTAATTTTGATCGATATCATATCCTGATTGATATATCTAACTCAAAGAATGAAACTATCTTGAAAATCCCAAGTGAATGAGAGGCCCAAGGGTCATCCGCTAGCGTTCATGTGGCCGATCGATCAGGCATTCCAATCGGATCACGCGCCTAAGCTTCTAAGTCTAATACTTAACTTATGCCAGATGAGCAATTGATTACATTTTTCCAATCATCCATTGGTTTATGAGTTATTCTTCTACGAATTCAGAAAGTATCTTTACTACTTAATTAGTTGATTTGATTAGTATCGACACAATTAAAGTAGAAGATGTTGGTAAAAATAAAGGCATTCATTGGCTTGCATCACAAATATGTAGAAGGCACATCTTAAAAAGAAAGAGATTGCATTTTATTTATGAATTCTACAAAGTTACAAAGGTTACAAACTTCAAAAAAAAAATGAAGAAGAAATATCCTAATTTTCTATATCTACAATCTCTGTAGTAGATGGCTCTCTGACAGGATCGGCAGGAGGCTCAGAGTACATCACCTTTGCAGCAGGTTCAACGGTTGGCCTTGAAGCAGGCTCTTCTAAAGGCCCGACAACAATTTAGGGAGCCTCCATAGGTAGGGGAGTCGCGGGCTCAAACTCAGTCACCTCAACATGAGGAACTTTGGACGGCAAGGGATCTTCACCTAGTATTCCATCATTTTTTTCACCCTCAATCGTCCCCTCTTGAAGGGTCTCCTCCTCGTCGTCATTGGATAAAAGATCTGGAAAGACACTTAGGTCCTCCATCCAGTCTAAATCGACCCTAGGAAAGCATCTCCTGGCCTCATGGATTAACCAAGATAATAACTTCTCCTGGGCCTCACCTAGTTGATCGAGCAGTCGATCCTTCTGAGAAGTAAGCTTTTCTTTGTGCCTTTTGCTCCAAGCCAACTCTTTCTCCTCCAAAATGGCTCTCAGGACCTCCCGCTCGGTGTAAAGCTGGTCGCACTCTCAAGGGCTTTGCTTTGGCCCTCATTAGCTTTAGCTCATTCAGAGGTCAAGATTTGGCGCTGGCCAGTTCATTTGAAGATGTCCTCCTCGAGCTTTTGCCGTTGAGCGCCATCAGCAGTTAAGCGCGCCATTTCCCCCCTTAGCCAGTTGACTTTACCCTGTCGAGCCTTCAGTTTTTGGGCGCTCTGGGAAGTTTCCTTCTTCAGAATATCCACTTCTGACTGAAGGAGAGAAGCCTTTTTTTAGCAGCATTGACTTTGGCATCTGCATCCTTCTTTGATCGAATGGTGCTATCCAGTTTGGCATTCAGGAAGCTCCCCATGCCATGTAAGCACAAGCCTCTCTTGATCAGCTAAAAAAATAACAACAATGGCAACAAAAGTTAGTAAATCTATGAGAAAGGATAGGTTATTGAAATAAAAGGAGAAAGACAATGAGTTTCACCTCCAAGCTCTGATGTTTAAACAAGGTGTGCTTTCTATCGTGTAGACTGGGATCTCCCATGTCCTTGAAGTCATCCTCCTAAAGAAGACCTCGATAAATGAAGCTGGAGACTGCTTTATCCTTGACAGACCAATCGTTGCCGAAGTTCTCCCTCAGTATATCCTTCAGAAGCACGATTTGCCTATCAGGGGCTCTCCCTACTGCTTTCTGGGTAGGTTCACTCTGGCTAAGGGCTTTGCCTTGAGCTGCAGCTCGGGCATCTGCTGCAACCACCAGATCGGCTACCCTCTTCTGCGCTGCCTCCTTAGCTTGCCTTTAGGCAGTCTCATCTAGCTCAGCTGCCCTTTTGTGCAACCTCCCTCATAAGCGATATGCTGAGGGAGCTGGCAGCAAGCAACATCTCCTCGGAGTTAAATTCATCCATTAACCATAGTTGCCTCAAAGGGACCTGACCCTCTATGCTAGATGGGAAAGTTACAGGTCTAGCAATTGTTAGCATCGGATGGGAGGCAGGAGCAGCAGCAGCAACAGTAGCGGGTAGAGGACCTTCGGCCGGACCCTTCAGAGGTTAGATTGATGAGGAAAGCATAAGCCTTCTCATCTTTATCTTTTCCTCCTTGGTAGCCCGCTCGGTAGCCCTCTTCGCCTTTGCCCGATCGATGAGCTGCTTAGCCAAGTCATCTCCTCTGACCATTTCGCCTTCAGTTGCAATAGCAACACAAGCTAAGATAAGTATCTTTTTGCAAATGATGTCATCTGAATGCATATGCAATGAATGATGGTCATGTTATGTTTTCTCCTTCTTTCAATCTTAATGCTCACATTCTGTGTCTTCGTCAGCATCAGAGCTAAAGGACCCAAACAGAATCCCCAAGAGATAGTTGGAGTCGTATGAATCCCCTTTTCTCACCATGGCATCCATCAATTTCTTGATGCCGGCCTTGTATAGGGACTGCCCGATAGCTTGGTCTTTCAGCCTTGCCGCTTCCTCCGAATCCACCGACCATCCCCACTAAAAAATATCTCTCATTGAATCCTTTTAGTGAAGATGGGACGATGAAAAGCTTCCTCTTTGGTCGGCTGGTAAAAAAGTACTTCATCCCATCACTTCGACCTGAAATGTAGAAGAAGTGGGTGAAAAGATCCAGCATCAGAGTCGCCCCCTTTATTTTATAGAGGATCTTAAAGCAGGCCAATGTCCTCCATCTGTTCAGATTCAGTTGGTTTGGGGCAATTTCGTAACCTCTCAGCACTGCTATGTCGAATGCACCAAATGGAAGCCTCATCCCTGCATCCAAACTTCAGAGGCGGTAGATGAACCACTCATTATTCTCGTGGCTGAAAGGCCCATTTGTCATCACCATAGAGTTGGGGTAAGGTAGCATAAACACTTCAGTAGGGAAGCCATACCTAGAAGGAATTTCAGCCACTTCTTCCGAACTCAATTTGGAAAAATGGACAACCGCCGGACGATTCTTGTATTCTTCAATAAAGTTCATGTCTATTGACCGATCGCTGCTAGAAGCCATTCTCAGTAAAGCAAAATAATCCTTAATCCCTAAGAAGGCTCTAGGGATCTATGCTAGAAACTTTTTGGCAAGGAGCCGGAATGAAGATGAATGCAGGAGTATTAAAGTACATGAAAGAGAAGTGACAGATGTGCGAGTAGGAACTACTTATGTGGATAATCTCATTAGAACTCTGAAAAATTGCTAGAATCTAAAAGATGAAGGCTGAAAAGAAATTTTGGCAGAGTTTCGCTAAAGATTGCTGGAAAGTAGAGAAAAAATCACTCAAAAATTGCCTATAGGCAAAAATCTCTTGATGTACCAATCATCTCACCACAGGATGCTTGCCACGTGTCATTAAAGCCATCATTACAATGCAAAAAATGAAGCGTCATTCTCAATGCGCATGTACGACATTAATGAGAAGATAGCTATCTGAAAAGATGCATCTCTTCGGTTGAGCATTTTTAAATTTTGAAAATCCCGCCAACAGTCACTCTTCGATTGGAGCACCTCAGAATAAACTCACATGATCGGACCCTTTTAGGGGGACAAGTGATAACTATGAAAATGTCATACTCCAAGCAAGTCGGTCGGCCTATCACACCTGATAGGGTCCAAAGCCCGTCAACACAAGAGCATCAAGCGTGAGCCACAAGCCAAGGAAGATGCCACTTAATGTCCGATCGGACTGATGGGACATCAAGTCTCAATCAGTCCACTGACATAAGGCAGAGCCTATACCCTCCAACTGCTCCTTGTCACTCCGCTGCTTACCTGCTCTGACAGTCAATTATCACGTCTAAGACACTCGAGTGCACCTCTCTTATCTCCTATAAATAGCTTAATGCACAGTGGCTCCAAGTATTAAATCTCTAAGACTCTCTCTCTAAGAATTCTCTCTCCAGAAAACTACTAACCTAAGCTTTGTAGTGCTTACGCCTGATACGACCGGGCTTCCTTTCTTATAGGAACTCAACATCCGATCGGGAACAACTCAGCCGATTCTCCCTCTCTCTTTTTAGATAAAGACTTCCACATCTTATCAGTTATAAAATAATAACTAATATAATATTATAGTGGTTCAACGATTATAAACTTTTAAATAAAAAAATATATATCCATTCTGCCTTATAAATACCTGTTTAAGCCACACATATTCACGATACTTCATTTAAGATTTTAATTTTATATTCTCTTGTTTACCTTTTTGAATTTATTTTTTTACTCTCTTCAAATGTAATATTAGTTTTTCTTATTTATATTATATTTATATGTATGTTGTATGGCGCATCACATGTTATATATATGACTAGTTATTTCATATACATAAAGTAAAAGAAAATAGAGATTATTTAATTTTTTGATAAGGAAGTTAAAAAAAAAAAAGAAGAGTGTCATGTAATACCTTGTCTAGCGAAAGAAGAGGTTGTGGATTTGGAAAAATGTTGTATTTGGCATTTGGCAACTTGAGATTTTTGCTTTGGGACGGTCTTGTATTTCCAAATCTTCCAACTTTGGCCAGTAAGAAGCATATGTTCCCTCACAGAAACTCCTGAGCTTGGCTAGCTGTTGAAGTGGAAGAATGGTTAACACTTTTGGGCAATTCTTAATTGTCAATCGAAGCTTGGGGAAGGAATTAAGCGGGAGTTGAGTGTGCCATATATTTTCCAAGTTATACATATTTCTTACATCCATTATCTGCAGATTAGGAAAGGTAACCCGCCAATGCCAAATTATTGCATAGGAAGAAAACAAATATTGTATCAACCATAATTTAAAAAAGAAAAATAAATAAAACTATATTACCTGACAATTCAAAATGGTAAGTCTTTAATGTTTATGAATAAAAGTTTTTGTAAGTTTATTGGTCAAATTTGTGTTTTTTTTTTCTTGACAATTGGATGAATTTGAATTGAATTATTAATGGAAGGATTATTAATGGATTGGATTATAAATAGATAAAAAAAATATAAATTATAAATGAATTAATATTTAAATAAATTGAACGAATTTAAATAAAAATTATTATAAATTTTTTTTATTAATTAATTAATAAATTTAATAATAATAATATTTAATTAAAAATATAATATAAATAATAAATTAATATATAAAGAAAAATAAAAATTTTACTAATAATTTAATTTTACTTCACAGGAATACGTGCAAATATTGAATATAAATGACGTTCCTGTTGGACTCAAAAACCTCCTGGTCAAAATATCCCGTCATGTTAATCAAAACCCTTTTCATTGGCATCCCTATTGGACATAAAAGACTTGGAGATATTAATCTCTGGCGTGGAGGTACGCCACGGTCAGAGATGAAACCTTTCTCCATTGTCTTTCAACCCATTCAATTCCTTACCCACCAATTTCCCAACTTACCTATTTTCCTACCAATCCTAAATACTCATCTCTCTTACAATCTTACATCCGAAACCTCAGATTCAATTCCTCTGCAACCCCAAAACCTCTGTTCATCGTAACCCCAACCCATGTTTCTCATATCCAAGCATCGATTATCTGCTGCAAAGTTAAAGAGTTACAGATACGAATTCGAAGTAGGGGCCACGATTATGATCGACTTTGCTATTTATCAACTGTTCCTTTTATAATCCTCGACATGTTCAATCTGAGGTCTGTAAATATTGATATTGAAGATGAAAGCAGTTGGGTGGAGTCTGGTGCTACATTAGGTGAAGTTTACTGTTGGATTGCTAAAAGGAGTAAACTTTATGGGTACCCAGCTGGGGTTTTGTCCTACGGTTGGTGTTGGAGGCCATTTAATTGGAGGTGGGTATGGTAATTTGATGAGGAAATATGGGTTATCTAGTGATAATGTTGTTGATGTAGTAATAGTTGATGGGTTGTTCATTTCCGCATGGAGAAGGTACCAACGACAATCGGCATTCCAAGCAAAATGAAAGAAAAACGATTATGGAAGAAACACATTGGGCATAGATCCAATGAGTTGGATAATAAAATTGATCATTTTTGAATTGATTTAGTGGATACTGGATTGGATTGAAAAATAAAATGAATCAATTTTGGATTAATTCGGTGAATATTTATTTGAATTTGGTTGAATTTAGATATTTTTTTGGACGGATTTGAGTGTGATTTTAGATTTGAATCAATTTTGCCAAATCTACTTATATATCTACATATTTGTTAATAAATTGGATATAATCAGTTAAAATTCTCTTTGATATATAAATACTAACCAACATTTCGAAAATTTATACTAAAAAACCTTGCAACTAGAAAATTACAAAAATAATTAGATAAACAGTAATAACGGGCCATGGGACGTTGACATGACAATAAAAATTCTATCTTATATTAAATTTAGGTATTCCTAATTCATAATTAGGAATGATAGATTAAAATCTGAAAATATATAAATATTTAATTCAACTCAAATCTAGGTACTTGAATACAATCCATATTCATCAAAATGGATAGTGATAATCTTGAGATTGTCGAAATGAGGAAGTACGTGTAAGTCGGTCGGATTGTAAGTAATCTAGAACCAGCGAGAAGGTTAGACCGGTCCATCCAGGTATAAGTATTCCGAAATTTAGGTCAGTGAAAGACTTAGAGAGAGAAAGTCTAATGAGTGAAGTTTCATCAGACGTGCCATTAATTGCGACCCTTCGTTCAGCGTTATGGTCGTTCGGTTATTGACTCTTTAGTTTACATGTGGTTGAAGAATTGATGAGGTTTCTCGAAAATTGGGCTTAACTTGCAGAGGAAGCACTTGTACCCTTACAAATCGGTTTGTTTGCTTCACTAATCCAGTTTTCGCAAAATTTCAAACTTTCTCGCTTTGAATTTCCTCTGAAGTCTTTTTCATTTCTTCAAAGTTCCCAGAATTTCTACAAAAGTTTTTAGAGTTAATCTTCTTCTTCTGCGAAAATCACCAAGTAAGTCATCTTTTACTTGGATGCATTCACATTTTATTAAAATTTCAAGTGATTTAGAGCCTTATTCTTATTCATCATCTTTTTCTTCTTCTGTGCCTACTAGTGAGGTAGTAGCTTAGGTATTCATTTTTTGAGCCCTTTCATTTAAAAATGGCCACTGATAGTGGCAATCCTCTTTTCCCCCATTAAGAATGAATTAGATACATTATGAATGAGCCTATATAGTCATAAACCCAATGGTGTTCAAACCCACTAAATTGTTACCTGAGGCGGTTTATCTCTTTAAGGAGAGGTATAATCTGTCGAGCACCGTGGTCATTATGGCCTAGCCCGTGTTTATGTCGGCTGAGGAAGGGCCATTCGAAAACCCAACATAGTGGTTTATCTACTTCCAGCCTAGCTTGGTTGTTGGAATGCAATTTCCTTTAATTCTATTTGACATCTAAGTTTTAGAGGGATATGGCTTGGCTCCCAACCAATTAACCCAAATAGATGGAGGATGATCGCCAAATTTAAGGCAGTTTGCAAGAATTTAGGCATTACCCCTTTATTAGAAGTGTTCACACACTTCTTCTACATATCCAATCGGATAAGTGGATCGAATTAATTCATCACCAATTAGCCTAAGAGGAAGCTCTTTGCTCTCCCTAGTTCTTTAAAAGGATATAAAGATAAATTCTTTTTTATCGTAAAAAAGGGAGGCTTCGGGGTAGGCTCCAGCTATCAGTAAAGCCCAACAATCTTGGAGACTTATCTTTAGGGCTTGACATGATCTCCTCAGATGTGAAGACCCTTATGAATTACACTATGAGCCATAAAAACCCTTATTTTTGTAGATCTCTTATTGGTTAGTGATGATACTGGTCCTTCTAATGCTTTCGATCTGTCTAGGCTAGCTAGTCCTCTGGGGTTTCCAGGCCTTTGGAAACTGAGGTCAAATGTGAGCATCTTTTTAGGCATATGTTTGTTACATATTTCTTCGTTTTTTCTTTTATAAATTTTAATTGTGAATTTTCATTTTACAGATTCAATGGATACAGAGTTGTCGATGGAGTTAGCCGAGAGGACCAAAAAGCTCAAGGAGAGAAAGAAACAGGCTAAGGAGGCTCAAAGAAAGAAGTAGTCTTTTGACTCTAATGCTCAAGGTGAGAAGACTCTAAAGTCTAGAAAGTTTGTGTTGAGAGCCAAGTCGCCTAGTGCTTAGGATGATGCTATGCCTGACCCTTTGGTCAATCCAATCGTTCTTCCTACTGTACCTGATTTACCTTTGTTTATTCCTCCCTTTCTCGAAGAGTTTGGCATGCCAGTTGGAGATATCTTCCCTATTTCTTCTGATCATATGCTATCAGGAGGTCCTGGGGTTTTGGTTGGTGTTCCTCCTACAAGTGCACTGACTCTAGTGCTCGAGTCCCTCACTTTGAAGGGTTTTCTATCCCAAAAGTTTTGCGCTAACTATTTTTTTTTTAGGATAGTCAAGTGCTAGACTTCACCAAATTTTGTTTTATGTTCAATAAGGACATAAGAGATATAGGGTTGATCAGGTCACCAATTGATGAATTCAACAAGTTCAACAGCTACCTTGCCTCCATAAGTTAGCTCTGATTTCTTTTTCTTTTTTAATTTTTTAAATCCTTTTGGATTTTATATAACTTAACTTGTTATAGTAGACTACAAAAGGGCTATGTGCCTATATGGTAAGAGTTTGGGCTGGCAGGAAAGCTATCCTAAGTCACCCGATTGGAAAGCAGGCTAAAGGTCGAAGTTGAGTCACTTAGTAAGAAGCAAAAGGGGCTGAAGTTGGAGTGTCAAAAGGTGAAGAAGAAGCACGAAGCTAACCTCCAAGCGATCCAATATGAGCATTCCGCTTAAATGGAAAACTTGTCAGCTTAGATCGAAGAGCTTAAGGTCAAGGTGGCCTCTATAGAGTATGTCAATAAAGGCTTTCAATCAAGGTTAAAACTCTTCACAAGTCACACTAAAAGGAGTTGATAGTGTAGAAAAATCAATTTTTGGATCAAACATCTCAACCTAGGATGATCTGATGATGAGGATTTCACGTGCTTATGAGCAGCACAGTCTAGGCTCAGACTTCAACTTCCTGGATGATCCAACTAGCTGGCTTGAGGCTTCTTCAGAAGAGAAAGATGAAGAAGATAAAGGTGATGAAGGTAGCACTCCGATCAGAAATAAGAAGGTCGAAGATGAAGATAGGAAGGGCGATGGGAGTGCCTAATAGCTTTATGATTTTTTACTTTTATTTTTCTTTTGCATATTTTGTAAAACATTCTTAATTATCAATGAAATATCTCACCTTTATCCAATCTTTCCCAAATTTTTACCTTTCAAAGTTTTCATAGTGTCTTGGCTTTAATTTTTATTTCAGAAGTTAATAAGTTATGGATCCAATCATTACATGGACAATTAATATTTTAACTTAAATAAAAATTAGACAAGTTAATAAAAATCATGATTCGATCATTTTATTAACGATGGTGGCTATTTTAACTTGGAGTTAAAAACTTTTGAAACTAGAGTAAGATCGATCATTTAATAAAGTATTTCATCGATCAATTTAGTTGCAATCGATCTTTTATTCATTGACTATTTTAGTCGGGCCATGAGATATTACATCGATTATTTCAGTTGGGAAAGTGAGATATTACAACTCAAAGTGGCACATTATGCAATATATTTTTTCAAGACCTCTGCATTTCATGATCTGGGGATGTCTAACCCATCTAGAGATTTGAGCTTGTTTTGCTCAAGATTTAGAGATTTTATAGGATTCTTTCCAATTAGGCATGAGCTTTTCGACCCCTATATTTCCCAACCCAATATCAGCCTTTCTAAGAACCACGTCACCAACGTTGAAGGATCTTATCTTGACATTGCTATTGTGGTACTTGGCTATCCTCTACTTGTAAGCTGCTATCTTTATATAAGTATCTTCTCTTATTTCTTTTACCAAGCCCAGGTCTTACCTCCTTTTTTGCTCATTATCTCGATCAAAATAAAAAAGTTAATCAATAGAAAGGAATACATGAGAGAAAAGGGTCTGCATGGTTCCAGCTTTTGGCAAAGTTCAATATAACCACATGATGCTATACAACTTTATGTTTAATTGCCCTTTGCTTCCCCCAACCTCTTCTTCGACCCTTTTAGGATTGTTCTATTAGAGACTTCTAACACAAACTTCTATCATGTTATTGCTCCGAGGATGGTTAACCGAAGTGAATCTCAAATGGATTTTCAGATCGATATAAAAGAATTTGAATGTCAATATGTCAAATTATTTACCATTTTCAGTGATGACGACCCTTGGTAAGCCACAACTGTAGATAATATCTGTAATGGCCTCAACACCGGGTCAGTCGTGAATAGTATTTTTCGACAGTGAATAGTATTTCTCGGACCTAAAAGGACATCCGAAAGTCGAAAATATTTTATTGGACCATTTGAAAGTAATAGTCATGGGGAGTCTATGGTTGAAATTTGAAGTGAATTTGAGGTCAAATGGACCTCCAAAAATAAAAAATATGAAAAAGGTAGCGAGTCAATTTTCATGGTAGAGAAGGAGACTTGATTTGACATAAATAATTAAAAATAGTAAATGAATTCCGAATATTGCCAGATTTTGCGTACCTACATGAATTTTTATGTATAATATTTTGGTGATGAGAATGAAATTTTTTGGTGACACCGACAGTGTCGAATCGGACCAATAAGTTTGAATCAGATCGATAACGGACTCTGATTGAGCCAAAAATTTATGTCCTACCTATTTTTGATGTTTTAAGAATGATGGAATCAAAATTGAAGTGATTTGAAGTAAGGAAGAGAGAGAAATTGAATTAGGCTTTAAAAAGGCCTAAATGGGCCTTAATGTTTAAGTGGGCAAGGCCCATTGATCAAACCCACTTTTGGGCCCAATAGGAGGCATATTTAAGGGTAAAAATCTGGAAAATTTTCCAGATTTTACCAGCTCCATTTTCTCCTCCTTTGGTGGCCGAACCAAAGCCCCTCATTTCCTCTCTTTTGATTCTCCTTCTTTCACTCAAAATTTCCCCTAAACTTCAACATAAAAGATAAAGTTTCATACCTCTAGATGATTAATCAAGCCTCAAGCCTTTGATTTGAAGGAAGGAAGCAAGAGAAATCAAGAGAGAAAGGTTTAGGGGTCAAAATGAGGTAAGAGATTTTCAAGGTTTTAAATTTGTTTAAGGGTACCTATAAGTAGTTTTAGGTGCCTAAAATCCATTTTTATGGTTTAATTGAGCTAAAAAGGTTGATATCATAGTGTTTTTTTTGATGAAGATTTCGGCTCCCATGGTTTCTTCATGGTGATGGAGGGATTTCTTTGGTTTAAGGCATGAAAAAGGAATCCTTAGGAAGCTAAAGCATGGAAAGAGGTAAGTGACTACAAAATTCCTTAATTTTCCATTTAATATGAATTTTTCTTGATTATGTAACTAAAATAAAAATATGTAAAATTATTAATTGATGCAATTATGCTAGGATAATTGCAATTGGATTAGAGAAATGATGAATGAAAAGTGAAAATAAAAGAAATAAAAATATTTAGGAAGAAAATTATTGTGGCCGAAAATGATAATAAGGAAAAATGGTGAGAAATTTGCATGTAAATGATATATGTTGGCTTAAAATAATTGTAGACATGATAATTGATGTCTATAAATTTTTAGAGAATATTTAAAAATTATTTGAAAATTTTAAAGGTTATGTATAGGGTATGTATTGAATGAAAATTGTAATTTATTGTGAATTAAATGGTTATTTTGATGAAAATGACAATGACCAATAAATAATGCATAAATGAAATTTATTAGAATTTATCAAAGTTATTGGAATTTTATTTGAATTTTTATGTGACTATGTATAATGGAAATAATTGAATTTTTAATGCATAATTGTATAAAAATGACAAAAATGACGAATTAATAAGAAAGTGAATTAATGTCAATGACAAAAAATAAAAAGTTAACCAACGAATTTTTCGAAATAAATATTGAGTCATGAAAATAAGAAGAACAATGAATTATTGGTAAATAATTCATAAATAAATGAAAATGAAGGAAATAAATTACTACGTGAATAAAGGAAAGATAAAATAAGTTTTGAATAGAAAAAGGATTTAAACGAAAGAAAATAAAAGTTTTGGGGCAAAATGGTATTTTTACCAAGGTAAGTAATTAACGCGTAAAAATAAGTAAGAAATACTTAATAAGGGTAAAATGGTAATTTCGGAGGCCTAACGATTTCGAAAGATAGAATTTTCGTGGTTTAAGGATCAAAATGTAATTTTACCCGAAAATTGTAAAATAAAGAATAAAAGATGAATAATGGAGGAAATTATATAATAAAAATGAAAATAAATGATTATAATGGCAAAATCGTAATTATGCATTTGAAATGAATAAATCGATAGAAAAAGTCAAATTATGCATGTTCGAGACTTAAAATAATAAATGATATTAATAAAGTTCCTACTTACCTAAAAGTAAAAAATAAAGACGTGACTAATTTATCAAAATAAATTAATTAAAAAAAAATATTAAAAGAGTTAATGCTTATAAAAATAATTCGTCGACGAAATAAAAATTGGCATACCGAATGATTAAAAAGTTTAAGCAGTAAAAAAAAAATAAGTCAACAATTGAATTATTAGAGAGTAATTCGTAAAGAATTATACAAAAAAAATAAAAGAAAATTGTAAATTATATTGTCATAATTCATAATTCAGAATCTGTATAAAGAACTAAAAAGATTGAGTATTTGAGTGAATTATTAACGAATAATTCACAATAGTAATTTGAAAAGACAAAGTAAAAGAAAAGATGAAAGTTACTGAAAAGCCTAAGTATCTGTGTGATAATTCACAAAAATGATCTGAAAAGATAAAGTCAATGATAGGACCAAAAGTTATTGAATATCCGATAACATTAAAAAAGTGTATTTGATCAGAATATAATGTACACAGGAATTAAAGAAAGAGATTAAAGATTTCGTTAATGTTTAAAAATGATTGCAAATGTGATTGATTAAATTGCCTTTAGCAATAAGCAGGTGTTGTTATTCTTGTTTGGATATAATTGGCTAGCCATAGGGACATCTAAACCGCGGTGCAAGTCATGGCTACTTGCTTTGCTTTGGTAGGATCATTGATTTCCATGGCTTCTGTATGTATCTGATATCTATTATGTGAAAAAATGATCTTTGAGATCATTTTTCAGTCTGTCTGGGACCTTAGGATCCAGTTCCGAGTATCCTTTTGAGAGTCCTGTTATATTGCACTTGGGGCACATCGAAATGAATAAATAAGTACTGTTTTATTGAATTGAATACACATAGTTATAACGAAAACGATTCGTTTGAAATAAAATGCAAAGTCGAAATAAATCTGTAAAGATTTCGGGAAAGTGTAATTAGAAAGAAAAAGAAAAGAAAGATTTTATATGATTAATTAAGTTTCTATGAGAATTAGAATGTATTTTATTTTTTGTGAAAAAGATAAATTTGATTAATTGGTATTTCTCGTACCAATTACTATTGTAAAAAGTGACAAATTTGAAAAAAGAATAATAATTTTCTGTCTAAAGTTAAAAAGTGATGATTTTGACGTGAAGTAAATTTAATGTTTATGTAACGTCTTTCTGAAAAAAAAAAAGTTAAATTGAAAAAAGTAAAATAATAAAAAGACATATAATTGACCGATGAGAAAGAAGTAAATGACATATGTCTCAATAAATATTAAATCGAAAGTAATATATATATATATATACGAAGGAAAGAGAATTTGACTGCAAATTCTCCCGAAATAATTATATCACTTGGCAATAGCAATAACTGAAATAAGAGGAAATGCTTAATTAAATAAGAATAGTTGAGGCATAAATTATGAAATTATGCTTATTCTTGGGAAATTCTTGGATTAGTAGTCACCACTGGGCATATTTAATGCTTAGTTCGTAGTGTTTACTGTGTACAGGTTCTGAAATATTGCGAGAGCACAGTACATTGAAGGTCTGGATCGGAAGAGAAGAGTTTGGTGTTAGTTGGTTTAAGCTTTTGGCATGTATATACTTAGACGTTTAAGGTAAAAGTTTGAATTGTATCTTTGAATGTATTTTTAACTGTAATGGATGAATGGCTAGTATAAGTTTTTGGTATGATGGTTGGTATTTGTTTTAAATTGTCTTTAAGACTATTGTTTATTTCTGAAATTTTTTGTGAAAGTATTGTTTTAAGTGGTTTGAATTGTTTGGTGAAAAAAAAAACTTATCGATTTCGGATAAGTTCGCATCAGAAAAGACTGTTCCGAGTAGGGTGTGGCAATATCTTTCCATGCAAAGCTCTTCACCCTTTTGGTAGTGATTATGGCCAACGGCTCAGCTTCTATCCACTTGAAAAAGTGGTCGATTGCTACAATCAAAAACTTCATTTATCATTTTTCTTGTGGAAATGGACCTAAGATATCCAATCCCCACTTATCAAATAGCCAAGAGATTCCAATTGCCTGCTACTTAGATGCTAGTTGTTTGATTATTTTGCCATGGATCTGGCATTGCTAACATCTTTTGACACTTTCTTGGACATCCTTAAAAATGTTGGGGTAAAAGCATCTGGCTTGCAGATCCTTTTTGGATATCACTCTGTTGGCTTTATGGGCACCATAAATTCCTTCATGAATTTTCCTTATTATATAATCTCCATCATCCCTTAAGACACATTTCAGCCAAGGATGACTGAATTCCTTTTGTATAACTAGTCCCTAATTATGGAGTAATTAAGCAACTTTCTTATGATCTTTTTGGTGCTAGCTTCATCTTTAGGCAATTCTCCTGACCGTAGATATCGAATGATTGGTGTCATCCATGGATTAGCCTCTTAATCTATCTCTATTAGTTCAACCTCATCGAGGGATGACCTGAGCATTTCTGTTGCAGTGATATCCTTTTCAACTGACTCTTTATCTAAAGTAGCAATCTTAGCAAGCCGATCGGCTAATCAAGCTTCTTCTCTCAGTGCTTTCTCTAAGCTCCATGCCATTCCTACATTCTCTAACTCCTTAAGCTTCATTTTGACCTTAGCTAGATATTTCTTCATATTTTTTCTTTTCACTTTGAAACTTCTAAGCACTTTGCTTGTCACCAATTGTGAGTCACTTTTAATTATGAGGCTTTTTGGTTGGATAGCCTTAACTAGCCTTTAGCGTTGTAATAACACTTCATATTTTATGATGTTGTTTGATGCCTCAAAACTCAGCCTTATTGCATGCTTGATAGTTATGCCAAGAGGGCCATTCATCACAATGCTTGTACCTCTTCTCCGACTGTTGGAGGCTCCATAATTTCCTAAGTAGCTTTCTTGGATTCTTTAACTTTTCTCTCTCCTGTGAATTCTGCTACAAAATTTGTAAGGGCATGTGCTTTAATTGCATAATTAGGCTCATATCTTACATTAAAGGACTGCAGCTTGATTATTTATCCTACTATCTTGCCTTCCAGGTTCGGCATTTGTAGAATCTTCCTCAATGGTTGGTTGGATTGAACTATGATTATGTGCACCTCAAAGTAATACCTTAGTTTTTTAGTGCATATCATTAGGACAATGATCAATTGCTCGATCAGACTCTTTTTAAATTCTGATCCTTTTAGCACTTGGCTAACATAATAGATTGACAGCTATGGACTCCCTTCCTTTTGAAGCAAAAAAATTGCTATAGCTTCTCCTAAGGTAGGCAGATACAAGTATAACTTTTCACCTAGCACCGATTGGCTCAGTAATGATTTCTGACAATTTTCATCCCATGTAAATACATTGTTCTTCCTTAACTTTTTTTAAGAAAAGAGTGCAGCATTTGGCTGAGGATGAAATGAATATGTCCAAAGCTATGATTATTCCATTCAACTTCTAAATGTTTTTCACACTGACTGGGGGCTACATGTCCAAAATTGACTTGATCTTCTCAATATTGAAGCGCCTTTTGTCATACCATAAAGCCTAGGAATTTTTCCAAAGGCACTTCAAAAGCATATTTTTTTGGATTCACCTTCATTTGAAATTGGTTGAAAGTGACAAATACTTTATTCAGATCAGTTGAATTCTCCTTATGACTTTTGTTTTTCACGATCATATCGTCCATATATTCCTCCATATTTTTACCAATCTACTCCTTAAAAATTTATTCATTAACCATCGATAGGTCTTGTATTCTTCAGACCGGAGGGTATGACATTGTAACAAAAGGTGGCATCGTCAATGGCAAAACTTATATTTTCTTGGTCGAACAATCATATCAGGATCTGATGATATCCTGCATGAGCATTTTAATAAAGAGTAGATGGTATGACAAGCCATATTATTAACAAGTTGGTCGATGCTGAAGACAAATAATTGTCCTATGAGTAGGCTTTATTCGGATAATTGAGGTCTACACAAATCTGTAGCTTTCTATTCTTCTTTTTTATAAGCATAACATTCGCCAAGCATTTAGGGTACTTGACTTTCTTAACGGTTGCAACCTTCAGTAGCCAATCAACCTATTCAAAGATGAACTTCTTTCAGTTGGGCAAATACCTTCTCAACTTCTACTTCACAGGTGGGAAAGTTGGATGTCCATTAAGTTTGTGTGTGATGACTTAAGGGTTTATACCTGGAATGTCCTCATGTTTCCAAGAAAAAAAAGCTTTGTTAACCATCAAGATTTGCATTACTTCTTTCTTCACATTTTTTGACATCTTTGATTTGATTTGAATATCTTTGCCTTTGGCAATTTCCCTAGTGGTAAACTTTCCCTCAAGATTCATCCTTGGCCATTCGGCCCTTTCTTTTTTCTCAACTCCTGGCTTCACTATGTATACTTTCTTGGACTCTTTTATTAGGATTGCTACTCCATTATTGGTAGCAATTTTCATCACCATATACCGAACACTTAACATTGCTCTAGTTTCGGAGAAAAATGGCCTTTCGAAGATTGCATTGTAAGCAAAATTCATATCTATCACTATAAACATCATTTGGCATATGGTGTTACTACTTTATCCCCAAGCTTTACAAACAGTTCAATCGATCTATTGATTAGGATAGTGGCATTACCAAGTTCGATTAGTCTGGTGGTATATGGCTTCAGTTCTTCTGGTGGTAGTCTTATCTTTCGATAGGCCTCAAGAGTGAGAACATTAATTGCATTTACATGGTCGACAAAAATTTTTTTCACTAAAAAGTATGCAATGCTTGCCTCTACCGCCAAGGCATCTTCATAAGGAAACTTCATAACTCCTGAATCTTCAGGAGAAATAGCCACTGGTTGTAACCTTTTGGATGCAATTAAAAAGTATACTCATTTGCTCTTTTTCCTCTTTATAATGTTCTTCCCATAAGATGAGCCTTCTACAATCATATTAATAACCCCTAATCTTTGTCATAGCCTTTCAAAATCCTTAGGCCTTCTTATTTTCTCATCATCATCATCAAAATTCAATCGGACTTTTGCTTCACAAGGTAGCTTGTAGGAGTTTATTGATGGGTCTGCAAATCTTTTCTAAGGGCATTTTTGTAGAAGTCTTTCAATCTTCTCTTTTAGTGCATTGCAGTCATCCATGTTGTGGCCAACATGTTTGTGAAACTAGCAGTATTTATTTTTATCCTTGGAGGTATAGGATCAATTAGACATCTTCTTAAGCCAGTTTAATTTTGTGGGCTTCTCCTTTATCCACATTAGAAACTGTGATGGAGGAGTATTCAATAAAGTGAAAGTCTTGGCCAAATTTCCTACATGGCATTCGATCCTACCATGCTCACTTTGCTTTCTTCTTCCATATTTCTTTAAGGAGTTTCCCTTTTTGGGACTTCTATTCCTCCTCTTGTTTCCTTCAATCGGTGCACTCTTATTTCTCTAATCATTCCATCTGACTGGTTGAATCCTGTTAGACCTCATAAGCCTTTTACTCGCTCTTAAAGCATCATCTAACTAGATAAAATGGTTTGCCCGATCCATTAAATCTATAAAATATATCAGGTTATGAGTGATGATAGAGTCAAACAACTGTGAAAATCTCATATTTCTCGCCAAGGCATTCACTGTTATGTCAGGATGTAGATTTTTTCTCTCTAATGCCAAATATTAAAACATATAGATGTAGTCTCTTAGACTTTCATCTAGTCTCTATACCAAGTTGCACAAATCGTTAAAGGTCTTAAGGGTTCTAATTTACACTATGAATATTGTGACAAACAGATCCCTAAGTTGCCTAAAGGTATGGATTGATTCTGAAGGCAGATCGTGAAACCAATCTAAGGTATCACCTACAAGAGTAGTCGAAAATTCCCTATAGAATAACCTATTATCAAAAGAGTATATATGTATACGAGTTAAATATTCAAAAATATGACATTTTGGATTAGATTTATCTGTATATCAAGGTATTTTTATTTCTCTAAATTCGCTCAAATTTTTGGCCTCCCTTATCTCTTGATTGGAGGGTGAAATTGTGTTTCCTTTAAAGATCAGATTCTTTGTATGATCGAGGCCAAACTTTTTAACCTATTGTAAGAACCATTACTCATTCTTATTCAATCTACCATCTTCATCCTCTATTTTCTCCTTCTTCACTAATATCTTTTTAGGAGTACACATAAATTCTAGATCGTCATTTATCTCCAGCAAAGGTGTAACGCTCTCCTTTAAAAAAATACCTAATATAATTTCTTTTAATAACCTTCTAATGTCTAAATAATTTATTAAAAATTTTGGCGGCATAACGTCTAATAATTCAAAATCCCAAAACCTGCAAATGTCAAAATACACTCCCTAATTCTATCCTCCTTACACCCGAACTCCATTCAATCGACTCAAACACTTCTAAATTCATCATATATCAACACATCTCAAATAGTATGCATATAAAATTTAATTTACATAACTACAACCTAACTTCAATTATGCTTACATAATAATTTATAAATCTTAATTATTTTATATAACCAAAATATATACAACCAAAATTCTTAGGTACATACCACCAAATTCTACTTTCTCACTGAAAGTCTCCCTGTACCTGTCCCTGCGCGCAGTCAAATAAAACTACACGCTGAGCAACATAGTCGCTCAGTGTTGAATGCAATTACATAAAAATTTCACTAACTAAATATTAGTAATTAATTTAACTCAAATTATTACTTTATTTTTAACAAATGTAATTTAATCAAGTTACTCAATTTCTATTTCTTTCCCTCCATTAATTAGTTTGAATTATTATAATAATAAATTTTCCTATCTTATTTTAACTATTTACTAAACTTTACAAAATTTTGCAATTAAGTCCATACGTTGAATTTTTCTTCAATTTAACTTCAAATTTAACTCATTTGACTTCGTTTGACTTTTATTTAATTTCTAATGTACAAATTATATTTTTAATCCTTCAAATTCCTCAAAAATAGTAAATTTATATTTTAGTCCTTAAACTTTTAACTAATTACGATTTTACCCTTTTTCTTTATTTAGCCATTTTAACTTCCTTAATCACTCTTTTTGTTTCAAATTACCATTTTACCCTCGCTTAATCGCGTAATTACTAATTTGCCCTTAATTATCATATTGATCTTATTTTCACATTATTTATTTCATATTTATTAATATGACATAATTTTCATCATAATTACTCTTTTATTCCAATTTTTGTACAAAATTACTATTTTGCCCCTAGATGACACCAGTGGAGAACCACGAACTGGATAAACAGGATGTAAATACGGTGTACCGGAGGGATCCCACCACTAGGTGTGACACCAAAGCCCCAGTACTAATGCATATAATACGCCGGCTATCCTGTCTTATATCTCATAGTCATTTTTTATAACAATTATCTCATAGGCTCATGGTATCCTGCGGAATAAATTTCTATGGCTAGCCATACTATCCAAGAGCTGGAATTATCCACTGTACATTAAGGGCATTATTAAATTTTATCTTTTCTTATTATTTATTTATTTTTTTGTTATTATTTATTCTTATTACTTTATTTTAATCACATTATGCTCCCAAACTTATTCAAATAAACTCATTAATTGTACGTTCATCATAGAAAATCTTTATATCACAAGAATTTAAACAAAACTTAATCTTTTAATTAGAGTTGCTATTCGGCCATCAAAGAATTTGCCACTTACAATTTATTCTTTGCTCCAAATTAATGCCATATCTTATTTTAGGTCCATTTTAAGTCACTATATGGTGATAAATGATAATTACACATAAAAGTTTACAAGTTTCATCAACTTTTTACATTATGTAACTATGAAATAATGTTCCCTAATAATCATTTTTCATTTTATCTAGAATATTTTCATTTCTCATGCACTAAATAGATTAAATAACATCAATTGCCCAAATTTCAAATAGTTTGCATTAAGGTACCTTTAGTACCCTAATTTGGCTACTAAGGTAAGTACTACTTAATTTTTATTTTCTTAATTTATTTAAGTCTCTAATTACTTAATTTTGCATATTATTGATTAATATTAAATTAATTCACTATCTTAAGCCCTATGACATAGTTACATAATAGAAAAATTATGGAAAATTCAAGTAAATTAGTGAAATTAAAGATAATTTGCATCCACTAACCTCTAAATTGCTGGAAAAGAGCTTATTACACCTTCTCCTTTCCTTTATCCTTGTAAACTTGCCTTTCCTTCTCTTTTTCTTCTATTAGCCGAAATTTACAAAGGAATAATCATGAGTTTTTACCAAAATATTAAGCCATTTAAAGCTATAAATCAACTCTCCTAATCAATATCTACATGCTCATAAAAATTCTCCCACATATCTCATCTAATTCTCATAAAATCATAAAATTTATCTTACTTTCTCTTACCTTTTATCTTAAAGTGCTTGGCCTCCTTTTGATACCAGCTTCTTACTCAGTTAAAGAGGGATAAATTCTGAGTCTAGAGTAAATTTTTGGGCTAGAAATTCAAAGGAATAAGGCTTGGTTAGAAAAAAATGGTGAGATGAGAGAAGAAATGGTGAATTTCGGATTTTCACAAGAAAGGAGGAGAAGATGGTCGACAATTCCAGATATCTTCTGATATTTTGATTCTTATATATGGTGTTTTAAGTGTACCAAAGGAGAGGCCAAGATTTACCTTGCAACTATTGAATCTAATGGCTTTAAATAATGCCACATGTCACTCCTTCAAGCATGCACACACATCCTAATATTGTACACACATGATCAGAGCTTCACAATAATGATCTTCATGAATTTTCATGGTCAAATTCACGATTTAATGACCCAATTTTGGTTTTTCACCTCGAAAATCGAGCTTTTGATCTGAAAGTCAGAATGCTCTGAAATTTTACCTAGAGTGTCAAAATATATTCAAGAATATATGGTAAAAATTTAAGCTCATTTCAAATTTGTTTCGATATACTTTTAGCTTTGACGGCTTGTGCAGCCCGTCCGAGACCAGAAATTACAGATTTGCCAGAATTGCTATTTTCTAGTTCCCTGAGTGTCTCTACACTATTTATGACATATATTTAAAATATTAAGTCAATCGGATATCTCTAAGATCTCTAAATATTCAGTCAAAATTTCTAGTCGCACATATGCCGACTCAGGAAATTTTTCTTTGTTTACCCTTTTGGAGGCCTATTTGACCTCAATTTTTATTCAAATTGTACCATTGTACTCCATTTAACATGTACTTTCATATTTTATATTAAATTTATATTGCCCAATGGGTCGCCCATTCTCAGGTTTTTCGACTCGGGCACGATTAACGGTACATTCTTTTTAAATTTCCTGTTCTACTCAACTTTAATTACTCCAAAACTCAACCTAAGTTAACTATTCACACTTTACACATGTCATGCATGGAAATTGCAAATATTTGGGGGCATTACAAAAGGAGATCATCTTGGTGTGTAGGTCAAGTGGTGTCTCCTTTTAGGAGTGCATATCTAACATAAATCATCATACGCATTGGTTAAGTGGGATCATTTTGCTACATTATGACCAAAATCATCTTTTTCGTACATCTTCCCTTTCCCCTTTCACTGATTTGATTCTTGGAACTCCAAGGGAGTCCCTGTTTTACTTTTTCTTTCTTTAATTTTTACCCTCGTATTTCTTGATCTATGCATTTTATGACTTTTCACCTTTGTATCTTTATCAAATGTTTGAGGCCACTTGGCATTTTTTATTATTTCTAACACATGCTTTGTAAAATCACTTAGGATGGCCCCGAGATATTTAGCCATCACTGAAGTGGAGTCTACTTGGGCCACTAGCTCATTATTAAACCTTACCAGTAGATTATTTATAGGTATTCTTACTAGAGATCTTAGTAGAGGTCTTACTGGAGACCTTGTTGGAGGTTTTTCAGGAGACTTGGGTGAAGGTTTTGCTGGAGACCTTGGTGGGGATCTATTGGACTCCCTTTTAACTTGGGATCGTAGTCACCTTCTATCCCTATTAGATTAATCTTTAGTTCTAGACTTTAAATGCTTCGACATGGTTGTTAAATGTTCTTCTCAACGAAAATACCAAATGGTAATCCTGATATTATCGAAATGATCGGGTTATCAGCGATCTACAACCTATAAGAAGGCTAGCCTGGTCAGTCCAGGCATTAGTATTCTAAAGCTTAAGTCAGTAAGAAACTTAGAAAGAGAAAATATAGAGAGAAAGTCTCAAGAGTGAAATACTTGGAGCCTCTAATGATTGGCCTATTTATAAGAGATAAGACCTACCAAGTAGGAATACTTGAGTAGGAGTGGTTGGTAGGTATAGTGTATAGCCTTACAGTGATTTGAATATCCATACCTAGTTGAGTGTGTCAGTACGTAAAAGCTGACAAATTTGATGTGACAGATTATACATATCCGATGGAACTTCCCTTGTGTGGGTTTCTATTTGGAATGGGCCTTGGGCCTTATGGAATTATGTGTATTATCAGATAATTATTGTTTATTTATTTTCTAAGTCCTAAGCTTTAACATCATTGAGGTTTCATATATATCACCCCAATACCATCGATTGCTTGTGAATATTTTATAATGTTGTAACCCTTTAGGGAAAAGGCGGCTTGGTATTTTTTTTTAAGATTGATCACTTGTATTTCTAATGTTGTCATGTGCCATTGACATGTGAAATATGACTAGATTGCAAAATCATAATCCTTGATGATATGGCATGCCAGTTGAATTTTCCGGTTGGAATTTCACAATCCGAATAAAATGATTTTCTGAGCTATATACTCAATTAAATTATTTTTATAAAAAAATTTCTTTTGTTACTATTTTGTTATTGACTTATAAGTATGATGATCATGGATGTAACCAACCCTTTAAGTTTTTTATGCAAAACATGACCAAAATCAATTTTCAATGTATTATTATCTTTTGTAATCTATCATGCTTTTAATCTAATGTAACATACTCATTTTTTTATTGCTTTGCTTTTATCTATTGCTTCATATTTCCTTTCAAGACTACTATACTTTTCATGCAATTGTCGCCTGCTAACAAAATAAGGCTCACTAAAGATCACGATTTATGAAATAGTTAATTTTTTGGTCCTTAAAATATCCTAACAAGGACTAGATTTAGTAATTTTCGATTCTTAAAACTAAAAATTTGAGCGGGGAGAACTCTTCTCTCTTTTTCACAGAATACATTTGCTCATTTGCTTACTTCTAACAAATGCTTTGCCCTTGCGGTAGCTTCGAGATGGATTTCACTTGATTTGGACTCCATACCATAACTAGGAATGTGCAATAATCGGTTCGGTTCAATAATCGAACCGAAATAATAAAAAATCAAATTTTTAAAATTTTAATCAATAGAACCGAATCGAACTTTTTAAATAATCGAATATTAACCGAATCGAATTTTCGATTAGTTCGATTAACCGAAAAACTGAAAATTAAAATTATTTTTTACAAAAAATAAAAAATTATGTATTATATAAAATTACAAATCATAATATAATAAAGTAAAATCATCTAAATTGTATAAAATAAAAGTTCAAATTAAAGATACAATTCCAAAATATATAATAAATAATACAATAAAAATTATTAAATAATTTTTTTTATTCAATCAATTTTCAATTCAATTGTCAAAATTTCAAATTATCACCTAAAAAAATATATATTAATAATTGATAAATGTACACATAATTTACAACTCAAAATAAGATAATTTACATGTATAAAATAATTATTCAATTAAAAAATTTAAAAAATTATCTAATTATATAAAATTTTGATCGGTTCAATTTTTCTATGATTTTTTCCTTTAAAAATTGAACCAAATCAAAAAAATAAAATTTTTTAAAATTTAAAATTAAAATCAAACCGAAAAACAAAATTAAATTAAAAAATCGATCGATTTGGTTCGATTTTTCGTTTTGAACGAACTTTGCACACCCCTATCCATACCAATGCTCTTTTACAACAGTAGCTCGCCATCTTCCTCGCTCTACCTTGACAGCTCCCAGATGACTTGCTCTACCATCAGGTACGTTGTTTTAATTTTGAATTGGGTTTTTATTTATTCCTCTTTTATTCTCAAAATCCTATCACTGGTTTTCTCACTTATTTTTCTACTAAATTCTAGTTAATTGCCTTGGCATAAAAGGGTTTTATGGGTTTTGTTTTGCTTTGCTATTATAAGATTTGAGCTACAGTTGGTAGAGATTGTACTGTTGGTATTTATTTTGTGATATTTTTTGAAACTGCTTGAGTTGCATTTGATTTTATCTGGGTTTATATTTTTTTTTCGCAGGTGCATTTTTTTCTAGATTCAAGGATTTTTTTTCCATTGCGAGGTGTCACTAAGGAACCTTATTAATTGGTAGTTAGGGCTAGAGTCTTAGCCCAATCAAGTGAGTCTCTTTTTTAGAATGTCGATTTTGTTTGAGAGTGTATTGTGGTTTTTGAGGATTTAGTTCACTTGGCTCTGCTTCCAATTCAGACTTTGATTATTATTGCACGAGCCTCTTGAGAATATTTACACTTGATTTTTTGGCCTTTTCCCTTTACATTTTTGAAATCCTTCGAATTTTGCTTCGATGGTTTCCTTGTGCTTTTGAGTTTGTATATGCATTCACCAAAAGCTTTGACATTTTAAGTGAATGCATGTTATCCAGAAGCTTGCTCGGCATAGTGTGTTTGTCTGAATCTATCACAGGGATTGGTATTAATGCAATTATTCTTCATTAGACATATTTAAGGCCAATATCCAAGACAAGGAATTCTCTTTTTAGTAGTAGGGATGGGTTTTATCTTTTATAAGAACTTTAATTTTTTTTTTGTTGGCTTTGATGTGCCCTTAATGCCTCTGTAATAATTATATGATGAAATCTGTAATTAATAAACGTTTATAAACTTATAAGTATTGCCTATAATTGTGTATTAGCTATAAAAATCTCCAGCTGCATTTTTCTTTAATTTAGAAAGTTTGCATATAACTCGGGTTGAGGCGATAATTAATCAGCTTTGTGTATCCTTCTTTTCTTTCTCTTTCTAGGTTCTGCTTCTATACATTTCCTTTAGTTGCTGTTGTACTTATTCCTCTTCTTGCTGCTCTTATTTGGTTGATATATCTATTCTATTAAAAAAAACAATGGTTCTTGTTGGAAGTCCAGTTGGCATATCTATGTCATATATCCTATTAAAATGGTTTGTCTCCTTTGTATTTAGTCCTTTTTTCTTACTTATTGCTTTTTTTAATTGTTGAAATGCTGCAAGTGGAAAGTTAGAAACTACAGTGCTCTTTCTTAGGGATTGTTTGCATGTGAAAGAAGTTTTGGTGCTTAAAAAGATTATAAATTTCTTGATAATTTTAGTCTTATAAATGATACCAAGTTGAATTTTTTTCCCTATAACTTTGTGATTGGCAATTTAGAGCTAAATGTAGGAAAATAAGAACTTGGCGACTTGTAGTGGTAGACCTAATTAGTTGGTTTGAGGTTTAGCTAAATTTGTTTGACTTTTTTATTGGCAGTTAATATCACTATGTACAATGTTCTGTTCTTTGTGATGCTGAGGTTGCTCTTATAATTTTCTCTACTATTGGTAAGCTTTTTTAGTATTCAAGATTGGAACATTTTTTCTTTAATTTGTGCTGCCATGAATTAGCTAGTTCCTAGTTAATCTATGTCATTGGATAAAATATTTACTTTCTCTTTATTACTGGTTTTTTCTCTTTTGCTTATGTTTCTGTGAATACAATGGAGATTTTAATTGACAACTGAAAATATATTTATTATAAATTGCTGCAGAGAAGAGAACTCCTACAAAAAGTTGAATTGTCTTAGAAAAAGCTGAAATGAAAGCATCCTATTCTATGCGCATATTTATTCTCCTATTGCATCCTGTTCTCTAATATGGAACTCTTATATAAATTTTTTCTTTTGCTGCATTGTATTCTCATTTTATTCTGTAATTCTGTGATTTATTCTGGATTTTTGCATTGTGTTTTTTATTGATCCTTGGACTATTTTTCTACTGCATTCTAGTCCACATTTCTCACTTGTCTGCATTTTATTCTACTGCATTTCTGCAGTTGTTTAGAGTTTTGCACTTGCTGAAATTTATGTTGTAATTGCTAGTTTTGGTAAAATACTATTCTTAGAGACTATACATGATTTGACAGCATTGTTCCTTCGGCAAATTGGCTATAGCAGATTGGACAAGACATTTTATCTTGGGGAGGGATTTGAGTCATTATTGAGACAAGCTGGCAACGGGTTTGTGTTTGCCATATTCATTCTATATAGAATTTTCCCTTTTCTTATGCATATACCAATCTGCATTTTCTTATATTTATAAGCCATGAGTTTACTACATTTTAGAAACTGATAATTTGGAAAATTTTTTTCTTGAACCATCTATTGTCTCATTAGTAGAGTGTACACGGGTCTGGATCTTCCTGTACCGAACCGAAAAATCGAAGAAAAAGATCAAGAACCGAACTGTACCGTTGACTTTTTGATTAGAACCGAATTGAATTATACCGTTAACTTTATTTGAAACGGATCTGGATATTTAACCAAGAACGAGACCGAAAACCGTATTCAACTGTATTGAATTGTCTTGTACCGAAAGAACCGATATTTATTAATTATTATATATAATACTAGTAATTTATATATAAATATTACTTATAATTTTTATTTTATATGTACTGCATAAATTTAAGTTCATAATTATTTAAGTTATATATTTTAATACACAAAATTAAGATAATAATTAGTTAATAAATTAAACTAAATATTTTAATTATTAAGAACAAAAATTTAATTATTATAATAATCATTCTATATATATGAATATGAATATGAATATATAACTAAAATAATTTGTATTTAATTTAATCTATCTTTAATATTACTTAACTACTATTTTATTTTCTTTATAAAATTTTATATAAATATTTAAGTTAATCAATTTATCATATAAGTACTTATCAATTAATTTTATTTACTATGAGTATCAATTAATTAATACTCATATATTTTTAGGACAATACATTTATGAATATCTAAATTAATAATGTAATTAAATATATTTATTATATATAATGAAATATTACCAATTATTATATTATATAAGTGTAGAATTGTTGTACCAATTAATTTTATTTATTTTTAGTGTCATTCAACTAGTATGTATATATTTTCGTACAATACCTATATTAATAATGAAGTTGTAAATCAATAATGTGATCATATATAGTTATTGTATATAAAATTTTTATCAATTAATATAATTATTTGAGTATATAATTATCTTATCAATTAACTTTATTTATCTTTATATCATGAGTGATTAAATGTACTTATATGAGTACATATACTTTCAGTATCACTTAATTAATATTCATTAATTTTTTCACAATACCTATATGAGTAATTGAGAATTTAAATTAACAATACAATTATATACAATTATTATATTAATGAAATTTTACCAATTTGTGTAATTATATATATAATCACCATAACAATTAATTTTATTTTCTTTCAATATCATTCAACTAGTATTCATCTATTTTTATACAATATCTTTATGCGTAATTAAGTATGTAAATTAATAATATAATTATATATAATTATTATATTAATGAAAATTTACCAAATTGTGTAATTATATATGTATATAATCATATTACCAATTAACATAATTATATGAATATATAATCACATTAGCAATTAATTTCATTTCCTTTCAACATCAATCAACTAAATTTCATTTATTTCTGCACAATACTTATATAAGTAATTAAGTATTTAAATTAATAATGTAATTGTATAAAATTATTATATTAATGAAATTTTATCAATTAATTTTCGCACAATATCTATATTAGTAATGTAGTTGTAAATCAATTATATTATCAATTAATTTTATTTACTTTTATATTATGAATGATTGAATGTACTTATATGAGTACATAAGCATCTTATTAATTAATTTTATTTATTTTTAGTATTACTCAAATAGTATTCATTTGGTAAACTGTTGGCCCAAGGCCACATCTAAATTTTGATGATAATCAAACCTTAAATAAACTCTATTGAGAAATCTGTTTTAAGCTTATTTTGCAGGTATCTTTATTTATCCTTCTGATGAAATTATTCAAAATGAAGATTAAAGAATCGATCCTTGAAGATCAAGTTGAAGAATATTTTAGTCTAATAAAAATTAAGTTATTAAATTGTAAGATCAATTTGAGGATCAAATTGTCATTTATGCATACATATTCTAAGTTTTAAAATTGCATAAAAATGATTTTAAGTCATAAATCTCGTTTTTAGTTAAAACTAGTTTCTTTCAGAAAATGCTCTAGAAATTGGTCCGTCAGAATTTACATTATAAATTGGATTAGAAATCTGGACAACTTTCTGATTGAAAATATGCTTTGCGCTAAAAGACAAAATAACGGCTAGATAACAGCTAGTTAGGGACAGAACTGTCTGTCTTGTTTTCTAACGGTAAAAAACAGCTAGTTTTCTGTTTTCTCACTTCAAACCATGTTTTTGGGTATAAATATGTGTTGTGAGATCATTTAGAATGTTAGAAAAAATATTGAAAAGATTTTCTAACTCTTAAGAGAAAAGCTTACTTGTTTTAAATCTCACTTTCCATCTTGCACTTCATCTTTACATATCATCCTCAATTGATTATAGCTTTTGTTGTAATTAATTAGTGAGAAATTTCTATTGTGAAAGATTGTGAGTTTGGGTTGGCTAGAACCTAAGTGAAATTCTAGTAAGTGTTTCAATATTTTACTTGGAAAAAATATTGTGGGTAGATATACACAGAATTGTATATTGGCTTGAACTCTTGCCCTTAAAAGAGTTAAGAGTGGAGATAAAAGCTCAAGAGTGATTTTTGAGGAGTGGAGGTAGGCGGGTTGGTCGAACCACTATAAATTCTGTGTGTGCTTTACTTTTCTGCTCTATTTTCTATCTTTTACAATTCTGTTTTATATTCTGGAAATCTGAGTTTTCAAATTTCTGTAAAATGAATTTCTGAAACATTCACAACAAGTTTAACACACTTTTTCAGAAATATATTTGAAGTTTAAAAAGAACTTGCAAAATCTATTTTTATTGTTATCTTGCATACAATTCTGTTCCTTTAGAAATTTGGCCAGAAAATTTCAAGACACCCAATTCATTCCCCCTCTTGAGTGTCTTTCGGGACCAACATTTGGTATCAGAGCGGTTCTCTATTCCCTAAGGCTTAACACCCTTGAGTGATCTTGCAAATAGCCGAATCAAGTAATGCTCCTAATGTTACGCCATTCAAAGAGGGACATTCTGTTCATCGTCCTCCTATGTTTAGCGGTGAGAATTATCCTTTCTGGAAGGTTGTCATGAGACATTTTATCCAATCTCAAAATATGGATTGCTGGGATATTATTAAAGATGGATATGAGCATCCACGAAAGATTTTTGATGAGGAAGGAGCTTCAGAAACTGCTACTGTTTTAAAGACCAGAAAAGAGTTCACAGAAGCTGAGAAGAGAAAAGTGCAGCTAAATTCTAAAGCAATGAGTATACTTTTCTGTTCACTGCATACAAATGAATTCAATAGAGTTTCTGGATGTGATACAGCAAAAGAAATCTGGGACAAGCTAGAAGCAACGTATGAAGGAACAAATCAAGTTAAAGATACTAGACTTCATGTTCTCATGGTAGATTATGAAGCATTCAAAATGAAGCCAGAAGAGTCAATTTCTGAGGTAATCAATAGGTATGTTAAATTAACGAATGAAATTAAAGCTCTTGATAAAAAACTTGATGAACATAATAAAATTGCTAAACTTGTTAGAGGTCTCACACCTAGATGGGAAGCAAAAGCATCAATTCTGTTAGATAAAGATCTTAGTACTTTAAATTTTGATAATGTTTGCGGATCTCTTATTTCTCATGAACTTTACATTAAGTCTCAAGATGCAGAAAAAGAAAAAGATAGAAAATTGAAAGCTGTTGCTCTCAAAGCAGAATTTGGAAGTGATTATTCTACAGGTGATGATGAGATGGCTTTAATTACAAAGAAGTTCAAAAAGCTTTACAGAAATGGCAAAAAATCGTACAGAAAGCAACATCAGAAATTCTCTCATCACAAAGCAGAAAATTCATCAAATTCTGGTGGAGATGTGATTTGCTATGAATGCAACAAACCTGGTCACATCAAACCTAATTGCCCCAATCTAAAAAGAAAGAAGAAAAAGTCTAGAAAGAAAGCTATGAAAGCTACATGGAGCGACACTGAAGATTCAAGCACAAGTGAAGCAGAATCTACAAATTCTGATGATGTTGGTCTGATGGCAATTTCTGATCGTGAAGACCAAAATTCAAGTTCAGATTCTGATGGCAGAAGTTCACCTGAAAATGATTCAGAAAATTCTGAGGTTAGTGATTCTGATTCGAATTTTGATTCAAATGAAAATGGCAATGAATATGAAAAAATGCTTGAATGCTTTGAAGATTTGCATCATAAATATCTTATGCTTAAAAAGAATTATATTGAGATAAAGAAAAATTATGATGAATTACTTGTGGAACAAGAAAATGCGAAGAAAACATAAATTAAAATGAAAAATGAATATTCTATTTTGGAAGGTAAATTTATTACTTTGCAAGAAAAATGCAATGATAAAGGAAAACATATTTGTGTGTGTAATGAGAATTCTGTTGAAAATCTGAATGCAAAATCTGTTCATAATTCTCATGCAAGTACATCAAAAAATTATAACAGAAAATACACCCAGAAAAGGTATCAGAAATACTCATATGATGAAATGGTAATTAGCACTTCTGCTACATGCTTTTATTGCTGTAGAAAAGGACATATTTCGAAATTCTGTTATTATAAGAAAAATGCTAATTCTACCAAATATAAATGGGTTGTTAAAAATTATGCAAATATTGTAACTAACCATGAAGGACCCAAGAAAGGTTGGGTACCTAGAAATACTTGATTTTTTTTGCAGATTTGCCTAAAGAGAGCCAAGACAGAAAAATGGTAAATAAATAGCGGCTACTCTAGGCATATCACGTGGGACAAAGCTAAGTTTTCTAAACTAAAAATCTGAAAGTAGTTTTGTCAGTTTTTGTGATAATAAAAAAAATAGAAGATGTTGAAATGGAAAAATATATTATATAAGGGTAAAGATCTAAATATTTCTACAAGAAAATTACGACATACAAGTTTTTATGCATTAAAAAAAATTTGTCAAAAAAAAATTTGGTGAAGGGAATGACAAAAATAAAGATTGGTAAAGACCATGTATGCAAGATATGCCAACTAGGAACATAATTTTGAAATTCAAAAAAAAAATCGAAAGAAAACGTAACAAAAAATTCAAGCAGAACAGCAAGTTGTGCAATCAATAAAATTGCTGAAAGTTTGAATATGTCACAAGTATCTGGTATATAAAAAAAATTGATGATAAGAAGAGCCATGCGTTAATCTTGTGAGAAGTTTAAAAGAAAATTGGACAAGCAAGAAAACTTGAATTGTTGGCTCAAGGCCATAATGAAGAAGAAGAAGAAGAAGAAGAAGAAGAAGAAGAAGGAGAAAGACAAACCTTATCAACTGAGAAGAAAGCTTGGAATAGGTACTTCTAAATAAACTGAGATTTTGCTTTGATTTGCTTTCTTAAACTCAAAATTTCGGTTCTTCTCTCTTAAAAGTGTTACAAAAAAAAACTTATATAGTAAATTTTTTATGGCTATAAAAGAAAATATTTCACCTTTAAAAATGGGTATTTCGATTTTTACTAAAGAAGAGAAGTTAAAATCTTTTTAAAATCTAATTTTTGAGATGAAGATTTCGTGTACTAGTGGGTTAACTAAAGTTGAAATAGTCAAAATATGAGCAAATGACTTTGTTACCCCTAAGCATTATTTGTGTTGTTTTAAAATTGAATAAGGACAGCTTTGACAATTCTCTATTTTTGGTTCCTGCGTTTGGGTAATTGCAAAATTGCAAGTTCCCAAGTGATATCATTATATGAACATGCATAGTTTTTTCAATGGTCAAACTAGCTCTTTGATTTTTTTTAACTTTAAATTTAAAACTCAAAAATTGCTTTTTTCCACCTAAAACGTATGCTACCTTTTACAAATCCCAATATCAAAGACTTTTCAACAAACTAATGGTTTAAAGGAAAATTCACAAAAGACAAATTTTCTATTTCATGCTAAAACGTGATTCACTTGCAAATGAGATTTTGGTCTTTGAAAATTGTGCTTTTCACTATTTAAATAGCTTAAAGAAGACTATTTTCTTTCCCTTTAAAAAAAATATAAGTAAAAAAAAAATAGTTTGCTTTTCACGTTTAAAATAATTTGAAGTTTGCCTTACATGTTTTTAAAATAATAATAATAATAATTTTAATTTTAATTTTTTCTTTTCAAGTTAAAAAAAAAAGGTTTCACGTTAAACAAAAAAAATGCTTTCACATTAAAAAAAAAAAACTTTTCACGTTACATGAAATAAAAGTAAAAGTAAGTTTTTCACTTTGTTTTTCTTAAAAAAAATAATAATAATAATTATAACATTAAAAAAAAAAGAGGAAAAAAGGAAATTTGAATGTTAGTCTTCCTTTTTACTTTGAAAAAGGTTTGTAAGCCTTTTCAATTTTGTCTTGTGTTATTATAAAAGAAAACCAAAAGTCACTTTTTTACAACATATGAAACGTATAGACTTGGTTAAATGAAATAAGCAAAAGTGAGTTGTCTTTGAAAATTGTGTTACTTTTAAAAAGTTAAGTCTTTAAAAATTGTGTCTTACTTTTAATAAGTTAGCTTTTTGACTTTGAAAAATTGTGATCTTTGATTATCTCAACAAAATTGATTTACCTTTGAAAATTGTGATCTATTATTGTGGAAAAACGTGAACTAAACTTGGTTAAAGTGCAAACCACCTATTTGATTCTTTTAAGTGAATTGTTTTCCACGTAAGTCATCTATTTGGATTTAAAATAATAATTTCTTGATTCTTGCAAAAGTTAATTCCACTTTCACATATTTTTAGTTAAAGCTTTTATTAATTCTTTAACAACTCTTCAAAAAGCAAATGACACTTTGATTTTTACGGCACCCATCTCTCTTCAAAGCTTATCTTTTCTTTTAAAAAAAAAAAAACAAAGTCCCTTACTTGAGTAAAAAAACTTTCAATTACTTGGGTTACATACCTTGTCTTCTTTTAAAACCCAAATCGTCGTTTCTTCAAAGAACTTAGCCTCCCTTATTTTTTTTCTTAATCCAAATCGTTACTGCAAATGGGTTGATAAAAAATGGTTGCCAAGCATCATCCTCGTCGATCTCCTTCGGACAATCACGTTGCAGCAAAAATCAAAGATTGACAGGTTTTTTCTCTTTGAATTTTTGTTGGTTTATTTTGGATATTTTGGATGATTATTTTGTAGCGTAATTTTTTTATGATATTTACATCTGTTTGGGTTTATTTAAATCTCCTGTACACATTATGTTGTCTCTTTCCTTTTTGATTGTTGACAAAAAGGGGGAGAATAATGGAGAAATATTGATGAATAATGATAATTACAAAGGGGGAGAAAAATGGAAGAAAATGGATAAATTTTTGGAACAAATTTGATAATTAAAAATGAAGAAAAACATATGCATGATTTCTTGTTGATGGAAAATTATTGGAAATTTAATATGCTGATGCATTAATGTTATTTGATTCATTGTGATGCATGACTTCTTTAAAAATA
The DNA here is from genome assembly GCA_037975025.1 of Excoecaria agallocha. Taxonomy (NCBI): domain Eukaryota; kingdom Viridiplantae; phylum Streptophyta; class Magnoliopsida; order Malpighiales; family Euphorbiaceae; genus Excoecaria; species Excoecaria agallocha. Next base: position 74,386,655 of record CM075808.1, read on the forward strand.
TTTCTTGAAAAGAATCAAGTTAAATTTTTACGGAATTCATTGGCATGCTTATATTTTGATAAAATCTGAAGTTTTACATGGATTTACACTTACTTTACAGATTTTATTTTTTCTGTAAATACCCCATGCATATATTCAGGGGGAGTTTTTAGACTAATCTAGATAGACTTCTAAGTGGAGTTTATTAAGGTTTTATCATCATCAAAAAGGGGGAGATTGTTGGCCCAAGGCCACATCTAAATTTTGATGATAATCAAACCTTAAATAAACTCTATTGAGAAATCTGTTTTAAGCTTATTTTGCAGGTATCTTTATTTATCCTTCTGATGAAATTATTCAAAATGAAGATTAAAGAATGGATCCTTGAAGATCAAGTTGAAGAATATTTTAGTCTAAGGAAAATTAAGTTATTAAATTGTAAGATCAATTTGAGGATCAAATTGTCATTTATGCATACATATTCTAAGTTTTAAAATTGCATAAAAATGATTTTAAGTCATAAATCTTGTTTGTAGTTAAAACTGGTTTCTTTCAGAAAATGCTTTAGAAATTGGTCCGTCAGAATTTACATTAGAAATTGGATTAGAAATCTGGACAACTTTCTGATCGAAAATCTGCTTTGCGTTAAAAGACAAAATAACGGCTAGATAACAGCTAGTTAGGGACAGAACTGTCTGTCTTGTTTTCTAATGGTAAAAAACGGCTAGTTTTCTATTTTCTCACTTTAAACCATGTTTTTGGGTATAAATATGTGTTGTGAGATCATTTAGAATGTTAGAGAAAATATTGAAAAGATTTTCTAACTCTTAAGAGAAAAGCTTACTTGTTTTAAATCTCACTTTCCATCTTGCACTTCATCTTTACATATCATCCTCAATTGATTATAGCTTTTGTTGTAATTAATTAGTGAAGAATTTCTATTGTGAAAGATTGTGAGTTTGGGTTGGCTAGAACCTAAGTGAAATTCTAGTAAGTGTTTCAATATTTTACTTGGAAAAAATATTGTGGGTAGATATACACAGAATTGTATATTGGCTTGAACTCTTGCCCTTAAAAGAGTTAAGAGTGGAGAAAAAAGCTCAAGAGTGATTCTTGAGTAGTGGAGGTAGGCGGGTTGGCCGAACCACTATAAATTTTGTGTGTGCTTTACTTTTCTGCTCTATTTTCTATCTTTTACAATTCTGTTTTACATTCTGAAAATCTGAGTTTTCAAATTTCTGTAAAACAAATTTCTGAAACATTTACAACAAGTTTAACACACTTTTTCAGAAATATATTTGAAGTTTAAAAAGAACTTCCAAAATCTATTTTTATTGTTATCTTGCATACAATTCTGTTCCTTTAGAAATTTGGCCAGAAAATTTCAAGACACCCAATTCACCCCCATCTTGAGTGTCTTTCGAGACCAACATAAACAACTTGAATATTAAGGAATACATAAAAAAGATATAAAGATTTATTAAATCACAATAAGAGTTATAATTTTATTTTGTTCTCTAACGTTTTTTTAAATATCTATATTTCTTTTAACACATAAAAAGATAACATCGGCTTATAAAATACTTCATTTTATAAATTATTTTATTAATACTATTAATTTAATAGTCATTTAAAAAAGATCTTATAATTACTCTCATTTTTATAAATAATGGTAAATATAAATTATTTTTTTAATGATAAAAAATTGAATTGAAGATAAAAATTATAAAAAATTTAAGAGGAAAAAGTTTTTTATTTTGAATTTTCGGAGGGAGTTAATTTTTGGAAATGGGAGCTAATTTTCGGAGGGAGCTAATTTTCGGAAATGGGAAAGTTTTTTTATGTTTTATTAGGGTGACAATAATTTAGGTTTAGGTTTCACTTTCACAAAATTTCTGAAGCGATTTTATGATGTGACTTGCAAGTTGTCTGGATCATTATATTCAAATTTCAACTTATATTTTTTAGAGATTGTGCGTATTTTGAACTTATTGCATTCTTCTTAAACTAGTGGTGATGGTTTTTTGATAGAAATGGGGAAATAAATTCAGTTGAAATTTGATAAGTATTGGGATTTGATTAACAAGATGAATGTCTTTCTTTTCATAGCTGTGATTTTGGATCCTAGATTTAAAATGAAATTTCTAGTTTCAAAATACATAACTTTTTATGGTGAGAATGAGACAGAGAAATTAATTTCTAAAGTGAAAATTGCTTTGAATGGACTGATAAAAGAATATAAAAAATTGAAAGAGGTTAATGTTAATCAAATTGTAGGCCCACCACCTAATTCTGATGATATTGATGATGATGTTGATGCGTGGTTTTTGGAAAATGAAGATAAAAAGTAAGTTGTATCTCAAGGAGATTTAGATGCTTATTTGATCGATAAATTAGTAAACAATTCTCCTGATTTTGACGTTTTGAGCTGGTGAAAAATAAATGAGCCAAATTATCCAATTTTGACTAAGGTTGCTAGAGATGTCTTGGTTGTTCAATGATTGACTGTAGCTTCTGAATCAGCTTTTAGCACTGAAGTAAGGACTTTAGACAAATTTAGAAGTTCTTTAACTCCGATTACAGCCGAGGTTCTCATTTGTTGTCAAAACTGGTTGAGATCGGCTACACTTTTGGCTTCAAAGACATCAATCGAAGAATATGAAAAATTTGAATCGGGTAGTTATTATATTTGCATAATTTTTTTAAATTTCTATTTAATGTATATATTTTTTGGTGATCTAATTATTTAAAATCTGTATTTTTTTAGATATTGCTCAAGATTCTGAATTCAATGTCAGCATAATACAAAGGAAGACTGTTGAATGTTGATTTTTAAGTAATGTATTTTGACTTAAATTTTAATTATCCTTGTTGAGATATTTTAATTGTATTTGTATTTAGTATTGTATGTATTTATTTTGTATTTAAAATTATGGATTTATTTGAAGTACCGAATTGTACTGTACTGTATTGTTTAGTACCGAAACAACCGAAAAACTGTACCGAATTGTCCGAATTTTTGTAGAATTGTACCAAATTGTCCCCGAATTTTCAAGACAATACCAATAATTAATTTTTAAAATATCCGAAATTTCAAGACAATACGGAGATTTGCAAATTTTCGAATTGTATCGTACCGTGTACACCCCTACTCTTTAGGACCACTTATTATTCATTGTGAGAAAGATGTTTTGATGGTTTCATGCTCTTTTTGTTAAGATAAATTGTGAATCATTAGTTTAGCGATTGGTTTAGAGGTTGTTAGTTTATTTTTGTACTTTAAATTAAAATAATAAATATGTAATTATTAATGTGGATTCATGTTCTTACTGTTAAGTCTATTCTAGTTGATGGTCACAATTATGGAGTGGTTTATATATATGCCTATCATTTCTTTGATATGATTAAATTTGACATGTAAAAATCATCTTTTTATTAAATTACATGTTAAATAAATTATTTCCTCTTGCTAGATTAGAGATTAAATGTTATTCTAATCTATTGAAATATAAACAATAATGTATGACACCCAATAAACAGTGGATGCAACTGGTTGATGATCGCCTTGATGAAGCATGGAAAAAAATTCTACATTTTTTAGTCGATATGTCGAATGAAATTATCATCTTGAATATAGAGATGCTTCAATTGCTGATAGCCATTTCATCTAGATCATGTAACCTATTCTCTAATCCTTTAACCTCATCTAAAGATAGACTTTTGAGTCCCTATCAATAACTCTCTAAGCCTTGGCTCCAAATAGATATATGTCTAGCCTAAGCTTTAGCATCCTTGAGGTTTCATATATATCACCCCAATACCATCGCTTGCTTATCAATATTTTATAACGTTGCAACCCTTTAGAAAAGAGGCAGCTTGGTTGTTTCCTTAGGATTGATCACTTGTATTTCTAATGTTGTTATGGGGCATTGACACTTGAAAGATGACTAGATTTGCCACATCATAGCCCTTGATGATGTGGCATGTCAGCTGAATTTTTTGCTACAAGATTGTGAAATAATTTGGGTTGATTTGTTCCAAGAGTGGGTGCAATAAGTGAGTTAATGGTCCGATTCTAGTTGAGCCGCTCTAGGTAGAATAGGTTATTTAATTTTTGATGACCCTCTTTTTCTTCCACGATAGATTTTGCATCGCCTTAGAAGCCCCTATTTCAGCCCTTCATAATTGCAATTAAGCTTTAATTGCTTAAGCCAAATGCATAGCCTGCACTTTATCTGTAAGGTCCCAAAAATGACCCTAGTCAAAATTGCATGACTCAATGTATTATTATTTGATTTAAGTGATTAAATGTGTGAATTTATGTTTGAGTAAGACTAAGATATTTATGTGTATATAGATATATAGAGCAGGGAGGCTAAGGTAAATGTTATTAGGCATTGTTGTTATTTTGACTAAAGGTTTGGGTCAACATTTAAAAAGGAGAAAATGGGGGTTGTTATTATTATTATTATTATTATTATTATTATTATTATTATTATTATTATTATTATTATTATTATTATTATTAAAAAAAGAAAGAAAGGAAGAGAGGAGAGGGGAGTGAGGATCGGGGAAGGGGGGAACTGGAAGAGAGGAGAGGAAGGAGGGAGGCGCTGCCGCCGATCAACGGCGCCTGCATCGGCGATCGGCACGGCTGCCACCGCCTCCTCGCCGTCCCTTCCCTCCGGCGGCGCTGCGGTCTTCTTCTTCTTCCGATTTTTTCCCCATCACCACCGTAGCTTCTTTCTCTTTTTTCGGTGGTTCTCGACGGCGGTTGAGGGAGCTGATGGTACCGGTGGGATTCCAAGGCTGTGGCGATTCCTTCGGTTGCTGCCGCTTCTTCCCACTCGCCGGCAGTAGGGAGATCGGCGATAGTGAGGGCGGGATCTTCAAGCTCCGATCTCGATGAATAATGGCAGCATGGGGGCGCGTGAGTGTCACCGGGACTTTGCCAGTGGCTCGATCTTTCGATGGACGGCTTCGGTAGCTTTCCGGCGAGTCTCCGGCAAGGCTCCGGCGAGATCAGAAATAGGTAGATTGAAGCTGATTTTTGACACTTTATAGGTATGGGATACTTAACTTATCTCCCTCAATTTAGTTAAATAAACTTTGAAATTTTAATGAGAAATTTATTGTATGTGTAATATAAATGTTTGCCTCTATGTATGTGTGAACTGATAGAATATAGGGATTAAGGTTAACATAAATGGTAAATTATGACATTTCTATATGATGATTTCAAGGCTTATGAATTGATAAAGATTTGTCTTTTTGTTACAATTTCATTCATTTCATATATCTATTGGCAAACTTAACCTTCATTTAAATAATTTCGTTTTGATTGGCTTTGGTTAGATGCGGCGTATTTTAGCTCTAATCTTGCTCTCATAGGCCAATTGGATCTAATTAGGAAATGGGTTTTCTTGAATTCAATTATCCAGTAATCTCTCATTTGGTGTGGAGATTATGTTTTGATTTAGATGGTATGAATAGTGATAGATTGTATTCTTTACGACCGGATTAAGGATTTATTGTTAATAATTCATTAATTGTTAGAAGAAGCTGCAAGTAGAACTCTTTCCAATTTTGATTTATCTTTTTGAATTGTCACAGCTAGTTTTTGAAGCATTATTTGAAATTAGTCTCTTAAGTGATGAGAAAGTTATGTAGGTTATACATGAAACTGTAGGTTAAGATTTTAGTTATGTTGCCTATTTTGGTGCTTGATTTACAAAAGTTACTGGATTAGTTTATGAATACTTACCGAGATCATGTTCACCATGTCTAGTGACTAATGAACATTGATAACAGTTAGAATTTGAGATTTATTTGTTTCCAAGTAGTTGTTATATAACTAAAGAACAATGAATTTTATTGGTTAATAAAAGTGAAGTTTTAATTAGTTTTAATGGATTTGAGGGTGAATTTACTGAAATATAAATAAAACATTTCATTTTACTCTTGAAGCTTGTAATGCTTTCTTGATCAATTTTTGGAAGTAATCTCGAAATAGGTTATAGTTGAAGTTTTAAAAGGTTAATCAGGGGAAAGTTCATAGATTGTAATAGAAAACAATGCTGGAAATTAGTGGTTCTAGGTAAAAGATCATACTTTGAGTTTGTAGGCTGAATTGGGAAACTATAGTTTTCTTGTTTTGATCGAGAGGTAATGTTGTATCATACGTTCACTTGATTTATTTTGAGCAATAAAGACATATATTCATAAAATTAATGTGTAATTAACCTTATAGCAGTCCTTGAAGTTTGATAAGCATTGATCATAAGTATTTTGGTTGGTAAATATTGGTTATATGTTAAAAATTATTAATAGATTAAGGAGCTAGTATTTGACAATGGGCTTAAGATGTAAATTATAATAGAAGTTTAATTGGAGTTTATGAAATAAGTGGAGATTTAATGGGTTATTAGTATTAGATTTACTTAAGGATGTTTAAAAGTGAATTACTATTAGATGATGGAGTTATAATTTTAAAATGTGAACTTGTTTTGAAATAAAGCTCGTTGTATAAACTTAATGATATAAAAATGCAAGAATTTTAGTAAGAATTCTTTATGTTATCATATTGGTAACAAATGTATTGAATAACTATTATTTAAATTATTGATCCCCATAATTGAATAAACTATACGTGAGAATTATAATGTTATGATACAAAGTAAGTAATAACGTAATTAGTATAGTGGCAAGCTATTGGTATAAAGGTCAAATATTTACTTCCCTTGATAAATTCTTGCTCGGTACTTGAATAACAATTAGGAATATCATTATCTGTAATAGAATAGATATAGTGGTATGTTTATGCTTTTATGATATCGTGTGAAACTGATATTAAAATACGATGCTTTTACACATGGTTGTTTTAGTATATGACTATTTAAGATCATATAGTTACATATGTAAGTATGATTTGAAATTTATATGCATATACATACGTTTCTATTAAAAGTGACGCATTGAATGTATATATCAAATATAGTATTAGAGTGTCAAAGTTTGGTGATTAAATTAAGTACAGTGAAGAATGGGAGATGGATATGATGAACCATACAGGTATGTCCTTCTGTAGTGATTATGTGTTTATATGTTGATTCTCGCATCAATAGTCTAAATAATGGTATATGAATTTATTCTTATGAACATAAAATAGTCAGGTATGAACTATCATGATTAGTACAAGTATTGTTCACATATGGTTATTAGATTGTTTAAAGTAATTTGAAAGAATTTGTATAAAATAGATTCCTCTGATGACTGAAGAATGTTGTAAAGAGAATTTACTGAATTATTGTGAAATAATTCATGACATGAGTGAAAGATGGTTCACAAACTGTATTTTCTGGATTGAAAAGGAATTAAAATGATGAGAAATTTGATAAATGTTTTGAAAGCAAGTGACAATTGTGCCCTTAGAAAGAGTTAGGCAGTAAAATCTAGCTTAGGATATAATTGGTTGGCCATAGGGATATCTATACCGCGGTGCAAGTCATGGTGACTTGCTATGCTATGGACTGGATCTCTGATCACCATGGCTTCTCTGTCTCTGTACACTGCTCTGTGAGAATTGGCCCTTTGGGGGTCATTTCTCTATCTCTGTTGTGGCTTTGTGGGGTCCACGTCCCGTATATCCGGTTTGAGATTTTTATGTCGGGTGTGTACTAGGGGCACTAATATGAAAATAAGTTAAAAAGTATAAAATATAAGAAATGTTATAGTTCAGAACTAATTTACATAAGAACTAATAGAAGGTTACAATATTGATGAGTATGTGATTCTTTAATACTATATAAGCTGGTTTCTTAATTTGTTATATATATATACAACTCTGTTACGGGTCAAGTATATAATATTTATCCTATAGTTCACCTTACTAAGTTAGTCTTAATGATTACATGAATGTGAGTTTATAATGCATACTATGTTTTAATAATGTATATATATGAAGGAATTATGCCAAACGTTTTCTATGGTAACAATTATCGATGAATTGCTTATTGAGTTGTTAAGTTTTGTGGCCTATACGAGTAATATGTTCCTTCTTTTATGCTTGTGATTTATTGCTGAATGTAAAAGCTTGGATCTAAGGAAATTAAAGGTATTAACTAGCTGTATTATCAGACTTTGTACTTATATAATCGAGGTTATGTGTTGTAAAGATTATCTTTAGATTATTTTGTTCCCCACTAAGCTTTATAGCTTAGCACGGGTTTTGTTATCCATGTAGGTATCAGGATAGGCCTGTTTCTGGTTAGACAGCTGCTTTGGTTCAACCATCTGAAGAGGAGATGTAATCTGGGCAGTTCACCTTTGAGGTGTATAGATGTAGCGAGGCGATCTAAATGTAAATTGTTCTTTATTTTGGAGTATTATCATAGTTTTAGAATGTAATATGTAATATTGAATCATCTTAGGTAATGTGATTAATAATGAGAATGGTTGTGCGAGATGCATGTTGGAATTTGTTTTGTATTGTGGTGCCCTTGAAGGGCTGAGGAAATTGTCTGATTTTCAGGTGGTTAGGTAAGTTTTCAGATGTTATATTGCCGGATTTTTATTTGATGATTAGTCAAGTGGACAATTATAGTTTTATCAGTATACTTAATTTCTAAGTAATTTTTATTGGTTGAGTCTGCAGTCATCGGAGTAGTTGAGGTTTTAAAAAAAAAAAATTCAGGTCATCGCATGGTTCAATTAATCTGTTCAAAGGGTGTTACATGATCTCTGGGTTTATGCACTTTAATCCACCCTTTAATCTCCTCGAGTCCATTAACAAAATACCAAATGTACTGCTGCTCAAGTAATGCCGGAGCTACTGTCGCCAACCATTCAAACATCTTGATATACTCTTCTGTGCTTCCCTTCTGCTGGAGGTTAGCCAGATCTTCAAATGGATTAAATGATTGAGTTCTACCATATCGCATCATAATTTCTTCCTTGAATTGCTCTCACATTAGCTCAGGTTAGATGTTTAAAAGCATAGATAACCAGTAAGATTAATTTTTAGTAGTTGTATTTTAGTCATAATAGGATTTGGTTTTAATTAGTGATTTATTTTTCATAGGTTCTTAGAAAAAAATTCCTATTTAGATATTTAATCTCTATTTATAGAGACAAAATAAAACAAGTTGAAATTTCAGCAAATTAAAGGTAGGCAACTCCTTAAGAGTTATAGGTGTGTGTCTCCTTTTAATGAGTTGCAACATTCATACAACGATAGGTAACGGTAGGAACTGAAGTAAGGGCAATAATTTAGAAATAAACAACACATAATGTACAAAGAATTGGAATTGATAAATATTAAGTTCTGAATTGTACAAATTTTAAATAGCTAATTAATTGTATATTTGTGTCAAATTTGGAATGTAATTTGAATTCTTTTATTATAATGTTCTTGTAATGGGGTTGAAATTTGCCTTATCTATCTTTATATCAAAGTGGCAAGAATACTTTGATTATAGGAAATATTGAGTATATTTTAGATAAACATGCAGATGAGAATGTGATTGATTTTATAGAAGTGTATTTTCTTCTGTCTAAGAAGACTCTGTCCATTTAAGGAGAATTGTGTAGCTCTAATTTTTTTCTAAGATCTAAGACCGGTGTAACATTTAATATTCAGCTTGTTTATTAGATCAGGTGTATGGTGTTATGGAATGGCTATTGGAAATTGTTGAATCGGTATATTAGAGACATAATAGTCCAATGCTAGTTGACATAATCAAACGGAGGTTGGGTTTCAAGTCACAGATCTACTTTTTGAAGCCCCGAACAGGCGTTGGTTTGTGGGCACAATTATGGGCACAAGAAGTATCAGGTCCGAAATTGAAGTTTGAGCAGAAATGTGATTTTTGTTTCATCCTTTTTAGGAAACAACTAATTTCGGGAATTAAGCTTGGAAATCATAATTTAAATAGGAAAGAAAGATTGTAATTATCCTTTAAAATATTTTCTTTTATTTATTTGGCTTTTCTATTTTATTTAGTACTTTTTTTAGGCTAAATGAATTTTTTATTCTTTAGTGATAAAGCTTTGAATGTCTTTATCTTGTAAGAAGAAGAGCTGGCAATTACAAGGCCAGTCGGACGGCTGAACCTGCAAAAGGGAGTGCCCGGTCGGACCCAAGCGTTAGCACTCCGAAACTTAAGTTAGTAACTTCAGAGAGAGTATTCAGAAGGAGAGAGAAAGTCTTAAAAGTTCAATACCTGGAGCCATTGTGCTTTAGGCTATTTATAGGAGTTATTTGAAGGGGTACTTGAGTATCTTGGGGGGTGATAACCGGCAATCAGAGTGAATGAGCGGCGATGTGACAGGAAGTAGATGTAAAGAATAGGCGCTGGCATGTGTCAGTGGGCTGGTAGGACGGGTTGCCCATCGGTCCGATTAGATATCATGCTTTCCTGTGTTATCTTCTAGCTCACGCTTTGCCTTTTTGCTAGTGGAATTGGGCTGTCGCAAATGTTACTGGGCTCTGTTAATTAGGCCTATAAGAATGTATTTTCCAAAGTTATCACTTGTCCCCCCTCAAACGAGTCCGATCGGGCGAGACATTATTTCATTACTTTGGCGGGATTTTCGAAATTTTTGGAGAAGTCCGCTCGATGCGTCCTTTCATTTCGAACGGCTATCTCGTATTTAATGTCGCGCGTGTTTCTAAAATGATGCTTCATTTCTTACAACCGTAGTGATGGGTTGAGGACACGTGGTGCTTATCCGACGGAGAGGTTTTGTAGTATTCTGGAAGTATTTTACCTATAAAAGGGACGAGTTTGAAGCAGATTTTCTTTACTTTTCAGTGATCCTTAACGACGTTTTGCCAAAATCTCGTTGTTAACTTAATACTTCAAATTTCGGAGAATTTCAGAGTATCTGCAAGATTACCCAAGTAAGTAAGCAATTCCTACCTTTGATTTCATTTTTCATTCGTCGCATATACACCTTTTACTTCTCCTCCCTCGCCGAAAAATGGCTTCAACCAGCAGTCCACAAATAGACAAAAGTTTCTTGGAGGACTACAGGAATCGCGAGCCGTTTGCTTAGCCTTCACTATTGACAGAAGCGGAGGTGGCAAAAATTCCTTCTCGGTACTACCTTTTGACTGAAGTGTCAGTGATGGCCTGCCTTGCTTCCATGGCCATTTCGGAGGGTCCCTTTGGCCATGAAATGAACGAATGGTTTATTTGTCCTTTATGGAGCTTGGATGCAGGCCTGAGGCTTCCCTTCGGTGCATTTGAATCGGCATTGCTTAGGGGTTACGGGATCGCCCCTAACCAATTAACTTCGAACGGATGGAGGATGGTGTCTTGCTTCAAAATTTTATGCAAGTCAGAGTCGGTAGCCCCCACTTTGGATCTTTTTACACACTTTTTCTATATTTTTGATTGGATCGAGGCGTCAGAATATTGCTTTACCAGCCGACGGCATCGAAAGATTTTTGATGTCCCATCTTCCATGAAACACTTCAGGGAGAGATACCTTTTAGTGGGGATGGCTGGTGGCTTCAGAGTACCATTAGTTCGATCGGAGGAGGCTACCGTTCTGAATGATCATGCTGTCAGTCGATCGATGTATGAAGCCGGCATCAAAAAATTGCTGAAAGCCGTGGAGAGAAACGGTAGGCCTTACAGCTCCGATTACCTTCTGGTGACGCTATTCGAACTTGCAGGCTCCAATGCTGGCACAAGCACAAAACGTGAGAGTTAGTATTAAAATGTGGAAAAGGATGCCTACTTTTGCTGATTCGTGTGTTATGTGTGCATTTATTCAATAAAGAATTTTAAACAATATACTTATCTTTGTTTTGTTTGTATGATGCAGTTGTAAATGAGATGGCCAAAAGAGAGTAGGCTGCACGATAATTAGCCGATCGGGCAAAAGCTAAAAGGGAGGCTGATCGTTTGGCTAAGGAGGAAAGGAGAGCGAAGAAGAGGAACATTCTGCCTGCTTCTGAAATTCAGGCTTTCAAGAGTGCAGCTAGCATTCCTGCCGTTGCGATAACAATTGCCTCTTCTGCCGTTGCAGTTGCTGTTCCCACAATGCATCCTCCCTCAACCATCTCGGGTCCATTAATTCCCCCTCAAATTGCAGTAGAACAATGTCCTCTCAGACATTGGCGACTAAGAGATGAGTCTGAAGGGGAAGGGCCACAATCGTCTTCCATTGCCCGACTGTCTTCTCAGACATCAGGGTCACTAACAAATAAGACGGTGTATAAGAAGATTGAAGAGGCAACGAAAAAGAAGGCTGCCAAAACTATAGCTGCTGTCGATGCCCGAATTGTCGCAAAGGGCAAAGGGGTAGCTCCAAACGAGTCGGGCCGACGGTCTTCAGGGAGAACTCAGGAGGGTCGGGCTATGTCCTTGAAAGACATTCTGAAAGAGCGATTTGACAGCGACTGGTCCGTGAACAACAAGAATGTTCCATCATTTGTTTGCCAAGGCCTTACTCAAGAGAGTGACTTTAAAATTATGACGGAGCTCAGTTTCCTCTCCCGAGAGTATGAGTTATTTCAATAGCAGAACTTGGAGGTAACGCTTGTGTCTTTCCCTTTTGTTTATACTTCTTTTTCTTCGTCCTTTTTTGCTAATCCTCCACTCCCTTTTCATAGTTGATAAAAAGGGGGCTTCGTATACATGGCATGGCGATCTATGCCCGAGCAAAATGGAAGGATGCCACTCAGCAAGGAAAAGAGGCTGAGACTGCCAGTGCCATGACGAAGAAAGAAATTATGCTCTTAAAGTCAGAGGTGGAGGAGCTAAAAAAGGAGAAAACCCAATTGGCTCAGGCCCTTAAGTCTCGACAAAGCGAGGTGGACCACTTGAAGGGAGATGTGGCATGCCTCACTGTTGACACCGCCTTCTGGAGAGATCCTCTCCATAAGACGACCCAACGGTGATCATATTTATAACACCGACATAAGGTCGGCGTGGATCCGTATTTTTCTATTTTCTCCGCTCATCGTCTTCATCGTCGTCATTGGAGTCATCCTTCCTATGGTCCAATTGTTTGTAGGGACTTGCCTCTCGAGTTGGACCTACAAACCTCTTGAGAGACCCCCTTTGCACAAGCCGTTCGATTTCCTCTTTCAATTGATGACATTCGTCGGTCGTATGACCAACGTTCCTGTGGAACTTATAGTATTTGTTATGGTTTTGGGTCCTTCTGGTCTTCTCGTTCATCCTTCTGGGCCAGTTCACTTTTTGGTGGTTCTCCCTGATCCACATCAACACTTGTGCAAGATTGGCATTGAGCAGAGTAAAGGGTTAGGAATGGTGACCAGCCCCCCGATCGGACCTTAATCGCTCGGCTTCCTTTCTCTTTCCCAGGCTCCTCGGAGTGAAGGCTCGCTCGGGACTTCTTGCGAACCATTCAAAAATTAAAGCCCTGTTAAACGTCAGTCCGTCCGGGTGTTGTAGCCTATCCAAGACATTACCTTTGCATCGGTTGGATCTCAGGACATCATCCAACTGAATGTGCTGCCTAGCTCTTTCCATTAAATCAGAAAAGCTGGTTGGCGGTCTTGTTGTAATTGACTCAAACAGTGGCCTAACAGCAGTGCCATTGGCTAGGGCGGTGGATGCCATTTTCACGCTTACATTCCTCACCTCCGACATTATGGCTTGAAATCTATCAATGTAGTCTCAGAGACTTTCATCGGTCCTCTGATAGAGGTTGCACAGGTCGTTCACAGATTTTGGCGCCCTCATCTGTACGATGAATCGGGTAATGAACAACTCCTTTAGTTGTCGAAAAGTAGTGATCGACCCCTGCGGGAGCTCATGGAACCATGTGAGAGCGTCTCCTCCTAGCGTGGTGGAAAATATCCTGCAGGCGATCCTTTCATCGTAGGTATATACCTGCACTTTTGTTAGATATTCTACAAGATGTGTAGAGGGATCGGTCTTACCTGTATACCTATCCATTACCATGTCTCACCACCTAGGAGGTAGCTCCGACTCCGTAATTTCCCTGCAAAACGGTGAAGCTGTGTTGCCGCAGGTGTGATCCTCGAACATTCCTTTCTTGGAGCTTGTCAAATCGAACTGTTTGAGCTTCTGCTTGAACCACTTGTCCTCTTTGCTCATGGCAGCTGGAGCAAATTCGTCCCTTCGTCCCCTCGTGTGGCTACGATTCGGGGTACACATAAAAGATAAATCATCCCCTATGGACCAAGTGGATGATCTACTGGGGATGTACGGAGAATCCCTGCTTGAGGACCCTGTGCCTTTCTCTTTGTCATATCTTCCTGGGGTTCTGGCCCTCTTCCTCCTACCATCATGAGCTCTTGGTTCATTGATGAAAATCCCCCTATTTTTCCTCTTTTCGAAGTCTTCAATCAAGAAATTCGTTTCGTGACTTCTTTCATAAATTCTAGGCATCTTCCCTTTCTTCAAAGTTTGGAATATGCTTTTGGTGAAGTCACTGAGGATGGTGCGCATGTCCCTAATGGTGACAGGGGTATCTTCTGGCTGCCGTAAGGCTGCATCGTTAAATTTTGGGAGAAGGTCGCCCCTAATAGGGGACCTGGGAGACCCCTCTCTTATTTTTAAGGGCCTAGATCTGCCCTAACTATGATGATTATACTCTCCCGATGTTTCATGCTTATTGGATCTCGAACCTGCCATTTACTCTCAATGAAAGCACTAAATGATAAAGCTTAGAATGTCTTTATCTTGTAAGAAGAAGAGCTGGCAATTGCAAGGCCGATCGGACAGCTAAACCTGCAAAAGGGAGTGCCCGGTCGGACCTAGGCGTTAGCACTTCGAAGCTTAAGTTAGTAACTTCAGAGAGAGTATTCAGAAGGAGAGAGAAAGTCTTAGGAGTTCAATACCTGGAGCCATTGTGCTTTAGGTTATTTATAGGAGTTATTTGGATGGGTACTTAAGTACCTTGGGGGGTGATAATCGACAATCAGAGTGGATGAGCGGCAATATGACAGGAAGTAAATGTAAAGAATGGGCGCTGGCATGTGTCAGTGGGCTGGTAGGACAGGTTGTCCCATCGATTCGATCAGATATCACGCTTTCCTGTGTTATCTTCCAGCTCACGCTTTGCCTTTTTGCTAGTAGACTTGGGCCGTTCCAGAAGTTATTAGGCTCTGTTAATTGGGCCTACAAGAATGTATTTTTCATAGTTATCATTTAGAGAGGTTAACATTTTTTACAACAATCTTTAGGGGCTGTTCTCTGCATTCCAAAACCTTTATTGAGGAACATATGTGGTTAGATTATTTTTTCAGTTAAAGGATAATTAGAGGTGAAAAATGGGCCGGTTGGTGGGTTTAGGTTGGGTCATTAATGGATGGATCATTAATGAATTGGGTTATAAATGAGTCAAAAAATATGGATTATAAATGATTCAATATCCAAATAAGTTGGATGAATTTGAATTGATCCATGGATAAACAGAAAAATAGCAAGAAATATGGCTCATTGGTATAAAAAAATAATATATTGTAACTAAACTAATAATATTGTAATCCATATCCATAACTTAAAGTCTATTTTTTTTTCTGTTACCTGTTGAATAATACTAAAACTTTACTTTTTAAATTATGCATACTATAATATTAAAAACTTATTATATTATATAATTATAAATATCATTTTATAATTGTGTTGTAATAGTTGAAAGTTAATCAAACTATCTCATACCACTGATACCAGTCTATTAAGAATATTTTATAACGAATTGATTCGTGGCAATTTAGATTTCTTTGTGGAAAGACTAAATAATTATTTCTTTTACAATAAATCATTGAATAATTGAAGTGTTTGATCTTAAAATATAAATAATATCAATTTTTTCTTTTTAGCAAAATATCAAATTATTAAAGGAAAAAAACATTTGAAACTTCAAAACCATAGCATTGAGTTCAGTAATGATTTCTATAGGAGAATAGGAAACAAAATATAAGAATATCATAAAATTTTAAAATTTAAATTGAAATAAGAGGAGACTGAAAATTTAGAATTACAGGAAAACAATAATTTGAGTGGCAATTGCAATTTACAAATTTTTCTATAAAAATAATTTGCACATAAAAAATAAAGGCTATCACATATCAAAATTATACATTTTAGTTGAAGGATATGCTCATCTCTTAAAAAAAATTATACTAATATTTCAAAAATATCTTTCTTCAGGTCGGCCATGCTCATAAATTGGTATGTACAAACACTAATTAGTAAATATTTCAAAGCATTGACCTAAACATTTCAGAAAATCTTTTTGTATGATAAAAAAATATTTTGAAAATATCTATTGGGTTAAGATCCAATAGGTTGAGAAGTGAGATATGTTAATTTTGGATTGATCTATGGATATTGGGTTGAATTAGGTTAAAAAATAAAATAAATTAGTTTTGGGTTGACCTAATGGATATTCATTTGGATTGGTTTAAATTTAGATCAATTTTTTTTATGAATTTGGATCGATCTATGGATTTGGATTAATTTTGCCAGGTCTAAGGATAATTAATATTTCAATTTTATTACTTGTGAAATTTAAATATTTTTATTGTTTCATTACTGTTTTTAGTATTTATATTTTCATACGATCTCATGATAATATTATTCTATTAATTGTTTTAATGTTCCTAGTTTTACAATTTTAGGATAGTATATTGTCATTTATGTTAATTAGATCAGCAATTATCTTTTTAATATAAAATTAGTAGCACGTATCTAATTCATTTTAAAGAACGTAATATAGTTTAAATAAAATCAAGTGTCTTGTTTTGTTGGTTAAAATTAATTTTTTTTTATTTTTTAATGCAATTATTGGATTAAATTGTATGAAGAGTTTTTTTTTTACAGTTGTTTAGTGGATAGGGCTTAGTTATACAATGTCTCTTGTTTAATTTACAAAATATACAAGGAATGGTTGTTAAAAGTGTTTTCAACAATTAAAACTGTGGTTTACTACATAATATTTTGAATTTATCTTTGTGTTTATGATCAAGTAACACACTGAAATCGAGGTTATGCTTTTAACTAGAATTGTTTATTTGTTGATTTTATTTTATTTATTTATTTTGTTGTAGTTTATTTATTTTTACAATAACTCTCTTCCTCCTTTTTATCATTTTATTTATTCAGTTGTTTGCTTTTAGAATAATTAATTTTTTCGACTTTTTGTGGATTTGACTTTATTCATCACTATCATAAATTTAAGGAAAAATTCATAATTTGATCACTTTAACGATTTTACACATTAAATTTATATACTTTCAGAATTAAACATTAAATCCTTGAATTTTTCAAATAAAACACATAAAATGGAAAATGCACGGCGTAAATAACAGTGTAAGATAAACGCGATTAAAATTATGTATATTTTAATGGAATAATGTTATTTTTGCTGTCCGTTTAAGTTTAATATATTCTAATTAATAAATTAAAAAATCCAATGTATAGTTTAAAAATATAAAAATTTAATATGTAAATATGTAAAAGTTAAAGGATCCAATATGTAGTCTTAAAAATATAAGAACTCAACATGTTAAAAAATTAAAATTTAAGAATTAAATTATATGTTTTGCCATTTAAATTTAATTGTTTTCATGGTTTCGATACCTTGATATGGATCTCTCTAGTAGTAGCAAATTTGTTTGTTCTAGCTATGATATGGATCTTTCTGGGTTGTTAAATGTGTAAGATGGAGATATGCTTTGATAAAAAAATGTAAGTGTCAAATATACTGTAGAAGAAGGGAGGTGAATAAAGTATGATATATTTTTATATACCGAAACAAAAGTAAAACATATGCATATGAAGCAGAGCTTCAAAAAAAATTTAAAATCATTTTCAAGTAGTTTACTCAAGATTTTTTTTACTCACACCATTTTTTTCAATGTTTATTATTTATCTGGACAAAATTGCCTTTGAGTAAAAACCAATTAACCTTTTGTAAAATTAATTTATTTAATCTATTTATTTATTTATCATGTATCTGATGGGAGTTTGGATTGGTTTGGTTCTGTTACCTTATAGTCCTAAGATGGTGTTTGAAAGCTCGAGTTATAACAGAGCCTTGGTCATTATCAAATTTGAAAAATGGATTCCTAACTAACCCCAACCGCTTGCCTCTAAGCCCATCAGGCTTAAGAAACTGTTTATATCCGCCACTGGGAATAAACTTTGCTTGAATTCCAGTTTCAGGATCTTTGGAATCAAACCCAACTATTTCATCAAGAACATATACTGCATCTCTTACTGTCCTGCACATTGGCCTGCAACGTTTCAAAAAATACTAAATTAAAAGCATTAAAAAAAAAAGAAAAATAAGTTCTTATTTATTTACCACTCAAAATAAAGATCAAAAGAGTAAAGAGATTTTTTTTTTGAGTGGACTATGACAAGCATTCGTGGCTCCACACTGGAACTATGAAAAGCATATTGATGAATAATGTTTTTATCTAGAAAAGCAGAAAAGAAAGGGAGAGAGAGAGATAAATACAATACAACATGACGTACCCAACAGTGTCCTGTCTATGGGAGATAGGAACAACGCCAGCTCTACTGGTAAGACCCACGGTGGGTTTGATACCCACAATTGAGCTGGCAGTTACTAGATGGACGTATAATGGACCCATCAATTTTAAGGATGATCACGGGATAGAAAAAATTTGAAATTCGCAGTATCCGACCCGAACGGGGTGGGGATTCCCCGATTTTTCCCCAATTTTATATGTGGCTCTATAACTTAGTTCAGGATCCTAGTCCCAAGCTTATCTAGCATTGGTTAAGCCTTGAATTGGAGTAGTAAAGTTCCATACTGATGCTGCTGCTTGAGATGATAAATCCTCTCTGACTCAATTGATTGGTGTACTGATACCCCTTGGGAGATGAATACAATTGTGGAAGACATCAAGTTGTTCATAGCTAGCTTTAACTTTGTTTTTTGTTTGTGTAAATAGAACTGGTAATAGTTTTGTTTGATTTAATTGTTATGCTGGCCAAAACAGGTGTTTGCCCCATTGGTTCGGTGTCCTCTTAGGCCTCCTAATTAAGCTAGAGGGGTCATTGTATTTCTAATTCTTATTGAAGAATATTAATATTAGGTGAAATTTACTTAAGAAACTACAGTTTATGTAAGAAATTTAGCTAAAAAAAGACAATTTTTTAATTTATAATTTAATATAATTGTATATATATATATATATATATATATATATATATATATATATATATATATATATATATATATATGTGATAAAGCTAAAAATAACTTTATCCTACAGGAAGAAGAGCCAGTAGCCACAAGATTGAATAGGTTACCTACGGAGAGCAGGCGGACCATTGGGCCAGTCGGATTAATCCTGCAAGAAAAGAGAACGCCCGGTCGGAACCGGACTTCAGCACTCTGAAGCTTAAGTCAGTAGCTTTTAGAGAAAGAGTGCTTAGAGGGAGAGTCTCAGATATTCCATACCTGGTGCCATTGTATTTTGGCTACTTATAGGAGATCTTTGAAGGGGCACTTGAGTGCCTTAAAGGGTGATAACCAATAGTCAGAGTAGGTAAACGGTGATGTGACAAGAGATAGGCGGAGAGTGGGGGTGCTTGCTTGTGTCAGTAGACTGATGGGACAGCTCGGACATCACACTTCCAGTGTTATCTTTCAGCTTACACTTTGTTCCTTGGGCTTTTTCAAGTATTATTGGGCCATGCTAATTGGGTCTTGGAGAACTTCCTGGGTCACTAACAATTCCTTCCAATACATACCATCTGTATATCGTTCTTGTTGGAAGGAACTTCCTGGTACTTCTAATCCGCAGGTGGCTAACATGGAAAGTACATCGGAGGAGTCAAGACCAATAGAGCCCGGGCCTAGTGATGATCCAATTGAGGGTACACCTGTTTTCACACCAACCGCTGCATCTTCTTCAACTGCTATCACACCTTCTATGTTCAATCAACTGCTCCAAAATCAATCCGCCATCCAAAGCCAATTGGCTTCCTTGGAGCAAACCACCACTCAACTAGTGCACAATCAACGCCGCCTTGAGCACAAGGTGGATGCTTTCATTGCCCAATCGGGCTACGTGGTTGTTTCGCCTCCTACTTCACCGTGATTTGAGGGGAGTTTTTCTTTTCTCTATGTTTTTGTTTATTTATTGTGCTTTTCTTTTTGTTTGTGTGTTTGTTTTGTTTCTCCACATTGAGGACAATGTGTGTTTTAAGTGTGGGGGAGCACTTTTGTGTGTTTTGTTGTTTGTTTATTTTTATAGTGAGTTTTGTTATGAGTGTTGCTCATAGTGTATGCCATATAGGTTGTTATGAATATTCATTTGCCTTTATACTCATTTTATTAGTTTTTCAAGATCTTTTTGCATAAGTTTTTTTGTTTTTAAGTCATCTCTTTTTACTTTCTTTAACATTTTAGGTTATTTAGTCTCTTCATTAACTATGCTTTAAGGTTAGAATATGCTTATTTTGCTTAAGATTTTAGGATTTTAGTTGCTTCATGGAAACTATAGCCATAATGCTTACCTTTAGGCCTTTCAATAATGGATGAGGACTAGTAAAAAAAAAAAAAACAAAACAAAGAAAAAGAAAGAAAGTAAAAAAATTAAAGCAAGATGCATATCTAAAAGTTCAATAAGGTATGGGATGGAGCGTAAAACGCACCCAATACTACATTCTCTTGCTAATCATGGGATGGAGCGTATAACGCACCCATGCTAAGAAAAAAATAATATTAGATAAGAAAAAGGGAAAAAAACATAGTCTAAAAATGCCATGAGATGGGTTTAAAGGTATGTGTGCTTTTTAATCGTCCAAAAAGGCAACTATATTCTTAGGATCTTAGGTTTTATGATCATTATTCTTTCTTGAGCATGGTTAGTCTTGAGACTTTATATTCTTGATGTTGAATTTAGTAAACTTTGATGACTTGATGATTTAAGATGCATGTTTTAAGTCTTGATGAACTGAAATTTTGAGTGTTAAGGTGTTTGATTTCATCTCAATCTTATTTTAAGTGAAAATTGAGCAATGCTTCATAATTTAACTTACTTGTTTTGACTTGGAATTAGATTTTCTCATTCTTTTCTCTTGCTTGGGGACAAGCAAGGTTTAAGTGTGGGGGAATTTGATGTCATGTTAAATGTCTACTATTTTATGTGTGTTTTCCTTTTATTTATGTAGTTAAATATGTAATATTATATGTATTTTTATGTCTTTTTGTTCAATTTATGTATTTGTGTTTGTTTTAGGTAGGAGTTGGTGAAGTGTGAGAAAAATGGAGAAGAATGTGAGAATTTCGAAGTATAAGCTCATGACTCGTGAAGAAGATCACGAGTAGACAAAGAGAATCACGAGTCAGACGAAGATCACGAGTGGAGAAAGAGTGAAGATGGAAGATGGAATTCACGACTCAACACCCAGCTCACGAGTCGGGACAAGGAATCACGTGTCGTGAAGTACATCATGACTCGTGAAGATGATCACTAGTCGGCTAAGGGTTCACGAGTCAAAACGGAAGAAGGAAAGAAGGAGATCACGACTCGTGAAGGCATTCACGAGTCGGACAAAGAGCAGTTTCCCAAACGATGTGTCTTCTGCACCTGATTTTTCAGCCAAACAACATGTCTTCTCAGAAGCAATCTTTCGTGGACTTATCAAGAGACGTGCCTGCAGAGAAGATACATATATATATGGAAACAAAACTCTGGATTAAGGATGAAAAAAAATTGAAGAACATTTTTACTGTTTTTTTTTAGAACATTTGCAATTGTTTGGAATTTCTGTTTTACTTAGTTTTAAGGGATGACAAAAGAGCAAAGCCAAAGGAATAAGAGATTCATAAGAAGGTCAAATTAGAAAGTAAACACGTGGGGAGTGATGTTTTCTTAACTCTTATTCTATCTTTATTGTAATATTGTTGTGGTTATGTTCTTTTGATACATTTTAACTATGCAATTAAGTTTGTTATTCATTTATTTAAGTTTATCTTATGAATGATCAATTCTATTCATGTATGAATTATGATTTAAGTTTGTTTGAGTGCTTGAATTTACTTTGTATGCTTGATCACCATACTAAGTATGTTAGTCAATTAATTCACAATGAGAGTTGGGATTCTTTGATGGAAAGTCAAATAAATTTACTTGAAGCATTGAATTCACTTAGAGATAAGGGATTCACTTTGAGGGGTTAAAGAATTGGCATAGAACTTCATGATTTTTATTTATCTCTATAATGACATGAGAATGCTTATAGACTCTAAGTAAGAATACTCTTTATTGACAATGAGAGTTGCTTTAAAGAACCTTGGCTAAATTCTCCATTCATACCATTCATACAATTGTTAATTCATTCAAAGATGAACTTATTGGTTAAAATGTATATTCATCCTATCTTTTAAGTAATCTATTATCCAAAATCAACTTAAATTACCTTAAGTAGTTTAGAATTTATATAAATTGCATGATTATAAATGAAGTTGATACCTATCCATTTACTTGTTGTTATTTCAATATAAAATTTACCCGTTCCCTTTGGATCGACACCCTACTCCTACTATACGCAGTCTAGTGAGACTAAGGGTTAAATTAAATCCCCATCAGATTTTGGCGCCGTTGCCGGGGAACGACTTAAATAAATTTTTATTGATTGATACAAAAGAGTAGATGTTTTAGGATTGTATGTCATATATTGGTTATTTTGATGTATGAATTCTTATATTGCGTTTTGTTTGTTTTAGTATTAGAGTTTTTGGTAATCGTTTTAGACTAAAAGTATTTTGTTTTGATTTGTGAAGGGAACTTAGAAGGAAGCTACAAGAGGAATTTAATTTGCAAGTAGAAGGAGAACAAAGTGTTAAATTGGAGGAAGGTCATAATTTTCCAATTATGGCGGGTGAAGAAAGGAGAACTCTTGGTAATTTTGCGATGCCAAATATTTCGGAGAGTTTTGGAGGAATAGCGGCACCGGCTATTGCTAATAATAATTTCGAGATCAAGCCGGCTGTCATTTAAATGGTGCAAAATAACCAATATGGAGGTTTGCAAGGGGAAGACCCTTATGCTCATATCCTTGCTTTTCTTAATGTGTGTGCTACATTTAAAATTAATGGAGTAAGTAATGATGCCATTAGACTTAGGTTATTTCCGTTTTCTTTAAAAGAAAAGGCTCAAATTTGGCTTGCTAGTATACCTAGTGAGACAATTACTACATGGGACCAATTAAAGCAAGCTTTTCTTCATAAGTATTTTCCACCACATAAAACGGCAAAATTTAGAAATCAAATATCTACATTTAAACAATTACCTAATGAAACCATTTATACCTCTTGGGAAAGGTTTAAGGAACTCCAAAGGCAATGTCCTCATCATGGCTTGCCGGATTGGATGATTCCTCAAATCTTTTACAATGGGTTGATGGAGGAAAATAGAAATATTGTTAATGCTGCTTCAGGTGGTAAATGGTTGGAGAAAACTGCTAAGGAAGCTGAAACTTTGTTGGAAGAGTTAGCCTCACAAGGATACATGGGAGAAGAACCCACTATGGCGAAGGCTAAGGGGTTTTTGGAATTGGATTCCATTAATCTTTTGACGGCTAAGGTAGAAGCTTTGACAAAAATGGTAAGTAATTCCCACTCCAATGTTGAAAATGTTAGTCATGTATGTGAGAAATGTGGTGGACCTCATATGTATGTTAATTGTAGTGAGGGCTCTAGTGAAGATGTAAATTTTGTTCAAGGGAACTATAACCAAAGGATGGGTCAAAATTCTAATTATTATAACCCACAATGGAGAACCCATCCCGGGTTTTCTTGGTCTAACCAAAATGCCCAATTGAACCCTCCTAATAATAATAATAATCACAATCATATGAACAAGTTACCTAACCCATCACCTTTTCCAAATAAGCAACCTTTTAACTCCCCACAACCTAAATCCCATTTAGAGAATTTGATGGAGCAATTTGTTAATCATCAAATGACAACTAATAAGCAAAATGAGGAACAATTTAGGCAAATAAATACTAAAATTGATCAACTTGTCACTCATAATAAGATGCTTGAAAATCAATTGGCTCAACAAGCCACTTCTAGTGCTAAACCTTTAGGCAAGTTACCAAGTCAACCTGAGTTTTTGTCTCATGAATCGGTTCAATCCATTACGTTAAGAAGTGGAAAAAAGATTGAGAGTATTAGTAAAAGTGATGAGAATCTTATTGTGAATGATGATTATGTTATGGATGCAAGTGACAATGATAATAAGCTTGATGAACCTAAGGAAAAGATAACCTCATCTAGGGAAGAAGGACCTAAAGTTAACTTGAATGTTTTGCCATTTCCTCAAAGACTCATTAGAAGAAATCTTGATAAGCAATTTGGTAAGTTTTTGAATTATTTGAAGGAACTTACTATAACTATACCTTTTGTGGATGCCATTAAGGATATGCCTTCATGGGCAAAATTTTTAAAAGAAATTGTGAGTCACAAGGGTAAGCTTGAAGATTATGGTTATGTTTCTTTGGTAGAAGAGTCTAAGGCTATGTATTCTAAATACCCACCTAAGCTAAAGGATCCGGGTTGTTTTACGGTTCCTTGTGTTATAGGTGGTACTTATTTTGATAAAGCCTTATGTGATATGGGTGCTAGTGTTAGTCTTATGCCTTTCTCAATTTATAAAAAGCTTGATTTAGGTGAGTTAAAGCCTACTAATATGTGCTTATCAATGGCAAATAAATCTATTTCACACCCTATAGGCATATTAGAAAATATTCCAACCAAAGTGGGTAAATTTGTGATTCTTGCTGATTTTGTTGTGTTAGAAATGGATGAAGATCCTGAAATTCCTATTTTGTTTGGTAGGCCTTTCTTAATTACTGCTGGGGCTGTTTTTGATATGAAAAATGGTAAAATATTTCTTGAGGTTAATGGAGAAAAAATTGAGTTTAATGTTTTTGGCATGATTAAATCTTCACCAATGGAGGAGGTAAATAGAATTGATTCTTATGATATTCTTGATGAATGTATTGATAGTGTTGTGCATGATTGTGTGAGTCAAAATTCTATTGCACCTTATTGTTTGCATGAGAGTTGTGATAAAGTTTTGCAAGTTGCCTCATATCCTTTCCAAGGAAAATTCTCAAAGTTTGAATCTTTGAGAAAGGATGAGGATATGTCATCCAAGATATCTAAGGAGGAAATCAAGCTTGAACTCAAGCCACTACCGACAAGCTTAAGGTACGAATTTCTAGATACAAATTTTCAATTGCCTTTCATTGTTAATTCATCAATTGCTAAGCATGATGTGGATGCTTTACGTAGTATTTTACTTGCTCATCGAAATGCCATGGGATATTCAATTAATGATTTAAAAGGAATTGCACCTAAGGTTTGCATGCATAGAATTTTGTTAGAGGAGGATTCTAAGCCCTCTATTGAAGGTCAAAGAAGGCTTAATCCTACTCTTAAGGAGGTTGTGAGGAAAGAAATAATTAAATTGCTTGATAATGGCATAATTTATTCTATAAGTGATAGTAAGTGGGTGAGCCCAATTCAAGTTGTCCCTAAGAAGGGTGGTTTGACTGTAATTCGTAATGATAACAATGATTTAATTCCTACTAGGACTATCACGGGTTGGCGTATGTGTGTGGACTATAGGAAGTTAAATAAGGCTACTAGAAAGGACCATTTTCCTCTACCCTTTATTGATCAAGTTATTGAGAGATTGGCTAATTTTTCTTACTTTTGCTACTTAGATGGGTTGAGTGGTTTTTATCAAATCCCTATTCATCCACATGACCAATCTAAGACAACTTTTACATGCCCATATGGAACTTTTGCATTTAGGCGAATGCCTTTTGGTTTGTGTAATGCACCAGCTACATTTCAAAGATGCATGTTTTCTATCTTTAGTGATCTTATCGATCAAAGTGTAGAAGTTTTCATGGATGACTTTAGTGTGTATGGCACTACTTATGAGAATTGTTTATCTAATCTTTCTAAGGTGCTTGATAGATGTATGGAGCATGGTTTGGTTTTAAATTGGGAGAAGTGTCATTTTATGGCTCAAGAAGGTATTGTTCTAGGACATTTAGTTTCTAATAGGGGGATAGAAGTTGATAGAGCTAAAATTGAGATAATTGCTAATTTGCCTCCTCCTAAAAATGTTAGAGATGTTAGAAGCTTTCTAGGCCATGCTGGTTTTTATAGGAGGTTTATCAAAGATTTTTCTAAGATAGCTAAGCCCTTATGCACATTGCTAGGTAAAGATGTTGATTTTCATTTTGATGAGGCATGTCTTAAATCTTTTGAAACTCTTAAACATGCTCTTGTCACTTCACCGGTGTTGCAACCACCAAATTGGGATCAACCTTTTGAATTGATGTGTGATGCTAGTAATTATGCGGTAGGGGCTGTTTTAGGACAAAGAATTGATGGAAAGCCTTCTGTTATTTATTATGCTAGTAAGTTACTAGATAATGCCCAAATTAATTACTCTACAACTGAAAAAGAACTTTTGGTTATTGTGTATGCTTTTGATAAATTTAGGGCTTATCTTGTAGGGCAAAAAGTTATTGTTTATTCTGATCATGCTGCCCTTAAGTACCTTTTGAGTAAGAAGGATGCTAAGCCTAGGTTGTTAAGATGGATTTTAATGTTGCAAGAATTTGATTGGGAAATAAGAGATAAAAAGGGGAAGGAGAATTTAGTTGCGGACCATTTATCTAGGCTAACCCCATGTGTTTTGCAAGCTAATGATGATGGGGTACCTATTGATGAAGCTTTTCATGGGGAACATCTTTTTAGTGTAGTTTCAAAGGAAACTCCTTGGTTTGCTGATATAGCAAACTACCTAGTGAGTGGAATGCTTCCTTATGGTTTAGATTATAGGCAAAGGAAGAAATTCCTTCATGATGTGAAGTTTTACTATTGGGAGGAGCCTTTACTATATAGGAGATGTGCTGATGGATTGATTAGGAGGTGTATCCCTCATGAAGAAGTTGGTGAAGTCTTGGCTCATTGTCATTCTTATGCTGTAGGTGGTCACTTTGGGATTTCTAAGATAGCTTCTAAGGTTTTACAAGCTGGTTTTTGGTGGCCTACTTTGTTTAAGGATGTTAAGGACTTTGTCCATGGTTGTGATAAGTGTCAAAGAATGGGAAATTTGTCTAGGAGGAATGAAATGCCTTTACAAGGTATTTTGGAAGTTGAATTGTTTGATGTTTGGGGTATGGACTTTATGGGACCATTTCCTAGTTCTTTAGGGAATAGGTACATTTTGGTTATGGTGGATTATGTGTCTAAGTGGGTGGAAGCAATTCCAACTATTACAAATGATGCCAAGGTGGTTAAGAAGATGCTTAAGAAAGTTATATTTCCTAGATTTGGAACACCTAGGGCCATTATTAGTGATGGTGGGTCTCATTTTTGCAATAAAGTTATAGAGCAATTATTGAAAAAATATAATGTGACTCATAAAATTGCTACACCTTATCATCCCCAAACTAGTGGACAAGTTGAGATTAGCAATAGAGAGCTTAAGTGGATTTTAGAAAAAACTGTCTCTAGGTCAAGAAAAGATTGGGCACTTAAGTTAGATGATGCTCTTTGGGCATATAGAACAGCTTTCAAGACTCCTATCGGTCTTACACCTTATCAATTGGTTTATGGTAAGTCTTGTCATTTGCCGGTTGAGATTGAGCATAAAGCTTATTGGGCAACTAGGGTGCTCAATTTTGATATGCAACAAGTTGGTAGGAAGAGATTGCTTCAATTACAAGAGTTAGAGGAACTTCGTATGAATGCCTATGAAAATGCAAAGTTATATAAAGAACGAACTAAATCATGGCATGATAAACATATATTAAAGAAAGAATTTCAAGTTGGTGACATGGTTTTATTGTATAATTCTAGATTGAAGCTATTTCCTGGAAAATTAAAGTCTAGATGGTCGGGACCTTTCAAGGTTGTTCAAGTTTTTACTTATGGGGCTGTTGATATTGCTAATGATAAAGGGGAGGTTTTTAAGGTTAATGGACATAGATTAAAGCCTTATTTCATTGGTGATACATTGATTCCTACTCACAAAATTTCTTTGATAAATTCTTCTTTTACATAATCCTAATATAATATAATTTTTGTTTTTCCTTAGTTTTTCTTTTAGTTTGTATTTATTTATTTTATGGGTTGATTGTAGGTTATATTATATGTTTTATATAGTTTTTATGTTCCTTAGCTTCTTTTTCTTTATTTTTCTTTATTGATTTCAAGTTTGGATCAAGATGTGTAATTTTTGCAGAGAAATACATGAGGATCACGAGTAGTGACTGTGTTCACGTGTGTTCCAGAGGCTTCCTTGGTCACTCGTGAGCTAGATCACGAGTCGTGAATCGGTATTCACGAGTGTTACAGAAGTTTTCGTTCTTCAGTCGTAAAAGGGATACCGACTCGTGACTGTGATTCACGTGTAATACAGAGGCTTCATCCATTTAGTCGTGATCAGACTCACGAATCGTGAACATATTCATGTGTGTTACAGAGGCGCAGGGCTCACGAGTCGTGAAGGACATACCGACTCGTGAGGATTTCCATAGTTGTCTCTCTTTTACTTTTCACGAGTCGTGATATGCATGCCGAGTTGTGAATATTGATTCTTACACACACTGCCTTATCTTCACGAGTCGTGAGGCATATGACGACTCGTGAAAACGTGTTCCTAAAATCACGAGTCACGATTTTAATTTTCTGATTTTCTTTTAATTTCATTTTTCTTTCTTTATTTTACTTTTATTTCTTTTAATTGTGGGTCTTAGCGGTTTTTAATTTGCTTAACTTCCTTAATTAACTTCCATTAAGTGGGGGGGAACGGTTATAATTTTAAAATTAGGGTTTCTTTTAAACGACATAACTTTTCACCCTTTCTCTCATTCTTCTATAAAAACTGTCGTTGTTTTCTTTCTCTGTTTTTACTTTCTCTCTTCGTTTACTTTTCTCCCAACTCCTTCTTCTTCTACTGTGACTTCTATTGTCTTTTGTCTATTTGTTTTTCTCCTCTCTGCAACTTCTTCCTTCTTTTTCTTCTTCTTCGTTTCTTTTCCTTTCCTTGTATTCACGATACAGCCACCTTCCTTCACCACACTCACGAGTCGTTCCCCAGTTCACGTGTCTACTTTTTCTTCTTTGTTTCATTTTCTCTTTAACACAATGGTGAGGACGAAGAATGTCTCAGCATCTAGGGGTCAGCAAGGAGGAGAGGAACCACCACTTCCAAGTTTGCAGACAGACTTTGGTTCACCATTTCCCCTGTCCTCCATTCACGAAGGTAACCGATTTCTTGTTCTGAAAGATAGAGCACACTATCAATGTAAGTATTTTCCTAACTCTTTGCTTGAAAGTGTGGGTGTTCTTGATGCAGTAAATGAAATGTTGTCTGAATGTGGTCTCTTAAGGTTTGTCAATATGCATGAGCAGTTTTACACTGACTTAGTCTTGGAGTTTTACACAAATTTTAAAGAGAATGCTGATAATCCTAGGCTGGTAGACTTTCGCTTGAATGGTGTTGATTATACTCTAACTTATTTCATGATGCATAGAATCTTTGGTTTTAGCCCGAATGGTTTATGTAACCCTCCTAAGAGTTATAGGCCAAATGAGTTTTGGAATTTTCTTACTGGTTTGACTACTCCTTATAGGGCTAGAGATGCCAAATCCATGTTTATATCTGACTTGAAATACTGGATTTTACATAAGATTCTTGCATCCATTGTTTTCAACAAACATGAATTTAATAGGGTTTCAAGTCATGAACTTTTCCTAATGTGGTGTGTGCATAACCATAAGTCTATATGTTGGTCTTATTGGATTTTCAAGCAATTGTTGCATTGTGTTAATCGCCCGGAATCCCCTATTACCCATGGACATGTTATTGCTGCTATAGCTAGGGGAATTGATATTGATTTGCATGTTTATGATGGTGTGCTTCCATGCTTGTATTTTTCTAAGCATTTATTTGTGAAGGGAGAGGTCACTAACAATTCCTTCCAATACATACCATCTGTATATCGTTCTTGTTGGAAGGAACTTCCTGGTACTTCTAATCCGCAGGTGGCTAACATGGAAAGTACATCGGAGGAGTCAAGACCAATAGAGCCCGGGCCTAGTGATGATCCAATTGAGGGTACACCTGTTTTCACACCAACCGCTGCATCTTCTTCAACTGCTATCACACCTTCTATGTTCAATCAACTGCTCCAAAATCAATCCGCCATCCAAAGCCAATTGGCTTCCTTGGAGCAAACCACCACTCAACTAGTGCACAATCAACGCCGCCTTGAGCACAAGGTGGATGCTTTCATTGCCCAATCGGGCTACGTGGTTGTTTCGCCTCCTACTTCACCGTGATTTGAGGGGAGTTTTTCTTTTCTCTATGTTTTTGTTTATTTATTGTGCTTTTCTTTTTGTTTGTGTGTTTGTTTTGTTTCTCCACATTGAGGACAATGTGTGTTTTAAGTGTGGGGGAGCACTTTTGTGTGTTTTGTTGTTTGTTTATTTTTATAGTGAGTTTTGTTATGAGTGTTGCTCATAGTGTATGCCATATAGGTTGTTATGAATATTCATTTGCCTTTATACTCATTTTATTAGTTTTTCAAGATCTTTTTGCATAAGTTTTTTTGTTTTTAAGTCATCTCTTTTTACTTTCTTTAACATTTTAGGTTATTTAGTCTCTTCATTAACTATGCTTTAAGGTTAGAATATACTTATTTTGCTTAAGATTTTAGGATTTTAGTTGCTTCATGGAAACTATAGCCATAATGCTTACCTTTAGGCCTTTCAATAATGGATGAGGACTAGTAAAAAAAAAAAAAACAAAACAAAGAAAAAAAAAGAAAGTAAAAAAATTAAAGCAAGATGCATATCTAAAAGTTCAATAAGGTATGGGATGGAGCGTAAAACGCACCCAATACTACATTCTCTTGCTAATCATGGGATGGAGCGTATAACGCACCCATGCTAAGAAAAAAATAATATTAGATAAGAAAAAGGGAAAAAAACATAGTCTAAAAATGCCATGAGATGGGTTTAAAGGTATGTGTGCTTTTTAATCGTCCAAAAAGGCAACTATATTCTTAGGATCTTAGGTTTTATGATCATTATTCTTTCTTGAGCATGGTTAGTCTTGAGACTTTATATTCTTGATGTTGAATTTAGTAAACTTTGATGACTTGATGATTTAAGATGCATGTTTTAAGTCTTGATGAACTGAAATTTTGAGTGTTAAGGTGTTTGATTTCATCTCAATCTTATTTTAAGTGAAAATTGAGCAATGCTTCATAATTTAACTTACTTGTTTTGACTTGGAATTAGATTTTCTCATTCTTTTCTCTTGCTTGGGGACAAGCAAGGTTTAAGTGTGGGGGAATTTGATGTCATGTTAAATGTCTACTATTTTATGTGTGTTTTCCTTTTATTTATGTAGTTAAATATGTAATATTATATGTATTTTTATGTCTTTTTGTTCAATTTATGTATTTGTGTTTGTTTTAGGTAGGAGTTGGTGAAGTGTGAGAAAAATGGAGAAGAATGTGAGAATTTCGAAGTATAAGCTCATGACTCGTGAAGAAGATCACGAGTAGACAAAGAGAATCACGAGTCAGACGAAGATCACGAGTGGAGAAAGAGTGAAGATGGAAGATGGAATTCACGACTCAACACCCAGCTCACGAGTCGGGACAAGGAATCACGTGTCGTGAAGTACATCATGACTCGTGAAGATGATCACTAGTCGGCTAAGGGTTCACGAGTCAAAACGGAAGAAGGAAAGAAGGAGATCACGACTCGTGAAGGCATTCACGAGTCGGACAAAGAGCAGTTTCCCAAACGATGTGTCTTCTGCACCTGATTTTTCAGCCAAACAACATGTCTTCTCAGAAGCAATCTTTCGTGGACTTATCAAGAGACGTGCCTGCAGAGAAGATACATATATATATGGAAACAAAACTCTGGATTAAGGATGAAAAAAAATTGAAGAACATTTTTACTGTTTTTTTTTAGAACATTTGCAATTGTTTGGAATTTCTGTTTTACTTAGTTTTAAGGGATGACAAAAGAGCAAAGCCAAAGGAATAAGAGATTCATAAGAAGGTCAAATTAGAAAGTAAACACGTGGGGAGTGATTTTTTCTTAACTCTTATTCTATCTTTATTGTAATATTGTTGTGGTTATGTTCTTTTGATACATTTTAACTATGCAATTAAGTTTGTTATTCATTTATTTAAGTTTATCTTATGAATGATCAATTCTATTCATGTATGAATTATGATTTAAGTTTGTTTGAGTGCTTGAATTTACTTTGTATGCTTGATCACCATACTAAGTATGTTAGTCAATTAATTCACAATGAGAGTTGGGATTCTTTGATGGAAAGTCAAATAAATTTACTTGAAGCATTGAATTCACTTAGAGATAAGGGATTCACTTTGAGGGGTTAAAGAATTGGCATAGAACTTCATGATTTTTATTTATCTATATAATGACATGAGAATGCTTATAGACTCTAAGTAAGAATACTCTTTATTGACAATGAGAGTTGCTTTAAAGAACCTTGGCTAAATTCTCCATTCATACCATTCATACAATTGTTAATTCATTCAAAGATGAACTTATTGGTTAAAATGTATATTCATCCTATCTTTTAAGTAATCTATTATCCAAAATCAACTTAAATTACCTTAAGTAGTTTAGAATTTATATAAATTGCATGATTATAAATGAAGTTGATACCTATCCATTTACTTGTTGTTATTTCAATATAAAATTTACCCGTTCCCTTTGGATCGACACCCTACTCCTACTATACGCAGTCTAGTGAGACTAAGGGTTAAATTAAATCCCCATCAACTGGCCGATCGGGCTAAAGAGAGAATTGAAGCCGATCGTGCCTCCAAGGAAGAGAAGAAAGCTAAAAGGAGGAAGCTTGTTCCTTATTTGGAGGTTCAGGCTTCTACTCCTGCTCTCGTTGCTGCGTTCGGAAATGGTGCAACTATTGTTGCTTGCCCTTCTCAAATCCCCCTAGGGTCCTCTTTCGATCGGCCATTACCCACGAGCCATTTTTCGGCATGCTTACTTTCCAGGGATGATCCTGACTCTGAGAGAAAGCGAATAACTCATGAGCGAGGAAAGTCAGTTCGGTCGGATAATGTCGAGATGGGCAAAGGTGCCCAGAGGAGAATTCAAGATGCGATCCGAAAGAAGGTTGACGAGTTGATAGCTGTAGTAGATGCAAGAGTTGCTGCCAGAAACAAGGAAGGTGGCCCAGATGTAGTTGCGAGGATCGCCGGAGATCGGGCCTCCTCGCTAGGAGAGGTTTTGAAAAGCCGATTCAACCTCGACTGGTCTATCGATGACAAGGCCGTATCGAATTATTTATATCGGGACATGCTTCAAGAGGGTGACTTCAAGGCAATGGGGAACCTTGACGTATTATCCCGAGAGTGCAGTCTTTTTCAGGAACAAAGTCTAGAGGTATTTTTACTGCATCTTCACTTTTAATAACATCTATTAATTTCGCTTCATCCGGCTGTTATTTTTCTGACTGACCGAACCTTCTACTCCCCCTCTTTTTTTCTTTAGTTAATAAAAAGGGGTTTGCGCTTGCACGGTATGGCTAACCTCTACAAAGCAAAATTCAAAGATTCCGAGCGAGCGAGAAGAAAGGCGGAGGATAAGTGTGAAGCTATCAGAAGGGAGTCCTCTCACACCGGGTCGGAGCTCGAAAGGCTAAAGGAAGAGGCCGCTCGTCTTACCCAGGACGTGCAGGCTCGACAGAAGGAGTTGATCACCTTAAGGGGGATGTAGCCCGCCTGACTGTCGAGAATGCTTTAATGTAAAAATTCGAAGAGGAGGCAACCAGGGTGAGGGAGGAGTGCGTGCGGTTGTCTGTCGATTGCTTAAAGGTCAGAGAAGAGCATGAACTTCTGCGGGGTGAACATGAATCGCTAAAGACCCTCTTGGCTGAAAAAGAAATAATGTGGGGTAAGAAGCTCAAGGACGATCTTGCTGCTAAAAAAGAAGAGCTGATGGACCGACTGGGAGAGGCGCAGGGGCGGTTATTAACTCGATTGATTTATGCAGCCGAGCAACGCTTTCCTGAAGCAGATCTTAGCTGGATGGAGGACCCAGGGATTTTGCTCTATCCCCCTTCTGGAGACAGTGAAGATGAAAACCCTCGTAATCTTGAATCATTGCCAACTACTTCATCAGAGGTGATCGGTCCTCGCGTGATTATTCTGGCACCTGCAGACCCCATTCCTGCAGATGTTCCAGAGTCTTCACGACCTGTGGCCGATATACCTCCTGCAATTGTGGAGATTGTAGGCATAGACGTTTGATCTTTCTCCCTCTTTTTTTATGTTGTTTTTATAAAGAAATCCTTATATTTGCAAAAATTTTGCGCGTCAAGATACGCTCCTTGTTTTATCTTCATGCTGCGATTTTAATTCAGACATAATCTGTCATATAAAATAGTTAATGGAGAATAATAGTTATCATTCACGGAGATTTTTGGGACTTAAGCATGGAGAACATATAGATTTAAATAAGGAGAGTACTTCCTGAATGCGGGTATACTTTCCCAGTTACTTACGAGTCGCAACTCCTTGAGAGTGTTTAATCCGATCGGATCAAATTTGTGAGTCGAGCATGAATTATTGCTCAAAATTATTACGCCGAACGTAATAGATAATTTCACTGATCTTTGATTGTCATATCAGCCGATCGGCTATTAAAGAGGTCGAATGATCTTTTTTGATCTTATAGTGGGAGATAAAACTCCATTCTCGCTTCCAACTGAGTATTTTAGCAACTCAGTGGTAGAGCACCCTTCATGGGGCTTTTCTTAATGGAGAAGGCTCATGGCCTTTAAAATTATTTTGGAGAGTTGGCGATTTCGTACTTTGGAGAGTTAGCGATTTCGTACTTTGGAGAGTTGGCGATTTCGTACTTTGGAGGAGGCAATCAATCCATTTGTTGTTCTTCGCATTTTAGGCTCAGGATGGACATTGAGCCTAGCGAGTAAACTAATCAGATAGGCATCTTGCATCTTCGGTTCGGAAATTTTGTCGAACCTAGCAGACGAACTTAACAAAGAGGAACGTTTTCATGTGCTTGGGATGAATCATCGAGCCCAGCGAATAACACAAGGATGAACAATTATACTTTCACCTCTAATAGACATTGAATTTGACAAGTGATCATTACTACATTCTCATCGAGTTTATTCAGATCAGGGGTAGGGTATTTCGTTGAATGGGCTGAATAGATATTCTGCAAACATACATTTAATCCTAACAAACAAAGAAAAGAGAACATACCTTTTTGAAGACGAAGAAAAGTGAATCAAATGGAGAAAGTGGAGAAATATTCTTTATTGAAGGTGAATATGATACATGATTATACATGGTGCTTCTTGAGCATGTCGGCTTCTAGTAATATTCATCTCCTCAAGGGGCCTGGTTCTGCATGAGTATCAAGGTTGGTGCGAGCTTTCTTTAAGCATAGGAGTGGCATAAGCGCCTTTCCCCTCCTCTCCTGTTGCGTCTGGCATCTGTCGGATCAACATGTAAGCCGGATCCTTGTATTAGAGTTAGTAAGGTGGCGTACTCTGTCACTTGGACAGAGAATACCCAACGAGCCGCCAAAGCTTGAATGAAAGCCTAGTGAATCTCCCCTTAAGCCGCGTGGGATATCCAGTACGGACTGTCCTACCATCATGGCTTTCTCTTGATGTTCGATTGCGAGCATGTACACTTCTCTGGGTGCCTTTTGATCTCCCTTTGGAATAACGATTCCTTCTTTAATTGGGATCGTCATTGGCATGTGTCGCACGTTGGTGATAGCTCTAGTTTGATAGAGCAAAGGCCTGCCAAAAAAGGTGCTATGGGCGAGAGTCATAATAATAGTTGTGAAAGTTACATTACAGGCATAGACTGCAGCCTTCTGGCTAGGTTCCACTAGGAACTCGAATGACCCTGTTTCTAGAATGGCGATACCGCCGAATCTTATGAACGGTAAGGCGTTTGATTTATGTTCTCTGCTTGAAGGACTCATGGATTCAAAAGCTCGTGGAGTAAATGCGTTTACCGCGCTTCCATCGTTCACCCATACCTTTCTCTTGTCGAAGCTATTGACTCGTGCCTTGATGACGAGGGCATCCTCGTGAAGTAACGGCACATCTTGCGTATCATCGTCGGATATGGTGATTAGGGTTAGCTGTTTGGGTGTCTGGGTGATATAAATGCCTTTGCCCTTCGTTAGATTGGCAAGATCTGTTTCATGAAATGTGCCCTCAGTGATCATATTTATGACACCGACATGCCATTGACATGGGTGCACGTTTCTTGACCTTCTTCCTAGATCTTCCGCCATCAGGTCCATTTCTTATTCGCCTTCTAAGGTTTCTGGTGTGCTTTCTTTTTTTAGGGTTTGAGCCCTGCTCCTGGTGGGGAGGCCCGGCATGGTGCACATGCCAATTACTATGAAGGGGGTGCTACCGTGTCACCATGCGACAGTGTCGTCGAGACTCAAAATAAGACCTTTCTTCTTCCGTCGAAGGTTCAAATCTGTCCCATTGATGGTGACCATGCTCTTCTGGGAGCTGTATATTTGTAAAATCTTGAATCTTCCATGCCTCTTAATGAAAGCACCAAATGATAAAGCTAAAAATAACTTTATCTTGCAGGAAGAAGAGCCAGCATCCACAAGATTGAATAGGTTACCTACGAAGAGCAGACGGACCATTGGGTCGGTCGGACTGTCGGATTAAGCCTGCAAGAAAAGGGAGCGCCCGATCGGAACTGGGCTTCAGCACCCCGAAGCTTAAGTCAGTAGCTTTTAGAGAAAGAGTGCTTAGAGGAAGAGTCTTAGATATTCCATACTTGGTGCCATTGTGTTTTGGCTACTTATAGGAGATCTTTGAAAGGGCACTTGAGTGCCTTAAAGGGTGACAACCAATAGTCAGAGTAGGTGAACAGCGATGTGACAAGAGATAAGTGGAGAGTGGGGGTGCTTGCTTGTGTCAGTGGACTGATGGGACGAGCTGTCCCATCAGTCCAATCGAACATCACACTTCCAGCGTTATCTTTCAGCTTACGCTTTGTTTCTTGGGCTTTCCCAAGTATTGTTGGGCCATGCTAATTGGGCCTTGGAGAATATATTTTCTGTAGTTATCAATATATATAGTATTTAATATGCTTCAAACCTTTTTCAAATCGTTTCTAACCATTTTCAAATTGTTGTAACAAAGGTTTTGGTTGCTTTCTAACAGCCAAACCATCTATTTTATACATATTGGGTTGGATTGGATTTATTTTATTTACAGCTCTAGTCAAAAGTCAAAGGCCGATATGCATGGCAGATTGATGTGGTGATTTATGTATTATATACTTAGATGAGATCGGTGATGTGGTATGCTAATAGGGATTTTCGGTAGGATTCCTTATGAAATTTGGTCAAAGTTACTTGACACATTTTTCTAGGTTCAGGTCTTTTTCTGTCAAAAGTTTTAGTTTTGTGACTTTTGATAAAAGTAGAATAGTCCAATGATCGAGGGTGAGAAACTTGGTTAAACAAAAAAATTTGATTTGAACTTTTAAAAATTATTTTTTATCCAAAATGTCCATACAATGTCAGTTTTTGCGGGAAAAAATAAAATATAAATACAAATAAAAAATTTGTATAATCTATATTTTTTTAAATATTTGTCACAAATGTTAAATGACTTGAAAATAATGTTTTATAATTAATACTCGATGATGAATTTGTTTTCCCAAAGTATTTTTATTTTTTATATATGGATTTTTTGTAATATCCATAAAATTTTAAAAATAATATTATTTAATAAAGAAAACTAATGTTTTGAAATTCAGTTTGACTTGACTGGTCGAACCGGTTGAATCGTGACTCGATAAGGAAATAAGGTTAGTCTAACATAAAACTCAAAAAATAAAAAATTCGGATTGAATCGAAAAAATTCTGGTTGAACCGAAACTTAAATTGAACCGAATTGGATGTGATCAACCCCAAAACTGTGTGTTTTGTGTCAAAATCACTAAAACTAAAATCCACTTTTCTCCGTCTCTGCCTCCATTCCTTTCACGCAGACGACATCTCTCCTCTCTTCATGCAGTATTCTCTGCCTCCATTCCTTTCACACAGACGGTAGATCGCTGGTTGTAGTTTTCAATCGACAGACAATTGGAGCTAGATCCAAGTAAGTCTCACACAAATCTAAACTTTTTTTTTTGCTTTTCTGTTTCAACTTTCAATACAAGCAAAATAAAGGAATGAATACTAAAGCTGATTTTCTCTTGAGACTTTGTAAATGTTGCTCTTATTTTCATTTTTGTTGGGAGGCTTATGTTGGTCTAACAATCTTATTAAACATGGCACTGTCCTATTTTCCCTTGAATCTGAATTGCTAGTATACTGTGATAATCTTGTTAACTTATTTTTTACCGAAAATGGCAACTTTCTTTTGATTTTTACAAACTATTCTGGCTGAACTTTTGAATTAAAACTTTTTTTTGGATGGAATGATGTGCGCTAAGCAAATGCAGACTTGCATTCTTTTCCCCTTTTGGTAATGCAAATTCTAGTCTTTTGTGATCATTAATTCACTATTGCTACATGTAGTGCTGTCATTTCTTTTTTTTTTTTTGAATAGTGTACATGGACTGATGCATGCCATGATCCTTCATAAAGACAATAGCAAGAAATTCGATTTAACAACTAATAAAAAATTCATTCAAATAAAAAATAATAAAATAAAAATAACATAGCACATATTAGTTCTCTTATTATTATAGCTTATTAATATTACCGATTTATCTGTAAATTTTAATTTGATAACATTGGTATAGTTAGGAGTGTGCAAATTGTCGATTCGGTTTAGTTTTGGACCAAACCAAATAGATTGAAAATCGAACTTCCCAA
Source organism: Excoecaria agallocha (assembly GCA_037975025.1). Taxonomy (NCBI): domain Eukaryota; kingdom Viridiplantae; phylum Streptophyta; class Magnoliopsida; order Malpighiales; family Euphorbiaceae; genus Excoecaria; species Excoecaria agallocha. The sequence continues at coordinate 74,425,598 of CM075808.1, forward strand.
ATTAAAAGAATCGAACGGAAAATCAAAATTTTTAGAATCGAAACCGGATAGACTGAATTAATTTCGATCGGTTTGATTCGGTCCAATCGGTTCTAGGTCAACATGGACTTATTTTTTATTGAACTTTTAACCTATATGGGGTCCATAAATTAAATTAATTTATATTCAACAAAATAAAATTATTTAAAATAACTAAAATTAAAATAATATGCATAAATTTATTATATTATGTCTATAATAAATACTAATCAAAATTATATTAAAAAATATACTACTAAAATAATATTTTAAAAAATACATTAAAAAACCTCCAATAAATAAAATTATACATATTTGAAATTTGATACAACATTAAAAAAATAAGGAGATCAAGTGATTTACATTGAAAATACAATTGTACATATTTGAAATTTAATAGCTAAAAGAATTCAAATGTTTGAATAGCATAAGTTCGCAAATTAAGGGGACAGTATAATTGAAAAATCCACAAGTGAAATAGAATATTAAGAGACCTGCCAAAATTAGAGGTTAAGGCATACAAAATTAGTTTGTTGGTTTGCTTTTTTATTTTTTTTCCTAAGGTATAATATGAATTTCAATTTTGATCTTTACATTAATGACATTAAAGGAAAACTATTCATGAATATGCCTCATTTTGAAATTTAATAAATTAAGGATTTATTTAGTAACTTTTTTAGGTTCTTTAAATATAAATAATCAAAATATATTATATTATTTATTTAATCAAAAAACACTTTAAATTAATGAATGTTTCTGATTAAAATTAAAATTAAAAATTAATTTGATTAAACATTTATTACATTTACAATAATTTTTTTATAGATACCTTTACAATATTTGATAAATTATTTTACTGTAATTTTCTTTATTGCAAAGGATTTGATTTATATTGGAATTTGAAATATGACCATTATTAATATAAAATAAGGTTTTATATTATATTTATATTTAATTGCAATTATATACTATTGGAAATTAACACATTTCTTTATTTGCATGAAAATAAAATACAAAAAACTGTCTGCTTAATATTTTCAAATATGAGATGTCTGATAAACTTTTCCAGGTTTTAACTATATCACGAGTGAAACCTATTCGGAGGTTAACATTGTTCTTGCTCTATTTATCCAAATGCATTTATGCTATGAGTAATAAATTTGATGTTTGGGAAAGATGTGAATAATAATTAAAAACATTAAAAAACGTAATGTCAGGCTCCATTCCTAAAGAAATTGGGTTGATACTCGATAGTATCTACTAGATATACCAATCCGACGGAAAATTAAAGAAAGACTTTGTAGTTTTAATTTTAATAATAATTAGATTGACTTGTGGTTAAGTAAAAAAATTTTCCTCCACTTAGTTAAGTAAAAAAATTTTAAATAAAAAATTTGAGAAAACTAAAAAGATTAAAGTAAAAAAATTAGTGAATTAGATTTTTGTAAAGTAAAAAAAAATATTAAAATAAAACTTTTAAAGTAAAAAAATGAAAAAACAAAAGAAAAAAAAAGATTAAAGTAAAAAAATAAAAAATAGTGAATTAGATTTTTGTAAAGTAAAAAAATAAAACAAAACTTTTAAAGTAAAAAAAAATAGCATATATGCCGTTTGTGAGATTTGAACACGGGATCATAGAGGATTTTGTTTCTTTCTGCACCATCAATCACTATCAATTCAAGTTATCATCTCTGAAACATTAGTATTATAAAATATAAATGTATAAAAACTTTGGTCGGTTCGGTTCTTTCAATTTTTTAATTTTAAAAATCGAACCAAATCGATTAAATCGATTTTTTATTTCGATTTAAAATCGAATGAATCAAAAAACCGAAATAACCGAATCAGATAGATCAAAATTTATTCGGTTCGATTTTTAATTTTGGTTCGGTTCTGTACACCCCTAGGTATAGTGATTGGAGTTTTAAAGCCTCAATTTTGAGCTCCAATTGATTCCATCCAAACCTGCCCCCTACAAAATATATAATATATAGTTGATAGAGTAATTAAAAAAGAGTTTTAAATTTAGACATTGAGAGACCTATTATAAAAGTATTGTGTAACATTCTATCTTATATTTTTAATTATTAATTTGTTAGTAATTTTCTAGTTGATGCTTGATTTGATATGTTACTTTTGAGTCCTATAAGTATACTAAATATTACATTTTCTTTGAAACATGTATTAATTTATTAAAAAATTATGACGGATACATCATATTTTTATTTTCAAAATTTTAGATGCTATGCAATATGATTTAATTGAATCTAATCAAGTAGTAGAAGCAGTAGATGGAGATGAATTGAAGATAAAGATTGATTATTATTGATGTATTTTTACATATTACATATTCAATTTTTTGTAAATAATTATATTTAAAAAATAATAAAAATTTCGAATCGATCCGATCAAACCAGTTGATCCAGAACTCAATTGGTAAACCGAGTCAACTTCTGAACCAAATTTCAAAACATTGAAAAAAACAATCCAATTGCACCCGATTGAATTGGTCCAACTACAGTCCTTTTGCTTATCCGAATTTTTATTCATGTCGGTTTAATAACATTGCATGCAATACTATATATATGGGCACAATTTAATAAAATTTTGAACCTAAACCGATAGTTCACGTCATGCCGTAAGTTAACCAACTAATTGATTTATAAAACCAAAAACAATTGAAAAACAGAATCAACAATTTAAATAATATAATGAGTATCAAACAAACAGATTTGCACATGAATAACAGAATCAACTGCAAAATGGCATCTCTGTAAACAATCACGTGGAACTCCACCCTCATTTCAGCTCTTTCCTTCTCATCTGCTTCTCATTCTCCATTCTGAAATAATTATTCTATTAGCTGAGATAATTTTAGATGTGTATCAAGTATCCCTTTTATTTAGTTTATATTTCTCTAGAGTTAGATTAATTTTGGCATATGAAATTCTACAGACATGATAAAAATCAGAATAGTTTGGATGAATGATTACTACATACCCTTTCCACAAACAATGCTTCAATGGTGTTATTAAGGCTGCCTTCCCATTCCCATTCCAATTTCCATTTAGAGCGTGTGAAAACTTTGGTGAGCTGTGGTGTGTTTAGGACTTGTTGAGCAAACATCTTCATGTTGGGGCAATCATCGATCAACACATCCTCCAAATGTGGGAAATCTAAAGCATAATTAGCTGTACAGAAACTTGTGAGACTTGGTAGATTGACAAGTTGCAAACGTTCCAACCGGCTGAAACTAATATGATAATCTTCCTTTCCATCCGATTCAATGGCTATTATTTCTCGCATCATTTTGCATTCCCTTACATTCATTGTCCTGAGATGGACAAGACTCTTAGCCGTGGAGGCAGCTATCAGATTGATCAACACATCACATTTTGACACTTCCAAATACGTCAAATTTTTTAAAGACAATAAGGACGGCACTACAATTTCCAATCTGCTGCACTCCCATATTAGTAATTCTTCTAGATTCTGGATGACCATTTGGGGGTCATCAACATCCACTAATTGTTTGAGATTTGGCAAATTAAGTAGCTTTACTTTTCTCAACCGTGGTACAGACTCCTCACCTTTATTCACTTCTTGAATGATTATTTTTTCCACCAAAGAATCACTCAGAACAAGCTTCTCTATAGTTGGAAAACTCTTAGTAGAAGGAAAAGCTGTAGATTCACCCTCAAAGCCTATCAGCTCAAAAACCTTCAGTCTATGTAGGAACTCAGGTTGATTGTTGCCTTCCAATTTGTCCTTGATCAATTCCCATTCTATGCTGAGTTTTTCCAAGGGTGGGATTGCAATCTACCAAACCAAATAATTAAACTAATCATGAATTCAAATTTTAAAATAAGGAAGCAAAAAGGGAATTTAAAATTGAATCCAACCTTTCAATTTTAATCACACTCAAATGCTATAGATCGATACATGGTATTTAAGGTGTTTTGTCATTTTTTGATTTAACAAAATAGAATGGAAGTTTTTTTTATTAGTATTATAAAAGCAGCACAGTGGATGAACATTAACTATTAAAATGCAGAGTTCATATGAATATCAACATATATAGAAAATCCAGAGTTCACATTTAATCATGTGTATTCTTATTGGCTGTAAATTTTAGGTATTTGAGAAAAAAAATAAAAAATAAAAGAAAACAAACCTGATGAGCCATTCTATCATCTGTTGTTGGACTTTGTATGCTTGACAGTGAAGAAACAAATTCCTTCATACTTGGACACTCTTTTATGTAAATCTTTTTCAAGGAAGGACATTCCAAAATGCCATTTCCTGAATACAAACTTGATAATTTTGGCAAGCATTTTAGATGTACGGATTCCAGCGAAGGAAGTATCAACTTATTAGCTGCTTCTACTCTTTCCTCTGCTTCTTCTTCTTTTATGATTGCTTCCATCATTTCACAATTTTCCACTATTACTTTACGGAGCACAACAAGGGATGATGCCATGGATGGAGTTAATGCATATTTCAAGATGCTACAATTTTTCATTTCAAGCAACCCAAGTTTTCTGAAATCCAAAATTCCAAGAGGATCTTTGTTCCAAAATCGACTCAACATTGGTAAATTAATTAACTTCAATTCCCTTAATTCTGGGAGCAGACCAGAATGCCCATCTTCAACGAAGACATCTTCCAAGTCAAATACAACTTGGATTGAGTTGCAGTCTTTTACATTTATCTCTCTCAAATTGTGCAAGAACTGCAGTTGTTTGGCTAATAGAACTTTTTGGGAAGTTGCATCTTTAAACACATACCACAATGTTGCATTGCGAAGGACATCCTTTCAATCCAAAAATACATCATTATTAATCTAAGGCAAATAATATTGTGGAAATATATATAAGGAAATAGAATTATGAATATGCACCTTTTCTTTTAATCGAGATGCTAAGGAGGTATTGACATTTCCTTGCCAGTATAGCTCCTCTCCATATCCATTATGTTGTATTCCCAGCAGATTTGGTGTGGTGAAGTCTCCACCACAGAAAATTTTCATTTGCCAGCATTCATCGACAATTACTTGTTCTAACAATGGGAAGTTGAAAGTGTAATTTCCTGAGCAAAAGCTGTTGAGTATAGGTAAATTACTCAGCTTCAAAATTTTCAGTTGATTGAAAATAATATGGTGCTCCGCATGATCTCCATCATTTGCAACTATTTCTTTCATCATGTCACACCATTCAATGGTTAATTCCACAAGACACGCCATAGATTTAGCTGTTGATGCTGTTACCAAGTTGTCCAATTCTCGACAGCAATATACGTGCAGAGTTGTTAGATTTTGGAAAGAAATTGAGGATGGTGTTATGCTCTTTAAACAATAACAATATTTAACTTCTAGAGTTTGAAGGCATAATGTGAAAGGAACCTGGGAGTCTGCTTTCCAAATATGCTTTAAATTATGGATGCGGTCTAACACCAAGCATTTTAGGATCACAATTGAGGCATCCAAAGAAAATAGCTCTTCCAACGAACTATCAGCAATGACAAGTTTTTCTAAATTGTCAAGTCTTTTATGTAAACCAGATGGGAAAGCACCATCTCTACATTTGACATTACACAATTCAATCTCTTTCAATATGGAACATTGCTCAATTGAAATCTGCATGGCCTCCAAGATTTTGCAATCTATTTTCAAGGTCTTCAAGCGGGGATTAGCCTAATTAAAATTAATAAATAAATAAGAATGATATTCTCTTTTTTTAATAAAATTATTTATTTTTTCTTTGGTATAGAGCCATTTTTATTCTTAATTTTACTTTCAAATAAATCTTTTTTTTTAAATGTCTGAATTTTGTACAACTATGCACTCAAATGAACAATTATTAGCTTTGATTAGGTAAAAACTAAAAAGTTTATTGAGCTTCTTTATCTCTCTGTCTTTTTAATCAGTTCGCATATTGCCCTATTTTGGAAAACATTGTAACATTTTCTTTTCACACATGCGTTTACAAAAACTTTCAACCCAATTCATACTTTTATATAATTCTAGAACCTTTTGATTATTGAATTTGTATTAAAATACTATTATTAATTATAATTCTAAATAGGTGGGATAGAAATAGATCAATGTTATAGAAATACATGAACCTTTGGTCTTTCACCCAAATGCTGCCGTAAACTTTTTTTTTCATATACTTTAATTATAATTCTTAAAAATTAATAGAGGGTATTTAAGTTTAAAAAAATTTTCATCTACTTTGTACATTTATATATAGTATAAATAAAACTGCGATTTTTAGAGAGATTTTATAGGATATTATCTTTTTTTAATAAAATTATTTATTTTTTCTTATTAATTTGACAATTAATTAAATTTTTTCGTTAGTTAAATATAATTATAAACTTTTTATTCATAATCAGTATTTTGATAAATATTATAATATTTTTTTGTGATAATTCAAAGATATAATTTTTTTTTAATATTAGAAACTAGATTTACCAATATAATTAGATAATCATAATTTACAAATGTAATTATAAAATAATAACTAATATAATTTAAGATGCCATTTTTTTATATTTTCTTCTTTACCTTTTTCGATTTATTTATTATTATTATTATTTTTTACTTTCTTCAAATATATATGTGTGTGTGTGTGTGTGTGTGTGTGTGTCGCATCGCACATGTTGTGTATTTTATATCCATAAAGTAAAAGAAAATACTAAATCTAGTTTTTACAGGAGATTATTTAGTTTTTTGCCAAGAATTAAGGAAGTAAAGAAGAGTGTAATGGAATACCTTGTCGAGTGAAAGAAGAAGCTTATTTGACCAATTAAAAGCATGTCTTCCCTCATAGAAACTCCTTAGTCTGTATAGATCTTGAAGTTGGAGAATGGTTAAGTAAGGAAAATGAAACAAATAAGGTTCTTCTTCACTTTTTCCCTTTCCAACTATATGTTTCAGTCCACACTTCCATATTTGAAGCTCTTCCAATTTCTGCAAAAGACCACAAGCCATAGATGCTGGAAACACATATTCCATAGCCCCACAATCAAAAACATGAAGTGATTTTAGATTAATTTGAGAAGTCAAAACTCCATCTGCATCCTCATCGCTCCATATCCCCTTCAATGACAATAGGTCACCTATGTCCAGCATCTCTAGTCTTTGAAATCTCATAAACACATTTGATGGAAAAACAGTCAGTAAATTTGGGCAATTCCAAATGGTCAATGATTGAAGGTTGGAGAAGGAATGAGGTGGGAGTTGAGTGTGCCATATATTTTTCAAGTTATCCATAAAACTGATGTCCATTAGCTGCAGATTAGGAAAAGTAACCTGCCAAATGCCAAAGTTTAGTAAACTTACAAAATAAATAAACAATAATAATAATAAAGGAACATGTTGTAATAGAAGATGTGTTATATATATATATATATATATATATATATATATATATATACAGAAAGAGAGAGAGAGAGGAAAGATGTCCAATTTGCTGTTATGTACCATTCTCTCATCTTTATATATAACAAAGTTAAATCTTATATAATAAGAACATATATGCACTTATTATTTTATCTTGAATTAAAGTATTTGAGAGTTTCTGTACAAATATTAGGATTTAGATTTGTACAAATATTGAAATGTCATCCATTCCAAAATTGAATATTAATCCATTTATTTATTTTCAGTTTTCATTGCGGCTCAGTATTCATATCCATCTATAATAATTAAAAACATAACTTTAAATAATTAAAAGATTTATCAAAGAAAAAAACAGAAATTATGAAAGGTAATTTGTTTTTTTGAATGCAAAGATAAAGGTAATTAATTATTAGTGCAAATTTAAAAGAAAATTAATATATTAAGGAGAAGAGGGAGTAAACATATTACCATTTCATTGAAAAGAAATTGAATGTCATCGGAAGTGTCGATGTTCACAACACCTGTGTTTGAGATACTGCTGACAAAATTCTTCAATGCAGAGCATTCGTTTAACATCATTTCTCTGAGCGAATGAAATTTAATGGGGCACCCCTTGCTGAATCTAATGCATCTTGGAAGTCTGTATAGCTTAAGGAAGTCCAGATTAGGGAAGACTATCTCATTCATGCTGTCCTCAAATTCTTCTGTGAGTATTATCTCTTCCACCAACTTACAATTATAAATTTTAAGTTGTTTCAGTTGCAAAAGACTTTCAACTGTTGATGTTTTACATATATACTTTAAACTCTTGCATCTATTGACGTATAAACTTGTTAAATTGGGAAAAAACACCTGTACACAAAATAATTCGTTTTGATAAGAGAAAATTATTGTCTTATTACTTTATTCTAGGGATTGTCTTATTATTTTATTCTAGGGATAGTACAAAAAAAAATACCCATAGTTGGCAAAAATTTCTAGTTACACACCTCAACTTAATTTACAAATCGTGTTTTACACATCTGAAGTTTAAGTGGACAATAAGTTGCTTTTATCAATTTCATAGGTGTAAAATATTATTTGTAAAGTTCAAGTGTGTAATTTGAAACTTTTTGCCAACTATTATGTTACTTCCATATATATACTTGATTTTGATTACATATGTGTATTAGCGTACAATCTCGTTGAATTTGACTCAATGTATAGTAATCAAAAGTAACTATGCATTTTAAAGTTATTCCTAATCGAGAATTCTGAAAATGCTCGTGTACAAAAAATGCTAGAAAAAGTTATATTTAGTAACTTGAAAAAGGAGAGAACCTTTCAAATTTTACATGATAAAATAGGTGAAGGAAAACAGAGGACGCCACTTATAATGTGAAAATATTTTTATGAAGGTAAATAAACACTTTAACCATTCATCTCTTTCTTTTTTAATGTGATACTTTATAATGATTATCATATTATTACCTAATATATAATCTGGAATCAGTATACATACCATTTTGTTGAAAAGAACATCTTGATTTGTACTTTGTGCCATTTGAGTTTCCAAAGACACCTTTTTTGGAGAGTAAATGCTTCTCAGACATGGCAAGTTCACTAAAGTCAATGAGGATAACTGAGGGAACTGGATCTCTTCATTATCGTCATTGGCATCTTCACTTCCTTCAGCAATAATAACTTCCGTGTGAGAACAATCACACACATTCAATTCTTGAAGCTGCCCCAAACATCTTGCAAAGGAAAACGAAAAGAGATTCGTCAATTTGTTGCATCCATCGATTTTTAGAATTCGCAGTTTGCTAAAAGAACCCATTGCAAGTTTCCCATTGCAAATCTTCTCCAGACTGTTTAAATTATCCAAAAACAATGTCTCCAGTGTTGGAAAGGCATGGCAAAAAGCCCATGTTGTTGAGTCGATTACATGTTGAATGACATTATCATCTTGAATATGTAGATGCTTCAATTGTTGGCAGCCTTCCCCATCTAGATTATACAACCCATTCTCTATTCCTCTAACCTCCCCTATATACAGAGTTTCAGCTCCTTTCAATAAATCTTTAAGCCCAGGCTCCAAATGAATATTTGTCTTGAGCCTAAGCTTTAGAGTTCTTGATGTTTCATTTTTCTCAGCCCAGTTAAACCATTGATCACCTATGGATATTCTATATCGTTGAAACCCTTTAGAGAAGAGTCGGCTTGGGATCTTCTTGGGATCAATGACTTGCATTTCTAAATTTGTCAACTGAGACAATTCTTCTAACTCCATCAAGCTTGCATTCCCTTCCACATCCCACCTGACAAAACTATTGTAACCCATACAAAGTTCTTCTAAATGAGAGAGCTTTGATAAGATATTTGAAGGAATAACTTTGAGTTTATTGCAATTGCTTAAATCTAATAACTTGAGTTGACTCAATTGCTTCATTTCTCTAGGCAACTCAACTATATCAGATCCTCGGAAACTAAGGCATTCTAGTTCCTTTAGCTGTCCAATGTTGGCTACATCATCCAATTGGCAATACTCCAAACACAAGGTACGCAGGTTTGTTAGGGACCCAAGTGAGGCAGGGAGAGACACAAAGTGAATGCCAGTAAAGCCCACAACTTTGAGTTTTCTGATCCTTTCAAAAAATGAATCACAAATTTGTAGTTTAGAATCTTTTGTAAACAATAAAAATAACTCCGCCTTTGGACATTTCAAACCATTAGGAAGGTTATTAATATTACATGCAATATGACGTGCTGTATCACGAACCACGTCATGCATCTTAACACATCCTTCCATGTCACCATTAAGCAACAAAGACTTGGCTATGAGGTTATCGATGATAGTAAGGACTCTGTTTTTTACTTCTTCAATGGTACATAAGTCTTTGAACAAATCCAGCCCGATACTATATCTCACCAAGTCACGAATCCAAATATTGGACCTCCCACACAGAGAACAAAGCAAGAAAATTGACTTTTCCTTTTCATGCAGATTATGGTAGCTCGACTCAAGAACTCTACCTACCTTGTCATATGTTCCTTCATAATCAGACAACTGCTTGAGCATATCGTTCCATGCATATAACCCTTCATTTTGCAATTCGGTAGCAACATGATGAATTAGCAAGGGCAATCCTGCACACTTTTGGGCAACTTCAGTTGCTATTTTCTGCAGTTGTGGATCTGTCGCATTGGCCGCTGTCGAATGGAACAATGTCCATGCCTCTTGTTCCCTTAGACAGTCAACTGAAAATTCTTGCTGGGTGCCCATCTCATTAGACAATACTTTCTCGCTTCTAGAGGTAAGCAAGAGTTTGCATCCCTCTTCTGAAGGGATTCCTACAGAGTTCAAGTCAAGTTTCGCCCAAATATCATCCAAAATGAGGAGCACTTTTGACTTCTTCAACCTCTCATATAGTCGACTAGCTCTTGTAGGTACTTCATTGACATCAAATTTTAGCTCTAAGAACTCAGCGATCTCTGCTTGAATTCTCCTGAGCTCTGGTGTTTGAGAGACAGCAACCATAATCACAGAATCAAACAACTTGTCATCTAGAGCTTTCTTGTGGACCTTCTTTGCCAGTGTGGTTTTACCCACACCCCCCATTCCATAGACCCCAATCATGTGAAGATTAGGATCTTTGAGCGCATCCATAACTTGGTTCAATATCAACATCCTCGATGGTAAGGCTTCGCCACTATTCACAGACCGCTCAAATATTGGCTGTGGAGGTGGGCGAAAGGAAATCGAGTCCCGTCCTTCTTTTTTCTGAAGCTTATCAATGGCCAACGCTTTCTCATCTGCTTGCTTGCTGAGCTGATAGCGGCTCTTTAAATTGGGGCATAATCCGATGAAGCACTTCTCCATCTTGGCTTGTTCTTTGCCTCCAATGATTGCGTTGGCCTGTTGAATCTCCGTCTCTGCGTTGCTCAGCCAGTTGGTAACATGCTCATATATCGTTTCTCCTTTTTTGTCAGCTTGATCAACGGATTGCTGCAATCTGACTTTCTTCTCCTTCAGCTCCTCAGTCTGGCTCTCGAGTTTCTGGACAAAGCAATCGCACTTGAAAAGATAGCAAATTAGTCGTTTGACGGGGACAAAAATGCATTCGTCGAGGTGATCTTTGATCTGCTTCTGAACGTATTTTTTGATGCCATCTTTTATCAGCTTAACAATACAACCAATAAACGGGAGAAGAAGTAAAGTTTTGAAGAGATCTGCCGTCGAACGGTCCAAAATTGGTTGAAAATGGTTGAAAATGGAGACAACAATGGAATTTTGGATGGGATCTATAATCCACTGCTTCAAAATTGAAAGATAAACTGACATTTTGACTGATTAATGGGAGTGAAGTGAAGAGTAGATAATTAAGGAGTTTGTGGTGAAGATTGGTGTAGCAAAGTCTATAAAGGAGATTGGTGTAGTAGGGAGTATGGATCAAGGAGATTAGAAGAAGGAAAGGTCTAAGAAAATAGAAATAAGAAGCAAGAGAAAGAATCAGAATCAGTTGGTGATGGGGGAAGAAGATTGGTGTAGTAGAGTGTATGGAAGAGAGGAAATTTAGATCATAGTTGGTGGTGAAGATGTTCCACACTTGCAAAGGGTGACCATCAGAATAAGCTTTCTCCAGCTAAACCCACAAAGTAAAATAAATGGGATTTTGTCAGTCAATAAACTTTTAATCAAAACAATCTATTAGCTAATTTGTAACAGACCTTACCATGGGAACAACGAATCATAATTCAAGACTGAATTTCACAGAGCATGCCGAGAACAACTGCAGAAGTTCAGCATCATTGTTGAGAATCTGTGTATCAAAGTGAAGATTCAGTAGGAAAATGGAGACGACCGAGCAAATGAGAATCAAGGATAAGAAATGGTTGACGGGGAATTGCCATAAAGCGAAAAAGGACAATTGATTAAAGTTATTCTCCTAACCGTGTTGACTTTTTATTTTTATTTCTAATTTTATAAATTGGGTTCATACAATGTGTTGTGATTTGGTACGGGAGTATTGAAAACCGTCGAATTTTGTTCTTGCATACAACCTGTTTGATAAAATTTCTGTGTGAGATTGCTCATTATTTGCTATTCTTTTTCTTCTTGTTTCTGTTTGGCGGGGGTTTAATGCATCTTTCCCTGGCTTTACTCTGATCTCTGCTTCTTTGTGACCACATAATACAAAGAGCTTTTGTGCATGCCTGCGTATGGCATCTTTTAACAGAAAATTACATAAATTACCACTTTTTAATCTTAATTTTTAAAAACATAACCATCTTTTAAAAATTTTTAAAATTATCTTTTATTAATTTTTTATTTTTAAAAATATTGTTTCTTAAAAATTATCAGATTTTTTTTTTATTTCATTTCATTTTTTTTCTCTCTTCTTATCAATCTTCTTTTCCCCCTCTTTCTTCCATTTCCAAATTTCCTGATATTAAGATCGTTTTCACCTCTTGATTTTGTCTCCGTAATCGGTTTATCTTGCACCAGGTTTCGTCAATTTCTATTTTTCAATTGATTTTCGTGGTTTTTTTAGCTGCTTTTTGTGGGTTTTTTTCCCTCAAATTTAAGGGAGAGAGAAAAGGTGGAGGAGCACAGATGCCAAGCACCGTGTCTCCGCGTAAACAACTTTAGATTTTTTGGGTCTCCAACCACCCAAAACCTTTGGTCCAAATGTTACCGCGATCTGCAGCTCAAAGAGCACCAATATTCCAACGCTAAGCTCACCTTGAACCAAACCTTAACAGCTGCCTCATCGTCGTTATCGTCGTCTTCTTCCTCAACGTCTACTACCTCTTTTTCTATTTCTATCCCTATAGTTGTTTGTAACACTCTTACTGTAACAGTATTTCTAATTTAAGCGTTTAACTGAAATTTTTTATTTTTCTTCTTAACTTAAAATTCATAACCTTAACCCTTACTTATTCATTAATCAATAGTGCTTATCCAATATTTATATTTAAAAGTCCACCTTATCGATGATATATAAGTGTCAAATTTTATTATTTATTTTGCAAAAATTTGATAATATAACGGCTATATACTGAATTAGTCTCCTGAAAAACAGACAATAACTACAGCCCCTCAAGGGCACAACAGTTTATAACCAAAATATGTATCTCATTTGTTCATTCTCCAACACTTCTCATCCATACACAAAATATCAACTACTAGTCAAATCTATATACAGTTATACTATCCAAGTAGTATTGCAAATCCAATTTAAAATTTCAAACATTACAGTAATATACATGTCAAAATAAAAATATAGCTTCAATCCTTCAAATTCTCCATCCCCTGTGTATTATTGCTCCTGATCACATTTAGTACTTGCACGCAGTAAATCCTATGTGCTGAGCATTAATTATGCTTAGTGGTGACTAAAAATTATAATATTTCACAAAACAAACATAATTGCACCAAAAGTGCAAAATTTCAATCTTTCTTATTTAAAAGCATCATTTTCCTATTTTTAGCAGTCTTTTCACCTTAAAATTAAAATTTTGGTAAATTTTTCACTTAAATCCTTAATTTTTTAATTAATTACGAAAATGCCCTTTTTGCAATTTAATTACAAAATTGTCATTATTTTTATTATTTTTACTTTCAATTTGACTTTTGGCATATAAAATAATTAATTGGCCTTTACTTTATCATTTTTACGTAAAAATATATTTTAGTCCTTAAACTTTACAAAACTTCATTTTGGACTGTTTGAATATTAAATTACCATTTTACCTGTTTATTATCATTTCTTAATTACTTTTACTCATTTAATACACTTTTTGAAAAAATTATAATTTTATCCCTAAACTTTTGATTTCTTTCAATTAGGTCCTTTTTCACTTTTACTTATCTTTTTAACTTATTTTCACATTAATACCTCTAGTACAATCCCGGCATAAATTTTCAGACCGAATATACGAGATCTAGACCCCATAGGGCCAAATACAGATTGAAAAATGATCCTAAAGGATCATTTCTCACATAACAGATAATAGAACGAACATATACTATGAAGATCAGCGATCCTACAATAGCAAAGCAAGTCGCCATGACTTGCACAGCGGTATAAGTGCCCATATGGCTTGTCAATTATATCCTAAGTAAGATTTTGACTGTCTGACTATTGCTAAGGGCACAATTTCACTCACTTTCAAAATATTTATTAGATTTTTGATATTTTCAATAGTTTCTTTTCAGAAAATTGGTCAATTTCTTTTTTAGTACTTTTTACATAGTTTGTGAATTAATACATTATAATTCATCATTTCTCATCAATTTATGAATTAATTCACATTAATTCAATATTTTTTTACTTTATACATAACCAAAATTCTTAACAAAAATATTCAATTAATTTTTCATAAATTCTATAAAAATTCATGGATATGTTATTTCATGTTTATAATCATTTAAAGGCTTAAAAACATCAAAATACACACTACTTTTTTCTAAGGAAGATTTTGACCAACATGAGAAGTCCACCACACATATTCTTTAAAATTTATTTAAGCATGCTAATAAGCTTATTTAAGGTACAATTGCATTATTCTAATGTCAATTTCAAATATTCGTACATTTACTAATTTTTTCCTAAGTTACCTAAAGGGAAATCATTCTTAACAACGGGGAATAGATGGATTTGAAGCTACTAACCTTTTTTTCCTTACCTTATGCTTGCCTATACCTCCTTTTCTTTCCCTTTGGCTTTGGAAGATTGGCCTTCACCTTGTATACCTACATGGCTGATTATAGAACCCATCAAAATTTTATTTTTTTTTTGTTTTCTTTTGCTAAAATAAACATCATAAATGAAATCTAGGCATCCAAAAACATCAATAAGCACCCTTAAATTTCTCATACCTCAATTTGACACCTTAATTTTCTCACTTGATTTTATTAGCTTAACTTTCTCTAATAACAAGATAAAGGCTTGATTAAGTAACTAGAGAAGCAAAATAATATTTTTTATGCTTGGATTAAGAGAGAATATGAGAGAAATCTTGAAAAAAAAGGGAAGAAAATAGTGTTATGGTGGTTTTGGCTTGGAGGAGGAAGAAATGAGCTGATGGAGATGAGGTGGCTGGCCAAAAAAATCTGCCTTTCATCCCTTTTTATAGTGCTCTTAGTGAGTTGGACTTTGGTCCAACCATAATCCACTATTTAAGGCCTAACAACCCAAACCAAGCCCATTTTGCTATTTTCTTGCAATTCTCTCATTTTTCAAATCCATATCACTCTAAAAATAATTTTATCATTCTTATCACATAAAAAATAGGCTATACATAAAATTTCAATCCAATTGGAGTCGGTTATTGGTTCGATTTAATCAGATTGATCTGATTCAACCAAGATCGATGTTACCGAAAATTTTAATTTTTGCTACCAAAATAATCTTCACATCATTTTAGGCATCTATGAAATTTTGGCAATTTTTAGATTTTATTTACTAATTTTAACGGCTCGATCAAACTAGTTAACCTAAAATCGAACTACTCCATTTTCATATTTTTGACTTTTGGAGGCCTATTTGACCTCAAAATCACTTCAAATTTTAATCTTGAACTACGCGTTATTTTTCAATAGCCAGATAAAATATTTTTCACATCCGGATGTATTTTTCAATCCTAAAGTACTATTCACTATTAGAAAAAGTTGTTCACGACTAACCCGATGTTGAGGTCATTACAATTCTCCCCTATTAAAAGAAATTTCATCCTCAAAATTTACCTAATTCAAAGAGCAAAGGATACTGTTATCTCATTGCCGTTTTTGGTTTTCATATAGCCTCTTCCACATTGTGATGATACCATAAGACCTTCACTAATGGAACCTGCTTATTCCTGAGCTGTCTAACCTCCCTAGCAAGGATTCTCAACGTTCTTTCTTCATAAGTCATGTCGAATTGCACTTGAATTTTTTCTGGTGTGATCACATAGCTAGGGTCAGAATTGTAACTACGAAGCATGGACATGTGAAAAATATTATGAATCTTCTTCAACTCCGATGGCAGCTTCAATCGATACACTACATGATCCACTCGTTGAAATATCTCATAAGGGTCAATGAATCTCAGACTTAGCTTGTCTTTCTTGCTAAATTTCAGAAATTTCATCCGTGGAGATACCTTCAGGAACACTCTATCTTCAACTTGGAACTCTATATCTTTTCTTTTCAGATATGCATAGGATTTTTGGCAATTAATGGCTTCTTTCAATCTACCTTTGATGATCCATACTTTTTCTTTTGAATCACGGACCAAGTCAAATCATACCAGTTTCTTTTCACTCAGTTCTATCTAACACAAAGGAGTTCTACACTTTCTTCCATACAAAGCCTCAAAAGGAGCCATTTTTATTCTGGAGTGGTAGCTGTTATAGTAGGCAAATTCTTTAAGAGATAAATACTTCTCCCAAATGCTATCAAACTCTAACACACAACATCAAAGCATATCTTCTAAAATATGAATCACCCGCTCTGACTGGCCATCTATCTGGAGGTGAAATGTTGTGCTAAAATGGAGTTTTGTACCCATAGTTTCCTGTAGACTTTTTCAATCCCTATCAGAAATGATGGATGATGGCACTCTATGCAATCTCACTATCTCATTGATGTAGATTTCTGTCAGCTTGGTCAAAGGATAATTCATCCATACTGGCAAGAAATGAGCAGATTTGGTAAGTCTATAAATGATCACCCATATGGCATCATGCTTTCTTTAAATGACAAGCAATCATGTTACAAAGTCTATAGTTACCCTATCCCATTTCCATTCTGGTATCAAAAGAGGATGGAGTAATCTTGAATGAACCTGATGCTCAACCTTAACTTGCTGATATATCAGACATTTACCCACAAACTTTATCACATCCCGCTTCATACCTGACCACCAATTAATAGTAAGCTTTTAAGTCCTAATACATCTTGTTACCTCTAGGATGCATAGCATAACTGCTATGGTGCGCTTCAGTAAGGATGTTTTTCTTCAATTCTTCCTGATTTGGTACACAGAGTATTTTCTTGTAGTAAATGCTTCCATCACTATTCAAGGAATAATGCTTCAACCAGCATCTCTATCTGAGGTTGAGCTCTCTTTAAGTAAGAAAATACTTCAAGCTCTTGTGATCTGTATAAATGTATCATCTTTCTTCATACAAGTAATGTCTCTAAATCTTCAATGCAAAAAAAATAGCTGCTAGCTCCAAATCATGAGTAGGATAATTCTTTTCATAAATCTTGAGTTGTCAGAAGGCATAAGCAATCACCTTGCCTTCCTGCATCAGAACATAGCCTAAACCATTTCAGGAGGCATCATTGTAGATCATAAAGTTCTTGCTTGCCTCGAGTTGTGTAACAATAAGAGCTTCTGTCAGCATACTTATAAGCTTCTCAAAATATTCTTGGCATCTATCGGTCCACACAAATTTAGTATACTTTCATAGCAGTTGAGTCATAAGAACTGCAATAATGGAGAAGCCTTTTATAAATATTCTATAATATTTGACTAACCTCAGAAAACTCCTCACTTTAGTAATATTTTAGGTGGCTTCTACTGAAAAATTGCATCAATCTTTGAAGGATCCACCTTAATACCCTCTGCAGAAATAATATGACCTAAGAAATATACCTCATTCAATCAAAAATCACATTTGCTAAACTTGGCATACAATTTCTTTTCCCTCAGAGTCTGCAGAACAATCCTTAAGTGCTTATCATGCACCTCCGGTGTCTTGGAATACACCAAAATGTCGTTGATGAAGACCACTATAAATTGATCCAAATAAGGATGGAAGCCCCTGTTCATTAAATCCATGAAGGTGGCCGGTGCATTTGTAAGCCTAAATGGCATGACCAAAAACTCATAATAGCCATACCTAATGCGAAAAGCAGTCTTAGGCACATCAGTGTCTTTCACACCTATCTAATAGTAGTCAAATCTCATGTCAATCTTTGAAAAGACATCCACTCCTTTTAGCCGATCAAATAAGTTTTAAATGCAAGGAAGGGGATATTTGTTCTTTATGGTTACTTTGTTCAACTGTCTGTAGTCAATACACAACCAAGTGTCCCATCATTTTTTTGACAAATAGGACTGGTGCTCCCCAGGGAGAAACATTAGGTATGATAAATCCCTTATAAAGTAATTATTGTAGCTGAATCTTCAATTTTCTCAACTTAGCGGGTGCCATTCTGCAAGTAGAAATGGAGATAGGTGCAGTACCTAGACCGACATCAATAAAGAGTTCCACTTCCCTGTCAGAAGCTAAACCTATCAACTCCTCAGGGAATACATCGAGGAACTCTCTAAGAGTAGGAACTTCTGATACCTTTGGACTGTCTCTCTTTGACTCCACTACATAACACATGTAAGCTATGCACCTTTTTTTGATTAATCTCTTGGTAGCAGTCGCAGATATCACATCAGATAAGAAGTCGGTTCTCACACCTATAATTGTGATATCCCGACCTTCTTCAAGCTTTAAGGTGACTCTCTTTCTTTTGCAGTCAACATTCAATTAGTGGGTGGACAACCAATCCATCCCCAAAATCACATCAAACTCATAAAAGGGTAACTCAATCAGATTTACCAGGAAAATATGATCCTAGGCACTAATAGGATACTGTTTATAAACTTTGCTCACTACCACACTATGCCCCAAAGGATTACTCACCAAGATATTCTGATCCAAGTATGCCTCTTTCATCCCTTTATCCCGAGCTAGCTCAATGCTAATGTAGGAATGTGTAGAATCAAGATCTATCAAAGCATGAACTAAATCAGATAATATAAAAAATTTACCCACTATCACATCTAGAGCATCTTCCTTCTCTCTAGCTTTGATAGCATAAGTCTGACCAATAGCTCACTTTTATCCCTGAGATGTCTACCCTGTTAGCCTAGAAGCTGAAGTGATAGGGATAGTTCCCCTACCATGACCTTTCGATGCAGAGGATCCAGTACCTGATGCTGGAGAAGTGGCTAAAGCAGTATGTACCACTGGATAGTCTCTGATTTGATGGTCTCTGGACCCACACCTGAAGCATGCTCCAGTTAGATATTTGCACTCCCTAGGATGAATCTTACCACAATGGTCACAAGCTACAGCTATCCCACTATTTCTGTCCCAAGGTGTAATGGCTACTAAAATAGTTGGAGCTTCGCCATGTGTTGTACTTCTCTAACCTTGACCTATTGGAACTAAAGGATGGCCTTGAGGTGCTGGATGTTCCTTTGACTTCTTACTCGGTGCTCCTTTACCACTGGACTATCCCTACTTTCTCTTTTGCTGAAATCGGGACTGTCTATCAGCCTGCTCTACCTAAATAGCCTCTAACTTTATCGCTGCCTCAACTATAGCTCTCAAATTAGGATACTGCCGAGTCCCAATAATCTATCTGAGTTCTGTATACAGTTCTCTCTCAAATCTTTGACGCAGTTTTACATTTGTGGACTGACTCTCATATAGTTAGGCACTGAGGTGCTCAAACTCGCGCTCATACTCAGCCACTAACTTGCTATCCAGCTTAAGCCTCTAAAAGGCATCATGCATTGCCACTTTATACTTAGACCCAATATACTTCAACTCAAAATGAGATATGAAAAATCCCCAATTTAGCTGATCCACTAAGGTATGCCTCCTAATAGAATCCCACTAAATGAAGGCTAGTCCTTGTAACAATGCAACTATGCCCTCTAGCTTTTTTTCTATTATGTTATTTGTGATTTCAAACAATATTTTTATTTTGAATAGCCAATCTTCTGACTATGCTGATGTCAGAGAATCTCGCCCAGAAAAGTCCTCAGCCCCAAGCCTTTTCAACTGCTCCAAAATAGGATTTCTTCTGGATGGAGCTGACTGAACCTGTACAGCTGCCTGATAGGATTGAGCCTTACCTGTCTACAATCGCTACTGAATATAGTTGGCCATGTTAGTGGTTGTGCCCTAGGCCAAACATTAGGGCCTTTATGTAATGTTAAATTTCATTTTATAAAATTGGGTTTTCTTTATGTTATTGTATTGTAGGCATGTTACATTATAATAATATTTGTAAATAACAATTTAATGTTATTTTGACTATCCCTAGTTATTTATTGTTAAATGATTGATGATAAATAAAGACTAGTATAAGTTTAATTGATGATCATGGGATGATTATATATGATGATATGAATTAATCTTATAAGTACTTGTTAGGGAACAAAGTACTGGATAGACCCGCAATGAGACACTACATGGGTCAATGTCATTAGTGATCTCACAATAGTTATGTTATTAATCCTTAGACCTGAGATTATCATAGTATCCTACATGACGAACATTATGTTTTGACACAATCAAACATTATCTTTAATCGGATAATTATAAAGATTATGATTGGACATAATGAGAATCATGTAGAGGATAGTGAATAATCAAGAAGGAATTTGTCCCTCTCTTATGAGAGAGATATCTGTCGGGCCCCTCGATAAGTAGGACTGAGAAATGCATGGCCGTGCTCAAATGAATTGATGGAGTGATCAATATCATTTGATATTATCAGTCTACTTAGTGATCGGGAAATTATATGTTTGGACTATATAAGTTTGACATGGACCATGACTTATGTTCAAACAAGATATCGTGTGACAAAGGAATTATAACATGTTCTATTAGGTTAAAATCGAATTATCGATATTCATATTATTTGGGTAGTCATAATGTCTTGCTAGAGGCCACTTATGACTTGTGGGCCCGTGATGGGATTGAGACCCACTGCCAATATAATATGAACCTATTGGGTCGCACACATAGAATGTAATGAATAGACTAAGGGTTAATTCGGGCATTTCGAATTTTATTTTGTGAAAAATTAAAATTCGAAATAAACAAAAAAAAATGATGATAATGATAATATTTAAGATAAATATTATCATTACATTATTATTATTATTTTTAAGATAAGAAATAAGGTATTTCTTATTTTAAAATGGAATGATGATAATAATAATATTTAAGATAAATATTATTATTGTTATTATAATTATCGTTTTAGGTAAGAAATAAGATTTTTCTTATTTTAAAACGAGCCCTATGTTTTCTCTCTCTTAATTAGGGTTAGGTTAGTTGTATATATATATATGGTATGTATATATAAAACCTGGATTTAAGCAAAAAGGACCTAGCCGCCACTTAAGAAAAAAAAGCAAAAAGAAAATCGTTTTCTTGTGTGATTCTAGAGAGAGAATAAAAAAAACCCTAGCCGCCAGGAAGGGAGCTAGCACCCCGGGCGATTCTGTTCGTTGCTTTCGCGTGTGGATACTGGTAGAGGGTGTCATTTCGCGTGAGATCGCACCTACAATTCGATTTATCTGCGCTACAAGAGGTTGGTAATCGTTACACTTCTCCTTTTATTGAATCAATTGGATCGCTTGGATCCGTGGTGGGTTTCCATTGTTCCGCTGCGATATTTTATTTACTGTTTCGAAACCCAACAGGCCATGAGATTAAGGAAGTCCAGCTATGGAGGCAGAGGTGGCACTGCTAGAGATAAAGCCTGCTGCTGTGGGGCCTCCTGCTGTCCATTACGTATCGATGTCTCACTCTCTCCATCCCCCACCTGTCTATCATGCTCAAAAGATATCTTTTCACTATAAAATAGAAAGAAGCAAGTACACATTAGATTTTCATAACACTTTTTTACTAATAATTGGCATGTATATATAGAAAAATCATTCACTTATTCCCACTCCGATCTTAGAACTGCTTAAACCATTGCTTTGATACCAAAAAATGTAATACCCTTACTGTAACAGTCTTTTCGATTTAAGCGTTTGACCAAATTTTTTTTCTTTCTTAACTTAAAATTCATAACCTTAACCCTTACTTATTCATTAACCAATAGTGCTTATCCAATATTCATATTTAAAAGTTCACCTTATCGATGACCTATAACTATCAAATTTTACTATTTATTTTGCAAAAATTATGTAATATAATGGCTATATACTGAACTAACCTCATGAAAAATAAACAATAGCCACAGTCCCTCGGGGGCACAACAGTTTCTAACCAAAATATGCATCTCATACATACATTCTCCAATACATCTCATCCATACACAAAATATCCACTACTAGCCAAATCCATATACAGTTATACAATCCAAGTACTATTACAAATTCAGTTTAAAACTTCAAATATTTACAGTAATATAAATGCCAAAACAAAAATATAGCTTCAGTTCTTCAAATTCTCCAACCCCTATGTATTTTTGCTCCTGATCACATTCAGTACCTGCATGTAGTAAATTCTATGTGCTGAACATTAAATATGTCTAGTGGTGATTAAAAATCATAATATTTTTCAAAACAAGCATAATTGCACCAAAAGTGCAAAATTTTAAATTTTTTTATTTAAAAGCATTCTTGCTTTATTGTTAGTAGTCTTTTCACTTAATATTAAAATTTTGGTAAATTTTTCACTTAAGTTTTTAATTTTTCAATTAATTACGAAAATACCCTTTTTGCAATTTAATTACAAAATTGCCATTATTTTCATTATTTTTACTTTCAATTTGACTTTGGGCATATAAAACAATTAATTGAGCTTTACTTTATCCTTTTTACATAAAATTACATTTTAGTGCTTGAACTTTACAAAACTTTATTTTTGGATTATTTGAACATTAAATTACCATTTTACCCTTTTTATTATCATTTCTTAATTACTTTTACTCATTTAACACACTTTTGGAAAAATTACTGTTTTACCTCTAAACTTTTAATTTCTTTCAATTAGGTTCTTTTTCACTTTTAACTTCATTTTTACGTATCTATTACATCTTTTTAACTTATTTTTACATTAATGCCCCTAGTACAATTCTGACAGAAATTCTCAGACCGAATATATGAGACTTGGATCCCACGGAGCCATATACAGATTGAAAAATAACTCCAAACAATCATTTCGCACAGAACAGATAATATAACATATAGATAATATGGAGATCAATTATCCTACCATAGCAAAGCAAGTTGTCATGACTTGCACCACGATATTGATATCCCTATAGCTAGTCAATTATATCCTGAACTAGATTTTGACTGCCTAACTATTGCTAAGGGCACAATTTCACTTACTTTCAAAATATTTATCAAATTTTTTATACTTTCAATAGTTCTTTCTTTTCAGATAGTCAGTCAATTTTTTTCAGTACTTTTTATGCAGTTTATGAATTAATACATTATAATTCATCATTTCTCATTAATTTATGAATTAATTTACATTAATTCAATATTTTTTTTTTACTTTATACATAACCAAAATTCTAAACAAAAATATTCAATTAATTTTATAAATTCTATAAAAATTTATGGACATCTTATTTCATGTTTATAATCATTTAAAGGCTTAAAAATATCAAAATACACATTACTTTTCCCTAAGAAAGATTTCGGCCAACATGAGAAGTCCAATATACATATTCTTTAAAATTTATTTAAGCATTCTAATAAGCTTATTTAAGGTCCAATTGCATTATTCTAATATCAATTTAAAATATTCATACATTTACTAATTTTTTTCTAAGTTACCTAAAGGGAAATCATGCTTAACAATGAAAAATAAATGGATTTAAAGCCACTAACATTTTTTCCTTGCCTAGATCTCATTTTCTTTCTCTTTGGCTTTCAAAGATTGATTTTCACCTTGTGTACCTACCATGGCTGGTTATAGAACCCATCAAAATCTTATTTTTTTTTCTTTTGCTAAATTAAACATCATAAATGAAATATAGACACCCCAAAACCATCAATAAGCATCCTTAAATTTCTCATACCTCAATTTGCCACCTTAACTTTCTCACTTGATTTTCTTAGCTTAACTTCCTCTAATAACAAGATAGAGGCTTGATTAAGTAATTAGAGAGGTAGAATAATATTTCTTATGCTTGGATTAAGAGAGAATATGAGACAAATCTTAAAAAAAAAATTGAAGAAAATAGGGTTATAGTGGTTTTGGCTTGGAGAAGGAAGAAAGAAGCTGATGGAGATGAGGTGGCTGGTCAAAAAAATCTACCTTCCATCCCTTTTATAGTGGCCTTAGTGGGTTGGGCTTTGGTCCAATCCAAATCCACTATTTAAGGCCTAATAACTGAAACCAAGCCTATTTTACCATTTTCCTTTAATTCTCTCATTTTTCAAATTCAAATCATTTTAAAAATTATTCCATCATTTTTATCAATCAAAAATAGGTTGCACATAAAATTTTAACCCAATCGGAGTCAATTACTAATCCGGTTCAATCAGATTGGTTCGATTTAACTAATATCGGTGTTACTAAAAAATTTACTTTTTTCTACCAAAATAATCTACACACCATGTATGAAATTTTTTGCAATTTTTAGATTTTATTTACTATTTTTAACAGCTCGATCAAACTATAATCAAACTAGTTAACCTAAAATCGAATTGCTCAATTTTTTGTATTTTTAACTTTTAGAAGTCTATTTGATCTCAAAATCACTTTAAATTTCAACACCGGACTATCCTGACTAATACTTTCCGATATCAAATAAAATATTTTTCACCTCCGGGTATTTTTTCAGCCCGAAAGCATTGTTCGCTATCGAAAAATATTGTTCATGACTAATCCGGTGTTGAAGCCATTACATTGTTGATCTGCCAGATGTAACTAGCAATCAGCAATCCGACTATCTTCAACGGACTAATTTCTCCTTGCCGTCTCTTGACTTAGCTGAGTCTTGTTGGCGAGCTTACTAGGGAATCGTTTTTGTTCAGTAAGTAGGAAATAGCAGTAGCTTTACATTAAGGCTTGCAAAACTTTAACATGTATTTTTTAAAGATTGGTTTTCCCTTTTTCTGGAAATTTTATCTCTGTGTGTATGTTATGTTAATATGTTCTGATCTTACTAATAGCTGCCTTTTCATAGTAAACAAGGTCAACACTGGAAACATACACGGTGAAGTCTCTCTCAGATTTGCCTGCACCATTTCGTTCAATTTTTAGTTTCAAGAATTGTCCTATTGATTTAAGTTCTTTCAATTTGATATGAACACTTGTAGTCTGGATTTTCATACAGTTGGAATTTTTTTTTATTAATCTTTATCTCATTTATCTTTAATATCCATAAGACTGCGAAGAGCTACTTGTTTTTGTCATTACATTTCCCTTAATAGGATATGGTGATTATGCTCCTAATCAAAATAGTAATTCCACCAATGTAGGCTAGAATACTCCCTATTTTCTCTCATTTCCCCTTTTTAAGATATAATTGGTAAGTCCTAATATTGCTTGAAGTCCAAATTGATATCAAATGGCCAATTCCCAAGTTTGCATGCTATTTATTTATTTTTTTCAACCAACAGTATTGAGTAATTAATATACATTGTGGTTTCATTTCTTGTGTGTGCGGATACATTAATTCACTGCAAAAGCGAATGCTTTCCTCTATGCTTTTACTCCGACATAAATATGATTATCTCTGCACCAACTGGATGTGGTTTTGTTTTTAATTGATTTTGTATTTTAAGTAAAACTTATGAGATCTGTTTCTGTAATTGAATGGCTTATTTTCGGGGGCAGAAGTTTAACGTAAATTATTTTCCAAATTGGTTAACACGTAAGATCTTTGCATTTGCTGTGTCAGATATAGTATTGATTAACATGTAATATCTTTGCCTAATGTTGGATTTGATTTTTCAAATTTATTACTGCTTCATGAAATGGTATCAATAACATGTATAATCTTGCTGGAAATTGTTTCTTAGGTGGTGTCATGATATTGGGCATGAGCAAGCTGCAAATAAACCTCTTTTAAAGACTGCATTCCAGGTATTCTCAGTAAATTTTAGAAGTGGGCAGGATACCCTTTCTGTGCGTGATCCTAAGTGGTTGGGGATGGTAAAATGAATTCTTGGATCTATCTATGTTACGTTTTTCTTTTACTAAATAATCAGCAAGAAACATTAGATATTCAAGCAAATAGGTATTTCTAATTTTAATTAATAAAGTACAAAATTAAGGTAAGTACTAAAAGAATCCATGAATTAACAAAGATTAGTTTGTTTCTCGCTGTCCTTTGTTTAAGAAATTGCATATGCCCTTTGTTTTTCCTTTAGATATATATATTCTCGAAAAATTGAAAATGTTGATTTTGCTGGGAAATTTGAAATGCCGCCTCAACCGGGGAATCAAATTAAAATCTCTCCTAATTCCATTCAATCCATAAATACTTCCTTCTGCTTAATTAATTACTACCCCTTTTGAAATTTATGTTCCCACTTGCACCTCACTAACCTTTCATTTTCCTTTCATTATTTAATTTACATATAGTTAATGTTAATCCTACCTGAGTTACATTTAATTAGATGTATGGAATTTAAACTCAAATTAAATTATTTTGAAATTTTTAGAAAAACAAAAAGTAATAATTGTACTATTTTCGTTCTTTTTTATCAGTTACTTTTATTGTTTTCACTAGAATTAAGAAATAATAAATAGATTTAAATTTAGTATTAAATTACGTGATTAAAACTAAATTGTCAAATCTCATTGATTCTAATTTTATTGGGAAAGAAAAATAAATTGAAAAAACAAATTAAATTATATTGAAAGTCTAAAAGTGACAGATAAATAGAATTTAAATTTTACTCTAAAGTGACAAATAAAAAAGAACGGAGGGAGTACTAGGCTGATGCCCAGCAATTAGATAGTGGTATGGACAATGAAAGTTTTAAAGCAGTTTTAACCCGTAATTAGTTTACTATTCTCTCTCTCGTATCATAGAATGAAACTAAATAATCAAAGCATTAATGTGAGATTGTGATTTATTTAATTACTTCGCATTTAGTAATGGTTTTTTAACCAAATTTTTATTAGTTTGATTATTTAATAAAGATAATGAATGGAATATTTTGTCTATGTATTTTAAGATAACAGCGATGTTTTGAATTGAAGTTTAAATGCATTTATTTGTATTAAATAAAATAAAATAAAATCCAATATATTATATTACATGCATATGTCCTTTGTTTTTCCTTTAAAAATATATATTCTTACATGGAATTATTTAAAACTTTTAATTTAAAAGTGTGTTATGTATGAATAGCTATAGTGCTAATAAATCTATATGTGGATGGAGCATGTTTGGTCAATGTTTTGGTTAGTCTTGCATTTAGCTACTAAACTCAAGTTAAATATCTTATGCAATTCCTTTTTAAGCTAATTATATATATTAGGTATATATTGCTTCAGACTTGTTGTAAATGGGACGTATTTCTGATATTTTGGATAAGTTGAAGAAACCTGAAGATAAGAAGATTATAGAGTCAAATTCTCAGGATTCATCAAATATGAGAAGGAAGAAAAGGGATAATAATAAAGCAAAATCTAATAAACAGTTGAAGAATGAAATTTTACCTCGTAAAAAAAAATCTTACAAGATGAAAATTTGGAGAGAAGTTCTAAGAAATTAAAGATTATATCCAAGGAGCATAAAAACTTAATGGTACATTTATAATTTATTTTTTTATTTTTTATTTTGATTTTTTTACTTTTATTCAAGTTATTTGAGCAACAATTTCTTAAAATACAGTTATTTTAAAGGTATAGAATTGTTATAGATCTGAAAATTCTGATCTCTAAAATTTGGTATATGAACTGCTATACCTGGTATACCATGTAGTATATCTAATTACAAATTGAAAATCATATGATGTAAATTGTTATACCAGCAAGTATATTTGATATACTAACCGATATGCCAAATTTCAAAATGAAAATTATCTTTTGAAATTTGGTATATCATGTGGTATACCTAATTAAAAATTGAAAATCATACGCTGTAAATTGGTATACAAGCTAGTATATCAAATTTTAAAATGAAAATTATCTTTTGAAATTTGATATATCAGTTGGTATACCTGATATACCATGCTAGTATACCTAATTACAGATTGAAAATCATATATTATAAGTTGGTATACCAGCCAGTATATCAAATTTTAGAATGAAAATTATTTTCTGGAATTTTGTATACTGTATTACAGATTGAAAATTATATGCTGTAATTTGGTATACCAGCCGATATACCTGGTATACCGGAGTATACCTAATATACCAGTCGGTATATCAAATTTCAGAATAACAATTATTTTCTAAATTAATTAATATAATATATAATATCTACAAATTTATACCAAAAATATCTAATATTTCTTAATTAATGTGAATCATTTTCTTATTGACTTGTGGCTTTTTTTCATTGGATTTTTTTTTCAGGTTAAGGATAGATACCAGCATCATTGGGCTCCTTCATGGCTACGCAGAAGTCCTGAAGAGGGCTTGGATGGTAGGCATTGACCAATATGGAAGCCAAAGCTAATATGGCTAAAGAAACAACAAATTTTAACAGCTTTCGTTATTAATTCTTTTTAGTTCCTATGAAAGAAGAGGTTGTTTCAATTAAGCTTACTATTTCTAAAGTTGTGAGAGGCCATGAATGTGTGCATTACATTTTATAGCTGAAAAATCTTTGAATTATTCAATAAATCGATGGAAACGTTCCTTACTACCATGCTTATGTTTTCTTCATTTCACCTACTAACTAATCATTATTTTATTGATTATATTGAATTACATGAAAATCTAAATAATCTTTCTTTGATTTTCTTCTTCCATTGCTTACCTCGGTCTCATATGAAATTGGTCATACCTTCTTAATTTCTTTATCTTTGCATTATTTTTCATTATTGAGTTGTTTACGTTTTTTGCATGAATTTAAAGGGCTTGCATATCCAATCAAGATTGATTTATCATCTAATTTACATGAATTTGGTAAATGGACCATCTTTGAGTAAACCAGTAGCCCTACGCGGGTGATATAAAAATTCTCACACTGTCATAGCCATGCCAAATGATAAAAAATTAGCAAAATACAATATAAATAAAATTCACTAGAAATTAATTAGGGTTAATTACAAAAAAAAAATCCAAACTATAAAGTATTTTTCAATGTTTGTACTAAACTTCATTTCGTTACAATTTAAACACTAAACTTTCAAATACTTTTTAATGTTGGAACTCTGTCAATATTTCTGTTAGTTTAAACGAAAGTAGCTGATGTGGACGCCTATGTGGACTTAGTGATGGTAATTTCCATCGCTATTCCGTCGCAAAAAATAATTAAGCTGCCACATCAAGTTTGTGTTACCCAGCAAATTAGCGACGAAAATTTTGATCGCTACTCCATCGCTAATGAAAGAGTTTGGGATACACCCATTACTTACGAGATGATAAATTGGCCCTAATATAATAGAAATAATATCGGAACAAGAAATAATTTATATGAAATTAGTTTCATATTGGTTTTTTCCTTAATTAGGGAATCTACCATTTATGTGTGCATTAATATGGGCAGTTACATATTAATTTCGTAACTGTCATATTTATTATTTCCTTATTAATATTGTAACTGTCAATTTAATTCATCATTATTAAGGAAATTAAGTATTCCTTAATTAGAGCCCTATATAAGGGCTTAGTTTCTTCATTTGAAAGAGAGGAGAAAGTTAGAGATACCAAAACTCTATCGGTTTGTCTCCTCGCGTATTCTCTTTATCTAAAGGCGCTTTTAGTTCGTGGATCTATGCTTTCATCCCATAGTTCATGACACGTGGATGATAGGCTTTGCCGGTAATGTAAAACAATCGATTTTCACTTTCGCTTCAACGATCTGCCCTTCGAGAGATATTTATATCTACTTCTCGCAATATATCATCATGATATATATAATTTCTTTCATTGGTATCATAGCCTATATTTTTGCGTTCCTGCATGTCTATAATAGAGATCTGATTTTTTGCGAAAATTCAGATATGTTTATAGGGTGAATTGATGTGTATATTAGATATGTTCTATATGTAATTTTTTTAAATTCTGGTCTGAATTTTTTTTGTGATTTTTGGACACCGAAATTAAATAATTATTTAAAAAATCTATAATTAAAATTTTGAGTGAAATTTTTTTTATTTTTGACCATACCATTAGACTTAAGGACCTCGAAAACTCCATCCTAAAAAAAATTCGACCGCTTGAAACCACCGAGAAGGCGGCGCGTGGCTTGCACGTGCCACCATTGTGCTGGGCACATGCCAGAGGGTGCATCTCCAGCAAGCGCCTAGCCACACGCGCTGAGTGAAACGTCACTCAACCACGTGGCCCAATGGGAAAGCAACACGTGGCGTTATGGTGAAGCACCATGTGTCAGTTGACGTGTCAATGGGGTCCACATGATGCCACGTGGACCAACAACATGATGACACATGTCACCACATGGCAGCCTGTGTGGCTGACATGTGGCATGGGTCCTGCCACGTGGCATGGCGTGTCATGCCACCTAACGTCTATGTGGCAGCCTGCGGTGCTGATACGTGGCTTGTTGGGGCTGACACGTGGCTTATTGAGGCATGCCATGTGTCGACATATGGGCCAATGACTGGCTGACACGTGGTAGACCGTAGTCATGCCACATGTCAATTTTGTTAGTCTAGTTGGTGCCACATAGGATCCAAGTGGTCCAGTCAGTAACTGCCATGTGGCAGTGGGGTTATGCCAGTCAGAGCCATATGGCCCAATCAGGACGCGCCACGTGGTAGAGTGCCTTAGCTGGCACGTGAGGTCTACCCTCGCCGGCGCATGATGGCACATATGGCCTCCTCCGACCTCCAAATCAACTCAAGTCTTTTAATCTATTTTTCTCAATTTTTCTACTTTTTTAGAAAATTTTTTGAGGACCAAAAATATTTTTTGGATTTTATTCCTATAAAAATTATTTTAAAATTGATAAAAATTGAGAAAATTATTTTTCCTGTCTTCTTAAATTTTCAAATTTGTTTGAAAATTATATTTTATGGATATCGCTTTATTTATTGATTGAAATGAGTTTCAATCATATGTGTGTTTGTACATGAGTGTATTGACTATTTATATTATGTTATGAGTAACATTTTATTTTTATCTTTTGGGTTGAAATGAGTTTCAATCATACATGTTTGTGCATTAGTATACTTACTATTTAATTTTCTATTATCTGTGATAGAAATGGTGAAGATAAGGACTTCAGATGTCCATAAATTCCTCAAGGAATTGTAGAAACTGAAGCAAAAGTGCAAACGGTTTTCAAAATGAGGATGCATAAGAAGGTTCGAGCTTATGACATTGATGCAATAGTGCATCATATTCTATGTATGCATGAAAAGATGTAAGAGTGCATTTGGGCCGATGGCCTAGACCGAGGAGGTGTTGATAGGACCTTATTTAAGGTGATGAAAGACTCTTTTGATTGCCATCCAGATATGAGAAACTGGTTGGTTGATGCCTGAATTAAGGAAAAAGGAATTTATAAGAAAATCATTATCCAGTTTTTGTATTTTATGACCAAAAGAGGAGTATTGAGAAGCAACATTAAATCTGAGATGGTACTCAGAAGCGAAAGTTGTGTGTATCGTCCATGGCTTCATCATTGATTTTATAGCATACCTCTCGATTTGTTCGAAAGGGTCGAGAAATCATTTCCAGTGACGAGACTAGTTTTGTCACATTTTAAGTTCCCTGAGTTATTGACATGAGTGTCAAGTTATTAATGGTTAACGGATTTGTGGTTAGGATTTATGTTTCTTATTACTAGATTAAAGACAAATGTGTTTTTATCTTGTTTTAAATGTTTTCTCTTTTTGAGATTGTTAGATATTTAATGGTTGATTAAATAAATGAGTTTATTTATCTTTTGGATATTTTATTGGCATTTAACATTTATTATGAATGTGTTTATTTTATTGTTAATTGCTTAGCAATATTTTATAAGTAAAATGATTACATGATAATTGAGTTAAGACTAAGATTATTTTATGTATAATATCCTACATTAAGTTTAAGAAATTAATGCCCAACAATCGACATTTACTATGCATGAAATTTTAACCAGTAAGGTTAGACATTAGGACTTAGAAGGTAATTGGAAACTTTAAGTAACCTTTTCGAATTTAGGCCTAATAGACAACTTTATTAGGTTAATTTTTTCATATGCATAGTAAATAGCATGTATTGCTTGATCTCCTTAATATTGTGCAATAATTACTCCATTAGTTATCAGAGGATCCAAATGAAATATGTACATCCAATATGTGCTTGAAGAGCAAGAGGTTTTAGAAACCTTAAGTTTGATTATGATTGAATCTAAGCATGGCACCATAGTCTAGAATAAGCAGGATCGAGATGTATATGTAGCATGGAAAAGAGATGTTCCACTGCTCATACCATATTGCTAAGTGCAAATGGATGATGATATTGCTAAGCAAATTTTGCAAGTGTCAAAATGCAATGGATTTATGGATCGCTTTGCAGAAAAATTCGGGGATATGTTTCTGACTCAGTTTCGATCATTAGAGATCAAATTTTGATACTAATAAGAAGAGTCTGATCATATAATGCAGAAACATCTAAGAGATGGATAAGATGATATGTGAGCTTAGTGAATCTGATCATAAAATGATCGATGAGCAATAGGTCCAAGTTATTATTCATTCTTTACCCTAAAGTTGGGAGCATATGAAGATGCAACTAACTCATATAGACAAGATTAAGACATTTAGGAATGTCACTTGTCATTTTGAGCTTGAAAAGGACTGTATGGCAGTGATTAAGATCAATGTCGTAGTGTTCGTGGCACAGTTCTGTTCTAGTAGAATAAGTTCTAACCAGAACAAGAATAGAAGCTTTAGTGGTAAGGGTAAAGGAAAGGCTTGAGAGTCTAAAAGGCAAAAGATAAAATAGAATCACATAAGGTCAAAAGGTAATAAAAGAATAAATATTTTAAGAGTGAAATATTTCTTCAACTGCCAATAAAAGGATCACTGTGTAAGAGACTTTAATGTGTCCTAATAGGTACATTATCTTGACTTATGAGTGAGTGATATCTGTGTATCTAGTCATGTCTTTTTACTAAAATTCATCCTTTGTGGATGATAGATCCAAAAGTAATGGACTTTGTGACAAAAAGAATCAAGATTTTTTTGTCTGGTTAGTTTCTATTTTTGCTTTAATGAAACTAGGTTTCATTTACATTTTAAGGATAACAACGCACGCTTATGTTTAGATGATGTTTAATGTGGTTCTGGCTTTGTTTTGAACATTTTCATTATTATGGATATTGATCCTGATTATAGAATACTACTAGTTTTTCGTTAATTTCTTCTTCTATTTCATATTATTATGAGAACAATGTGAAACTATGGCATGCTAGATAATACCACATTGGCCAAAACTGAATGAGTCAGTTAGCCAAAGTAGGATTGATCGGTGATTTGAATAAGCTTGAATTACCTACCTAGCATTGCCCGAAAAGAAAACTAGTAAGGAAACCATTCAAAAGACGGGAACTATGATCAAAACTCCATTGCAATTTATCCATTTAGATGTCTGTGATTTAATGAATGTTAGGGCAAGGCATGGGGCCTATTATTATTCATCACTAATATAGATAACTATATTAGGTATGGTCATGTCCATTTGATTTCTCACAAGTCTGAAGCATATAGTTGCTTTAAAACTTTTATAAATCTTGTTGAGAATCAATTAGACAAGAAAATTAAAGCTTTAAAAACCGACCGTGGTCGAGGATATCTTTCTGATGAATTTAAAGCTTTATGTGATGAAAAAGGGAGTGGACATCGGTTGTCTATTCCTCGAACTCCATGATAAAAATGGTGTTATAAACGGTGTGCCCTCCAAGTTTGTTGCTTCCACTTATTATGAGTTATAGACTGGTCGGTAATTTGACTTGAGACATTGATGACCTTAGGGTCATGTTGCTTATGTCCATATACCTCAAATAAATTTTGTAAATTCGGACCATGAGGTTAAAAAGAGTATTTTTGTGTGATATTCTGATGTATCAAAAGGATACGTGTTTATGGGTGAACAAGCAAATGGCTCGGTAACAAAATCTGAATCACGAGACATCATATTTTTTGGAAAATAAGTTTCCTAAGTTGGACGAAGTAAGTTGAGACTTTACTTTTATAAAACTCAAAAAGATGAACTAACCGAATCTCTCCATTCGAGTGGGAGAAAAATTAAAGAAGAAGGTCAAGACTCTCTTTTCAACGGTTTGGATGTTTGGGATCCATCCTCCAGTGGGAAGATGAGCATGTCTAACTTCAGTAGGAGCATGGATATTCAGGATCTTTATTTGAGTGGGAGCGTAGAGCTTAATTTCAGTTGGAGCATTCCGAACTATAATGAATATATGAGATATGTTTATCAAGAATTGGAATTACAAAAAATCTAAAAGGAAAAGTGTTTCATGTCGATGATTTTTTGTAATGGGCTCAACACCGGTCTGGCCGTGAACAGTAAATTCCGATGGTAAATAGTGCACCCGGGCCGTAAAACGGATCCGAAAGTGAAAAATATTTTATTTGACCATCGGGAAGTATTGGTCATGGTGAGTCTGGGGTTGAAATTTGAAGTGAAATCGAGGTCAAATAGACCTCCGAAAGTCGAAAATACGAAAAAGGTAGCTAGTCAATTTCCTTGGTAGGGAATGTGACTTGATTTTGCATAAATTTTTAAAAATATCAAATGAACTCCAAAAATTTCCATATTTTGCAGATCTTAATAAAATTTCATGTAGAATATTTTGGTATAAAGAAATGAATTTTTCGGCGATGTCGACAGTTGTCGAATCGAACCAATTCGGTTGAATCGGACCAGTAACGGACTCCGATTGAGCCGAAATTTTGTGTACTACCTAATTTGGATGTGATAAGAATTATGGAATTAAAATTGGAGTGATTTGGAGTGAGAAAATGGGAGAAATAATTTTGGGCTTTAAATTAGGTGTTAATGGGCTTTAACTAATTAACTAAGCCCATTAACCCAATTCAAGCCCACAAAGCCCAAAACCCAGCCTATATAAAGAGGAAAATTTTTGGAACCAGCCAGCACAGCCTCTTCTTCCTCCTCTCTTCCTCTTGGCCGAATACTTCTCCACCATTGTTGTTGGATTTTTTCTTCATTTTTCTCTCCATTTCACACCAAATCAAGCCACCTAATAATAATTTCTGCCTGTCTAGTTAAGTGTTGTGACCTCCTCTCTTCAAATCAAGGAAGTAAATCAAGAAAAATAAGGAGAGAGAGTTTAGGGTTTCATTTGAGGTAAGTGAAACCAATGGGTTAAAAATTTTTCTAAGGTGCCTACTTATGTTTTTGGGTGCCTAGAGTTCAATTATGATGTTATTTTTAGCATTTGAGGTTGAAAAATTAGAGTTCTAATGGCTTGAAAATTCGGCTTCCATAGGGAATCAAGGAGACTTGCAAGATTCCAAGGCTAAAGGCAAGAAAAAGGAAGCTTAGGCATTCTAGAACAAGAAAATAAGGTTAGTGACTAATAAATCTTAGTAATTTCTTTGATTTCAATTAAGTACCCTTTATGTAAGTTAGGGTTTATGTGATAAAATGATGATTTAATTGAAATTAATGATGAAATAGTATATCTAGACCTTGAATAAGCATGTTAAAATGATTAAATGATTTATTGAATGATGATATGGTATACTTACCTTGATGGCCGAATTATACCTTAAAAAAAACCTAAGTATATTTTGTGAATTTTGATGAATTTAAGCTTTTAAATGATACTAGAAATGAAATAATATGCTTAGAAATTTTTATGGAATTTATTGAAATTAAATGAATATTTTAGAGAATATTTTCAATTATGTAAGTAATGAAAATATGGCATTTATATGAAATAAAATGCAAATTGATGAGAAAGTGAATGATTTTGGTGAATTATGGTAGAATAATTCACAATCTATGTGAAAGAATGGAAAGAAATGACTACGAGTAATTTCGAGTAATGAAATAATGAAAAAAATTTAAGTTTGATTGAAATTTTGATGAAATTGTGCCCTTAGAATTAGTCTGGCAGTAAAAGCCTAGCTCAGGATATAATTGGCTAGCCATAGGGACATCTGTACCGCTGTGCAAGTCACGGTGACTTGCTTAGTTATGGTAGGATCACTGATCGCCATAGCTTCTGTTTGTACCTGGTATCTGCTACGTGGAAAAATGATCGCTGAGATCATTTTTCAGTCTATATGTGGCCCATGGAGGTCCACGTCCCAAGTATCCAGTCTGAGAATTTCTGTCGGCACTGTACTAGGGGCATAAAATGAAATAAAAGTGAAAATAAGTTAAAAGATATGAAAAGAATAATGAAAATGAAGTTTAAAGTGAAAAAAGGACTTAAATGAAAGAAAATGAAAGTTTAGGGGCAAAATGATAATTTTGCCAAAATGGGTAATTAATAGGTAAAAATAAATGAGAAATGATTAACAAGGGCAAAATAGTAATTTTGGAGACCTAACAGTGTCAAAAAGATGAAATTTTATTGTACAGGGACTAAACCGTAATTTTACCCAAAAGTAGTGAAATAAGGAATAAGTGATGAATAATGATGAAACTAATGTAAAGGAAATGAAAGTAAATGACTATAATGGCAAAATTATAAATATTAGACAAAAAGGACATTTTTGGAATTTAGCACAATTTTGAGGACTAAAAAGGAAAATTAGTCAACCGTTATGAAATAAATGAGAATAAGTGTAAATAATGTGAAAAACTACTGTTTCCACTTGAACGCAATGAAAAATGTTTAATTGTACTTATTTAGAAACTAATTGATGGAATAAAGTATATTAAGAAATAAATATTGCAAAGAAAGTATTAGGATTGTTAGACACCACTGGGCATAGTTTATGCTCAGCATGTAGTTTTTACTGCATGCAGGTACAGCGCTGGAGGAGCAGTGATGCACAAAATGAAGGACAAGAAATTTTGTTATTATGTAAATTATGTAAACTTTGGCATGTATATAAATGATTAATATGTATAAATATTTGGATATGTAGAGATATATAAACATATATGTGTGTGATTGTGATGATGAGATGTTTTGATTTATTGGATGCTTGATGGAGATTTTGGAATAAGGGAATGATTGTTATAGAAGTGTTGTGCCTCTGAGAGGCTGTGTGTTGTCTGATTTTTCAGGAGGCTAGACAAATACAGCCGTTATACTGCCGAAATTTTATTAAGTGAATAGTAACCCGGGACAGTTATAGGTCATTGAGTACCTAAATAATCGGTAATATCGACTTTTGATATAAAGTAAATGCTAATTAAAAGAAAAAAAATTTTCGGTTTACGTGCACTGTTCCGTATAATCGGAGTGATAAGGGTGTTACATTTTTTAATTATCCCATAAGAATGCCTAGCAAAAGATAAATGGATTAAGGTAATGGAAGAAGAAATGACTTCTATAAGATCGAACTATGTTTAGGAACTGGTTGATTTACCTGAAGGACACAAACCAATTGGGAATAAGTGGGTTCTCAAAATAAAGCAAAAAGTTGATGGTAGTATTGAAAGATACAAGGCTCGGCTAGTTGCTAAGGGATTTACACAATAGAAAGGAATTGACTGTGAGAAGACTTTTTCACCTGTTGTTAGATTTACATCAATAAGGTTAATTCTAGCCTTGACAGCTAGTTTGGACCTAGAGCTACATCAAATGGATGTAAAGACTGCTTTTTTCATTAAAAAAAGGCAGTAAACATAAGGTTTGCCAATTGATGAGATCGATCTATAGCCTAAAGTAGTCTTCGAGACAATGGTATTTGAGATTTCATAAAGCAATCATGTCAAATGAGTTCAACATGATTGATGAAGACCATTGTGTTTATCACAAAAGCTCTAAAGACAAATTTGTCATTTTGACTTGGTATGTAGACGACATACTGATACTAGAAAATGACATAAAGTACATAAATCTTATCAAAGATTGGTTGCGATCCAACTTTGAGCTGAAAAATATGGGTCAAGCAGATTATATCCTTGGAGTTAAGATTTCAAGGGATCGCTTAAGAAGATTATTGTCATTGTCTCAAGAGACATACATTAACAAAGTTCTTGAACGATTTAATATGTAAAATTGTAAACCCATTGACAACCCCATTACTAAGAATCAGTTTCTTAACAAAAGTATGTATCCTAAGACAAATGAGTAGATTGAACATATGAGGAATGTTCAGTATGCCAGTGCCATGGGTAGTCTAATATACACAATATTGTGTACCAAACTTGATATATGCTATGTTGTGGGCATAGTAAATAGATACCAGTCTAACCCAGATAAAGCACATTGAAAAGCAGTAACATGAATACTTATACCTCAAAGGTACTGCAGCTTATTCTCTCTATTTTTAATGAAATAATCTGCAATTGAGAGAATATTCAGATGTTGATTGGGAATGTAATGTGGATGAGTGGAAATTCAGTTCAGATTATGTATTCTTGCTTGGCAAGGGTGCCATTTAGTAGAGTAGCAAGAAACAAATCTTTGTAGCCTATCAACATTGAAAGTTGAATTTGTTGTTTTATCAGCTGCAATACAAGAGGCATTTTTTGTTGAAACGGTTTGTAAACAATTTGGCATTAATTGCCTTAGAGAAACTAGTGACAATCTATGGTGACAGTCAGTCGTTGATGGATGTATCAACATTAAGTATCAATAAATTGAAGATATTATTGTACTAGGAGAACTGAACTTATAGTATATTTTCTCCTGGATGTGATTACAGATCTATTAACAAAACCTGTATTGAGAGATGTATTTTAAGAAACACATTAGATCTCAAACATGATTGTACTGTTTATGTGATTCCTTAACATTATTATTTATGAATAATAATAATGTTCATTATTTGACAATACATGAGTGTGAATGTTTATATGTGTACATTTATTGTTATTTATTATATGATTAAGCATATCAGATAGAGAAGTAGCCTATTCACATGGGTATTTACCTTAGTTTTGATAATGAGTTGACAAAAACTAAGATGAGGCGATATTTGAACATGAAGTGAATTTCGAGAACCTGTTCAAAATAAAAGTGCCATCCTGCAAAAATTACAAGATAAGTCTTGTTAAAGGTGCAAAATAAAGACATACATGAGATTGTATGCTTTGAATTGAGATCTAAATTGGATTAAGTGTAATCTTATGATAAGTTAAACGTAACTATCATGTACTGTCTTAAAAGCCAGAAGTAGTTCTAAAGTGGAAGAACTAAAGTTGAATGCTTCGGTGCATTACAACCTTATGCTTCTGTATGGTGTTAAATAATGATAAGATATGCTTTCCTTTAAGGGAAAGAAAATAATACCATAACACATATATCATACCATGTGTGCTTAAGTTGACCAAGGGAAGAAAATTTTATGTGAATGATCCCAAATTTTTCCTAGTGAGAGACCCTAATTTTTCGACCCTCGGGACTCTTAACATATACCTGAAGTATAGTTTAGTGTGGCTAGCTTAGTTAGTCTCCAAAGGGTTATGGAAAAATTTCGACCCGATGGATCTAACTAGAAAAGCGAGTTGGACTATAATGCAAGGTATATAGAAAAAGGAAAATATATTTTTCGATCACATTCGGTAGTTTCATGGTTCACCGGTATACTTATTGTAGTCTTTATAAGTAAAGACACAATAGTGAACACGAAAATTGTTTTTATGAGATCATGAGATAAAACAACGAATGTGAGAAAACTATCTAGGGTTTGGCATACAATTATGAGAATATCTTATTTCTCGAGACGCTATATATCCCTAATAGGTGTATAGCATTAGTGTTCTCGACGTATGCTGATCATACAAACTATTTGTTTGTATGATAGGAGAGAATGACTGAAAATTGTTTCGTCATGTGCGAGTGGGAGATAAAGGAGTTTGGGATATGCCCATGACTCACGAGATGATAAATTGACCCCGATATAATAGAGATAATATCAGAACAAGAAATAATTTATATGAAATTAGTTTCATATTGGTTTTTCCCTTAATTAGGGAATCTATCATTTATGTGTGCATTAATATGGGCAATTACATATTAATTTCGTAACTGCCATATTTATTATTTTCTTATTAATATTGTAACTGCCAATTTAATTTATCATTATTAAGGAAATTAAGTATTCCTTTATTAGAGCCCTATATAAGGGCTTAGTTTTTTCATTTGAAAGAGAGGAGAAAATTAGAGATACCGAAACTCTGTCGGTTTGTCTTCTCACATATTCTCTTTGTCTAAAGGGGCTTTTAGTTCATGGATCTATACTTTCATCCCGTAGTTCATGACACGTGGGTGATAGGCTTTGCCGGTAACGTGAAACAATCGATTTTCGCTTTCGCTTCAACGAGCTGCTCTTCAAAAGGTATTTATGTCTACTTCTCGCAATATATCG
Source organism: Excoecaria agallocha (assembly GCA_037975025.1). Classification (NCBI taxonomy): domain Eukaryota; kingdom Viridiplantae; phylum Streptophyta; class Magnoliopsida; order Malpighiales; family Euphorbiaceae; genus Excoecaria; species Excoecaria agallocha. The sequence continues at coordinate 74,466,392 of CM075808.1, forward strand.
TGATATATATAATTTCTTTCAGCTAAAAATATTTAATTTTTTAATTTAATTAATAAAATTTATAATTAATTTATAATTATAGTTTATAAATAAATTAAATTATTTAATATTATCTTTATTTATATTTTCTTAAAAAATTAATTATAAAGATGATGAAAAATAGAAAAAAATATTTAAGTTAATAAATTTTCTCTATTTTAAAAATTAAGGGCAAAAAATAAAAATAAAATAAAATTTCATTGATATTCTTTTTGGTATATAAAAAGGTAGAAAAACCCATGAAACTACCTACTATCTATTCTGACTAAATCGTGCAAGGGACAAATTACCTATTTAAAAGATCGTTGGACAAATGTCTCTATTTTGAAAAATTTAAGATAAAAATAACCAAAAAATAATAATATTTTTTAGCCACGCTAGAAAAAGTTAAGAGTGGCAAAATATAACTTTTACACAATATATAAATAATGCCAACAATGATTATTCGCTCATCTTTTTTAATTGTATAGCTTGATGCATAAATTCATCCCACATAATTAAGAAATTTTATTATAATTTACAGTTTGGCAATAAAAGAAAATAGCAAAATTAGTTTAAAAGGAAAATTTTATTTCAATTAATATTCTCCTATTATTTATATTTATGTTATTTATAATTTTCCTTCCCTCTAGTTAACAAATTGGTTAAGAGTAGCCTAACGATTAATAGTACGTTTTAGTTTTTAATCATGATAGAATTATAAAATCTAATTTAATTAGGTTATATTCCAACATTTTCAAACTTATAAAAATTGGTTAATAGTAACTTCAAAATTTTTTTCTGTTTTTCATCATCTTTATAATTAAATTTTTAAGAAAATATAAATAAAGATAATATTAAATAATTTAATTTATTTATAGATTATAATTATAAATTAATTATAAATTTGATTAATTAAATTATAAAAATTTAAATATTTTTAGTGATGGAAATTTTCGTCGCTAATTTTCTAGGAAACACAAGTCTGATGTGGTAGCTTAATTATTTTTTGCGATGGAATAGCGACGGAAATGAAACGTGGATGTCCACATCAGCTGCTTCCGTTTAAACTAATTAAAATATTGACGGAGTTCCAACATTGAAAAGTATTTGAAAGTTCAGTGCTCGAATTATAACGAAATGAAATTTAGTACAAATATTAAAAAGTACCCTATAGTTGGGGCCTTTTCTTGTAATTAATCCTTATATATATTAGGTATATATTGCTTCAAACTTGTTGTAAATGGGACATACTTTTGGGCAAGCTGAAGAAACCTAAAGATAAGAAGATTATGGAGTCAAATTCTCAGGATTCATCAAATATGAAAAGAAAGAAAAGGGATAATAATAAACCAAAATCTTGTAAACAGTTGAAGAAGGGGACTTCACCTGGTAAAAGAAAAATCTTACAAGATGAAAATTTGGAGAGAAGTTCTAAGAAATTAAAGATTATATCCAAGGAGCAGAAAAACTTAAAGGTACATTTATAATTTATGTTTTTATTTTTGATTTTGATTTTGATTTTTTACTTTTATTCAAGTTATTTGAGCAAAAATTTCTTGAAATACAGTTATGTTAGAGGTATAGAATTGTTATAGATCTAAAAATTATGATATTTGGAATTTGGTATATCATGCGGTATACCTAATTACAAATTGAAAATCATATGCTGTAAGTTGGTATACCGGCAAGTATATTTGGTATACCAGCCGGTATACCAAATTTCAGAATGAAAATTATCTTTTAGAATTTGCATGGTATACCTAATTACAAATTGAAAATCAAATGCTGTAAGTTGGTATACCAACCGGTATATCAAATTTCATAATGAAAATTATTTTCTAAAATTTGGTATATCATCTGGTATACCTGGTATACCATACAGTATACCTAATTATAGATTGAAAATCATATGCTGTAAGTTGGTATACCTGCTGTATACCAGCCGGTATATCAAATTTCAGAATGAAAATTATCTTCTAGAATTTGGTATACCATGCAGTATACCTAATTACAAATTGAAAATCATATGCTGTAAGTTAATATACCAGTCGGTATACCTGGTATACCGGAGTATACCTAATATACAAGCCGATATATCAAATTTCAGAATGACAATTATCTTCTAAATTAATCAATGTAATACATATTATCTGCAAATTTATACAAAAAATATCTAACATTTCTTAATTAATGTGAATCATTTTATTATTGAATTGTGGCTTTTTTTCATTGGATTTCTTTTTTTTTTTCAGGTTAAGGATAGATACTAGCACCCTTGGGCTCTTTGATGGCTACGCAGAAGTCTTGAAGAGGGCTTGGATCGTAGGCATTGACCAATATGGAAACCAAAGCTAATATGGTTAAAGAAACAACAAATTTTAACAACTTTCATTATTAATTCCTAAATAAATAAAGGAAATGGACACATAAATAAAGGTTACTGTTAGAGTGAACAATGCACAATTCCTAAATAGCCTTGATCAAGTAGTTCAGGAGGAGTGAATTGTGAGTAGAGATTCCAGGTATGAGATTCAAACAGGGATGCTCTCTTCATTATTAATTTGAACTTTGTTTTATAACTTCATTGCCAAAGTTCCAGTACCTAAATTATAATGTTGTCTTTATTTCTTAGCCACGAAATTTCTTAACTACTTGTAAGGCATTCGTACAGTTTCACAAAATGTCTTTATTGATATTGTATTTTGATATTTTTTTAATGCAGAGATGGATAATATGCCGGTTTTGATTAAATATAAAGGAAAATGGACAAGTGATAACAAATTTGAAGGATTTAAAATGAAAGGATTTCTAATACCAAATGGTTGTAGCTATGAAACTTTTGTTGGGATAGTATCAGATCAATTAAAAATCACTACAGAAATAACTCATATTAATATAAAGTATTTTTTCAAAGATTTTTCATTAGAAGTATAAGATGATAACAACATGAAATTTTACTTGGAATTGAAGAAGAGGGACACGGATCTCACAGCGTATCCCTTATATCTTACAAAGATTGAGAAAGGTTAGAAACAACCAATTTTAATTACATTTATAACTTACACATTTCAATACAAAAAATTGATACAAAAAATATAGCATGAATTGCCTTCTTGAATTTTGGTATACGACTGGTATACCTGGTATACTATCATTATACCAAAAAAATAACATGCGTTGCATGCAGTAATTTGACATACCGAGTGATATACCTGGTATACTGGCCAGTATACCAAAAAAATAACATGTGTTGCATGCAGTAATTTGGCATAGTACTAAGTTAGTAACTGTCCTTTTGAGAATAATGTTACTAACTAATTAATTAAAATTCATGGTAAATCAAATAACATAAAATAATATGAAATTCCTTATGATTGGCTGCTGAAATAACATAATATCTATGTGCATGGTAGCAAATGACTTGCAAAATTAGACGCTAATAATCTAATGTCTTTTAAAAATAATCTCATTAAAAGTAAATCCATATTAATAATCAATTTAATATTTTTTAAATCCATAATTGCAGTCAATTTTAGATACTAAACAAGTGGTTAATTATTTTCTATTAGAATTGAACCAAAAAGTAAGTTTATACAAGCAAATTTGTCCATATCACCGATGTATTTCATTCTTATAACCAATCGATTTAAAATACTTACTACATTTTTATAATATTTTAATTATAATTAAAGTTAATCTAATGATATAAAATTCATGTTACACTCTTTTCATGTATAAAGCGACATAAAAAAATATTCTCCTTCTCTAAGAAAATGAGAACAATAATTTACATAATTAATTGTATACTTCTAAAATAAAGACCATGTTTTTACATTAAATGGGTTTTTACTTTGGACCATTGAATCATCTGATAGCCATTTTAAAGTTGTCTTTTAATGATTAAATCCATAATTGCAGTCAATTTTTTTAAATTGGTATACCAGACGGTATACTGGTATACCACCTGGTATACCAAAATTCAGAACTAAATTTATATTTTGGATTTTGGTATACCAGACGGTATACCGGTATACCACCTGGTATACCAAATTTCAAAACTAAAATTGTATTCTGGATTTTGGTATACCAGATGGTATACCGGTATACCACCTGATATACCAAATTCCAGAACTAAAATTATATTCTGGATTTGGTATACCGGTATACCACTCGGTATACTAAAATTCAGAACTAAAATTGTATTCTGAATTTTGGTATACCACCTGGTATACCAAATTTCAGAACTAAAATTGAATTCTGAATTTTGGTATACCAGACGGTATACCGATATACCACCTGGTATACCAAAATCCAGAACTAAAAATTTAAATTGTATAATTACTCCCATCCAAACAAAAATTAATATATGTAAATTTGATCCCCTTACAGGATGCAACTACAAGAAAAAATAAGATATATGCCATAATATTGCTAATGCAAATTATTTGATATTAATCCAATAGAGCAAAAAGTGAAATCTAGCATTCAGGGAAAAAAAAGAAAATTAACTAAAATTAACTAATAGGACATAAAGTCATTCATAACAAGGGATGAAATTAAAGACATAAAAACAGTGGGATCAAGGACTAATTTGTTGCTACAGGATCATTTTCATCACTCAAAAGCATCTCAATGACTCGGCTCATGGTGGGCCTTGAATCTCTGTCTTCTTACATGCATTTCAAAGCTACTTGAACCAGGTTTTCTAATTTCTTATTGTCATAAGCATTTCCTAAGATGGGATTTGTTATCTCTTTTATCCAATCACATCCCTCTGTAGCAGCTTGAGATTTTTGTTCCCTGACCTATGCCACTAAGCATTTTTTATCAACATTCTTAATATCATCGTCAACATCAGGAACTCTCATTGCTGGGCTCTTTCCTGTAATCATCTCAAGCATAAAAATTCCATAGCTATAGACATCCACTTTGGAGGTGATTGGTAGATTGAAAATCCACTCAGGGGCCATGTAGCCTCTAGTTGCTCTCAATTTTGAGAACCCTCAATTTTCACTATTCACTCTGCTTACTAAATGAGAAAGACCAAAAAATGATACCTTTGGCTGGTAATCTGAGTTCAAGAGAATGTTTTGTGGCTTTACATCACAGTGTAAAACCCATTCTAAGCATTCTTCATGCAAATAAGCTAAGCCTTTAGCAATACCCACAGTGATTTCATACCTCTTCTTCCAATCAAGTGCACTGGAATTCAGATTTTCTGCCAAGGATCCATGTTCCATGAACTCATCCAATAATTTTCCTTTATAAACGGTTCCACCTCCTCCTCTTCCAATTTCTTGTTTAAAATTCCTCATTGCTTTCTTTATCTCACCGTAGCTATATCTTTTAAAACCAGTTGCAGCCAACAGGTACCCTTGCGTGGTACCTGTATCTTGCTAGCTTTTTTCCAAGAAAATCAAAACCAGAATCATGCCAAAAATTTCAAACCCTCTAATTGGAATGACAAACCAAAGCAATAACTGAACAGACCAACTTTCATGATTTGCTGTGAAAGAAAAACAAGCATAAAATTAGCACCTACAACATCTAATATCTAGAAAAGAATAATGATAACAAGACATAATATAATAAAATAAATTGTGTGCCAGAGAAATTGATCAATAGTGGAGAAAAAGTGAACAAAAATAAGATATTGCTATCAAAGAAAACAAAAAGATCAACCCACGTTGCTCGAGAAATTAAACGTTTACTTGCAACTAGAATGAAAATATAAAAAACAAACCAAAGAAATGGGGTTGAAACTATAGTTAAAGTGGAGAAACAAAGAATAGAAGTGAGAAATCGCTGTTGAAGATCAAATCGCTGTTCAAATTACAGACATTCTTTGCAATCTTAATGATTTGATACTTTGAGATCTAGAGCTCAAAAATATGCAAAAACCAATTACTCAAATTTATATTAAACCCTAATGGAACTAAATAAAAAAATTAATAAGCTTTACCTCGATTTGAATTAAAATACCTGAACAAACCAACTTCCATGATTTAGCCAAAGTAATAACTGAACAGACCAACTTCTATGATTTAGCCAAAGTGGAGGAGCGTGAGAAGATGAAATGGTTGGTAAAGTGAAGACGAAATTGGGATTTATGAAGAGGTTGGTAAAAGGGAACCCAAAGTTCTGTACAGGAGTAAAAGAAAAAGCAAAAAATGGTATTTTTAAAAACAAAAAATTTTAAAAAATGTAATGATAAAGCCTAAAATGTCTTTATCTTTTAAGGAAGAGAACTGGTAGTTGAAGGGCCGATCGAAAAATTGGACCTACAAAAAGGAGTGCCCGGTCAGACCCAAGCGTTAGCACTTCGAAGCTTAAGTTAGTAGCTTTTAGGGAAAGAGTGCTTAAAGAGAGAGAGTCTCAGATATTCAATACTTAGAGCCATTGCGTTTTAGGCTATTTATAGGAGTTCTTTGGAGAGGTACTCAAGTACCTTGGGGAGTGATAATTGGCAGTTTGGAGCAGGTGAGCGGCGATGTGACAGGAAGCAGGTAAAGGCACGGGCGTTTACTTGTATCAGTGGACTAAATAGGACAGCATATCCCATCAGTACGATCGGACACTGTGCCTTTTTATCTTGTCATCCAGCTCACACTCTGCCTTTTAGATGATGGGCTCTGGGCCTTGCCAAGAGTTATTGGGCCGACTCGATTGGACCTCGGAGATATTTTTTCCATAGTTATCACCAGTCCTCCCTCCAAAGGGTCCGATCGGGCGATTTAATGCTTTATCATTTTGGCAGGATCTTTCAAATTGGCTTGAATTTGATAAGTCGTGCCTATTTATTTCAGCCATTATGCATTTATTGCTGATGCACATGCCGAGGGCGATGTCTCGTTTCCCAGAACTGCCATAATGATTTGGAGACACATGGTAGTTATTCAATCGTGAAGGCATTTGGAGAGTTTCAAAAGTTTCTGAGTCTATAAATAGGTAATTTTTTAGGGTGACTTTTTCATCCTTTCATCGATTCTTAATAGAACTCTGCCAAATTCTCTTTGTGAAGTTTCTTTTCAACTTTTCCAACTTTTCTACACGAAAAGTTTTTGGGCTTCATACTCCGGAGATTTCAGTATTTCTCATAAGGATATTATATTACCTAAGTAAGTGGACAACTTCTGCCTTTTAATTTCTTCATTTTTCGTAGCATCATTATTATTCTTTCCCTTTCGTGAAAGATGGTTTCGAGCAACAATCAGTCTATAAATAGGGGGTTTCTTGAAGCTTAGAAAAGTTATGGGACCGCGGCTCACCCTTCAAAATTCACATAGGAGGGGATGACTAAGATTTTTTAACGATCTGATTTCTCAACAGAAATTCTTGTGATGGCCTCCCCTAAGTTCAAGGTGACGACCCAGGGACCTCTTGGTTGTAAAGACAATGAGCGGCTTATTTGTCGTTCATGGAGCTTAGGTGCGGGGTCAATACTTCCCCCTGACGCCTTCAAAATTGTAAATTCCTAAACGCTATAGAATTACCCTTGGTCTACCGATCGGATGGAGATTAATGCTCTGCCTCAAGACCCGGCCATAAAGGAAGTCGTTCATTGTATCGTCTTCCATGTAAGGCTTTGAAGAAAGATTCTTTTGCCAGGGGTGGCTGGAGGACTTACCGTGTATATAATTCGATCGGTATGGAGATCAAACATTCGATCGGTCTTTATAGGGAGTGGTGTCGAAGACACGGGAAACCATATAATTCTAATTGTCTTCTTGGCAATCTGATTGGGTCTTTAGACTCTTTTTTATTTTTGTGATGCAGATCATGAGAATTATAATTAAGTACATCATGCATTGCATGTTTATGAAATCTATATCGGCTAGAGAGAGTACTTATCTTTTATTTTTGTGACGCAGCTGCAGGCGTGATGGCCAAGGAAGACGATATTGCTAAGCAATTGGCTGACTGAGCTAAGGAAAAGATGGAGGCAAAACGTGCGGCCAAGGAAGAGAGGAGGTCGAAGAAGAGAAAGCTTATATCTTCTTCAGAAGTGCAAGCTTCCACGCCATCCATCAGCACTCCGATCTCCTATCCCCCTCAGCCTCTGTCGGTGTCAACTATCAGGCAGCCTTTGTCAGAGGGTCATCACCCCCTTCATCCTTTCGTCTTGAGGGACGAGACTGAATCGGAGGAAAAATGACCAGCTCCATCCCAGAGGGGATCGGTTAGAACCCACGTACCTTCAACAGATGATTCTGCACAAAGGAGGATCGAAGAGACAGCTAAGAGAAAGGTCGCTGAGCTGGTGGCCGCTGCAGATGCTAGAGTTGCTGCAAGAGGCAAAGAGCCTATACGGGATGAATCCGCTCGGAGTGCTGCTGTAAGACTTTCTGAAAGGCGTGCCACATTGCTGGGGAAAGTTTTAAAAAGCAAATTTGGCGATGGCTGGTCTACCGATAATAAAATGGTATCAAACTTTTTGTGCTAGGGTATTCTCCAAGAGAATGATTTTAGAGTGATGGGGGATCCCAACATTCTGGCCTGAGAGTGTATCCTTTTCCAGCAGCAAAGTCTAGAGGTACATTTTCAAAATTTCCATTCTAAATAATCTTGCCTCGCTTTTTTTTATCCATTGTCTTCTCCCCTTTTCTATTTTTTTTAACTTTCTTCTTCCTCTTCTTCTCCCTTTTCTATTTTAATTAATAAAAAGAGGTTTGCACCTGCATGGCGTAGCCAACTATTATCGAGGGCGATGGGAGGATGTCGATCAGGTTAGGAGGGAAGCAAAGGTCAAATACGATTTGGTGAGAAATGAGTTTTTGCTTTCCTGATCGAAAGTTGAAAAGCTAAAAAGGGAGTCCGCTTGTCTTTCTTAGGATCTGAAAGCTCGACAGAAAGAGGTCGACCACCTTAAAGGGGATGTAGCCTGTCTGACAGTCGAGAGTGCTATAGTGTAAAAATTCAAAGAAGAGGCTACCAAACTGAGGGGCGAGTGCACTCGTCTATCTGCTAAATGCTCTAAAGCTGAATCCGAGCGTGATCTTCGGTGTGGGGAGCAGGATTCATTACAAGCTGCCTTGGAAAAAGAGAGGGTGCAGATAAGGAAGCTTGAGGAAGAAATTTCTACCTAAAAGGAAGATATCTTGGATCAGCTAGGAAAAGCCAAGGAAGGTTGCTAACTCGGCTAATTTATGAGACCGACAGGCATTTCTCTGAGGCTGATCTCAGCTGGATGGATGATTCGAGTACTTTGCCCGATCCTCCCTCTAGCGATGACGATCTTGAAGTCCCTCAAGACCTTGCATTGTCTCAACCAGAAGCCGGTGCGGAGATCAGAGCTGAAACTGCAACTTTCTTGTTGACAGGGAGTGCTTCTAGGGAAATAACGGAATCTCCCAAACCTCCTATTGAAGCTACTGTAGGGCCTTCATCTAGTGTAGAGATAGTAAACATAGAAGCGTAGTTTTTCATTGTAATGATTTTGTTCCCGCTTTGTAAGAATTATTCATATATAATATTTGATATTCCTCTCAGTTATGTTTGTAGACTGCAATTCTTATTTCAAACAGTATTCAACATAAGATCGGTTAAGAAGAAAATATTAAATTGACTGAGGAGAAATGTGTAAATCACCCATGGAGAATGTATGAAATCTGCTAAGGAAAATACTCCTTGAACTTTAATATGCTTTTCAAGCATTGCAGTGCACAACTCTATTTAATCGATAATGGCTTAGCACGAGCGAATGTACAAGATAAATTGTTTTGCCAAGAATTGTGGCTTAGACTTATTACTTCAGGTGTAGCAGATGACTTTTCAGTCTTTAACATTGTTTCGATTGGATATTTGTTCGAGAGAGTTAATTAACTCAGCTGTCGACTCTTGCATCTCGAATTTAGGATAAACGTTGAATCTAATGAATTGATTGATTGACATTAAACGGGTGCAGACGCACTTCGCATCTCGAGTTTGAGATAAACATAAAGCCTAGCGAAGGTATTTATCCTGCTGATGAATGGACTCCAACTTTCGCATTTTTAGCCATATTAAGCCTAGCAGATAAGTTGTGCCAAGCAAGGAGTTTTGACCCTAAAAATTCAAGGGAGTTATCCACTTGTAGGGAGTTACCTATTTAGATAGCCCCTGGTCGGGATACCTTTATCATCCGTCCTGACCGACATTAACATGGCGATAGCCAATCATAATTGTAGACTTCGCATTCTAGTTTTGGGATAGACGATGAATCTTGGCGAACAAGTCAATGGAGATCGACTGGAGGCGTCTTGCATTTTCAGTTCAAGAATAATATCGAACCTAGTAGATGACCTCACGATAAAGAGAAGCTTTCGCATTTCACGCTCGGGATGGACATCGAGCCTAGAGATGGAGTTGTGCCATTCAAGCATTTAGATGGAATTTCAAACTTTCAGAATGATTTCTGATAGGTATTGTCTTCAACCAAGAGTGATCACTTCGGTTGAATTTTTAGAGAATCGATCTGTGCTAAAGCGGCAAGGATTATTCTGACGATTCGGGAGGAGGTTTATAGGTGCCAGGGCCTTCATCCCATTCTCCCGATCCACTCTTAAGGTGGAGATCATACCATTCGATCCGCTCTTGGCGATGGATGATCTTCCGACCTGATCCGCTCTTGGCGGTGGCGATCATCCGATCCGCTCTTGACGGTGGCGATAATCCGATCTGCTCTTAGCAGTGACAATCATCCGATCCGCTCTTGGCGGTGGCAATCATCCGATCCGCATTGGGTCTTAGGCAATTGAAAAATGAAAACCGATCGGGGTAAGGCTTACAAGCTTTAGGGCCTTCACCTCAAATTCCTGACAGTAAAATGATCCGATCCGAAAATCGATTTACTGGAGAGTTAATAAGTTTGCTTAAATGACAGGTATTAAATTCATGAGTTTTGGATACGTACCTATTTTTAAGTTATTTTTTACTTTGTGGAGACACTTATTTCGCGAGCGTCATGCTGTTGGAATTTTTAATAGCTTTTTCATATGTTGCAACCCTTTTTATTGCTGTCTCTTTAAGAACTCAAAAATAGATCTTTTAATAGTAAAACAAGTAATATTAAGATGGGCTGGCAGTCCAACATTTATTACAGGGGAATGAAAGAACATTTAAATTTAGTACAAATGCCCTTTTAAGGACTCAAATTATAACAATTGTACCTAATTTTGCCTTTATTTGCTGATACCTTCAATTTGTCTGTGTTAATTTGGTTTTTGTGCTGATAGTTTTTGTTTGAACCAATCACCTCTTTTCTATCATTGGATCACTTACAGGAGCTTTCTCATTTGTTAGTTCGAGCGTCCGACAGCATTATATAATTCACGACTTTTATCACGGCCTCCATTATTTTGCCTCTTATTTGGATATTTTGGGTCGGTTAGTTTTCTCATATTTTTGCTTGGCGCCCATTGGCACTTGGGAGGAACCGGCGTTGAAGGGAGTAGAGTCCCAACCAATTGATTGTTGCGGCGATCGGGTTTGTTCCGCTCGTCCTCCTTTCCCCTCTTCGTAATCCTCAAAAAGACTAACTGATTAAGCTTACCTTCTGCTCGATCGAATGTGGGGGCTCTGCTAAATGGTCGATCGTCTAGATATTACAATATGTCCATTACTTTAGTCTTTTCGATTCTGTTGGATCTGAGAGCATCATCTAACTAGATGCGTCGCCTGACTCTATCCATTAGGTCGGGGAAGTTAATCGGTGGCCTTGCTGACAATGATTTGGAAAATGGATGATCCGTAACGCCTTTTGCCAAAGCCACTGACATTGCAGCTTGGAAGCGAACGATGTAATATCTGAGACTTTCATCGGTTCTTTGGTAAAGGTTGTATAAGCCACTGACCGACTTTGATGCGCGTGTTTGCATATGGAATCACATCATGAACAACTCTTTAAGTAGTTTGAAGGAGGCGATTGATGCATGAGGGTGTCCGAGGAACCATTTCAAAGCGTCCTCTCCTAAGGTGATTGGAAAAACTCTACAAGCAATCCTTTCATCGAAGGTGTAGACCTCCACTTTAGTCAAAAATTCCGCAAGGTGAATGGCAGGATCGGTTTTACTTGTATATTTATCCATCGTCACATCTCTCCATCTGGGAGTCAGCTCAGCCTCCATAATTTCCCTTTCCCTACAGAAAGGAGAGGTGGTGTTGTTGCTGGTATTCCCCTTAAATACGCTTTTCCTAGGTTCCATCAACCCAAATTGCTGGAGCTTTCGAGCGAACCATTTATCTTCCCTTCGTCCATCAACTGTGGAAGCGATCTCCCTTTCAGGTCTGCAGAAGCAGCTGTGGTTAGGTGTATGCATAAGGGATGGATCAACGCCAGCGGATAAGGTGGATGGTTTACTGAGGATGCAATGAGCATTTCTGCTTGATAACATTATCTACTTGCCTTTATCATCCCTCCCTAGGACTCTTTCTCCCTTCGTAGCGAGATCATGGGCTCGCGGCTTTTTCATGGAAGTTTCCCTATTTCTTCTTCTTTTGACGTCTTCAGTCATGAAGACCATTTCATGACTTCCTTCAGAAGTTCTAAGCGTGATGTCCCCTCCCAGAGTTTGGACCACGCTTTTAGCAAGGTCATTAAGAATGGCATGCATATCTCTGATAGAAATAGGGGCGTCCTCTGGCTGTTTCACAACCATATCATCGATACTTGGGGAGGGATTACCCCTGACTAGTGATCTGAAAGGTCTCTCTCTTACCCCTGAGGGTTTATATCTGTCCTGGTTGTTGTAATGATATTTTCTAAAAGCTGTGTGCTCGTTGGATCTTGAATTTACCATGACTCTCAACGAGAGCACCAAATGATAAAGCCTAAAATGTCTTTATCTTTTAAGGAAGAGAACTGGCAATTGAAGGGCCGATCGAAAGACTGAACCTGCAAAAAGGAGTGCCCGATCGGACCCAAGCGTTAGCACTCCAAAACTCAAGTTAGTAGCTTTTAGGGAAAGAGTGCTTAAAAAGAGAGAGTCTCAGATATTCAATACTTGGAGTCATTGTGTTTTAGGCTATTTATAGGAGTTCTTTGAAGGGGTACTCAAGTACCTTGGGGAGTGATAATTGGCAATTGGAGCAGGTGAGCGGCGATGTGACAGAGAGCAGGTAAAAGTATGGGCGTTTACTTGTGTCAGTGGACTAAACAGGACAGCGAGTCCCATCAGTCCAATCGGACACTGTACCTTTTTGTCTTGTCTTCCAGCTCGTACTCTGCCTTTTAGATGATGGGCTCTGGGCCTTGCCAAGCGTTATTGGGCCGACTCGATTGGGTTTTGGAGATATTTTTTCTATAGTTATCATGTAATTTTAAACATTTTTAAAAAGTGATTGTATTTTTAAAAATTATGGTTAAAAAAGTGGTAATTTCTGTAATTTCCTAAAAAAAAGTAGTTTGTTTCGTAAAACTCACTTCTTTTAATGGATATAGTGGGCTGGGCTATATATGGCATCTTTTAATGGATATAATTAGCATTTAAAATTTCTATTTAATTTGGTCCATTACGGAAACTTGGCCTTTAAATTTTAAAGTATACATGTGTTATATTTTCAAATGAGTTGCCGCAAAAAATTATGGATTTGCACAACACAATCTATATATATATATATAAAGTGGAAACTTTTAAGGTTGTTTTAGGAGTTTGAGAAAACTATGTATTTTATTATTAATTTGTCAAGGATTTACGTGAATTAGATTTAATTGATTAAGTTTCTGTAGTTTTAAAAATAATTTTTACGTAGAAGAAGAAATCAAGATCAAGTAGAACATATAAAAAGTAATTGCTAATTTTGGCGTAAAATTAATTATGAAATTCCAAAAGCCAGTGCAATTGTGACTATATGAAAGACTCTGAACAGCAGAACAGCAATTGATATTATTGGTGGATCAGCTTCAAATTTCTTTCATAGAAAGATTTGATTTTGTGTAGAGCTGACAACAACTTCCCCATGTCTATATAATGGTGGCGTAGCTTTATGTGCATCGGTATAATTTCATATTTAATTGCTGTTCTCGCATGATTTTCTGCTGCACAATGGTTCCATAAAACAAAACACACTTTATTTATTTATTTTTTGGTTTGGGGGCGCTCACAGGCTTTTGACGGTCCGAGCTACATCCTCATAGTGATGGCGCTTCTCCGGTGAACTTCCGGCGAGTGGTGCCAGCACACCGACCATAATTTCTGTGAAATTAAGTCAAAATAGCTCCAAGATTCGCAAGTGCTTCACTAAATTTGTTTTGTTTTCCAATTATTATGATTATATAGGTGTAATAAGGGTAATGGAATTGACAGTTTCTTAGTAGATTGGCTCTTCAGATGGAAATGCTACCAAGGGTCGCCATTGAGTAAAAGTTTCCCCCATTGGGTGTTAGATAGAAAACCGGAAGCAGGACATTTGTAAAAAAAAAAAAAAACTGTAAATTTCTATTAGCATATATCCTATAGCTTTTAACCAATAGGTTGCTTTGTATTTGTGAACAAATTTGATTAACCTATAGCAAAGGACTCTCTCTTTCTTGGATTTCCTTTTTTTCATTTAGGAATGTTTCGTCAATAAAGTCTGGAATTGACTGGAGTATTGACCTGCATCTAGTTAGTTATATTTCATTTCTTCTATAATTCATAGCAGTAAGTAATGCTAGTTTTGCCATTTGCATGATGATTGTTTAATCAAAGGACATACGGATCCTATTAATACCGAAAGAGTATAATGGTGAATATTTAAAATACATCTTTTCACTATTTTGATGAGAATTTAAGAAAGTTGACTTCGAGACAATTGGATCATGCAAATCTTATATTGCTTAGCTGTTCAGCTAGCCTCTCTAAGTTTATCACAATACAAATTTCTTAAATTGTGTTATGCTGCATATCTGATGTTAATTGTTCTTCTATCAGCTGAAGCTCTTTTCGTTTTTCCCATGATCATTTTCAATCTGAAGATTGTGAATGTATACAACTTCCATAGCACTTCTCCTTTGCCCTTCAATCTAGAAGTTGTTTTGTTATTATAAATTGGATGAACCATACTGTCTGATTTATCAACCACAACTAACTGTTTGCACTTTCACCGTGTCTTATGTTAAATCTGCTGCTTAATTTGTTTCTACTATATACCTGGTGTATCTTATATCTGCTACATCTGTGGACAATATTTTGTCTTCCTTAAAATAATAATAATAATAATAATAATAATAATAATAATAACAATAAATAAAAATAATAATAATAAAATAAAAAAAAATTTATTTATTAATACGTTGGTGCTATGTCTAGAATGAAATGCTGTGGCACTTTGAAGTTCCATTATTTGACCGGCACAATTATCGCAATGTGGATGTGTTCATAAATGTCTAACTATTGCACACGTTCCAATTGAGTATGTCGATCAGCAAGGTTAAGGGGATTCCCTAACATATCAATTTTACTTTGCCGATGAATGGTTAATGCATGAAAATGAATGATGGGCGGATATCAAGGTTATGCTCCTGCATCTCATAATTGCTGATAGTGACGGGCTGAGCAAAGGATTCTGTTCTAAAAGCATTGCAATGTTATTTCTACATGGGATGATTTATATGTTTACTATGACAGAGAAAGAATCTGATGGTCATTTTCTCTATTTAGATTTGAGTAGGTATTTTTGATATAATACAGAAAGGCACAATATAGAATTTATTATGCTGTCTGCAAATTCTTGTATGTTGTTTTCATAACTGGCAGCATAAGAGCAATCTTTTGTCTTCATGGTATATTTATCTTTATAGCATTTTGTAAAATTTACAATAGATTTTGTCAGAGTTCCGGAGGACAGCTGTGAAGTGTTCATCATGCATAGTCTTACAACATATATAAATGAGTAAATATCCATGTGCTGGCTCCATACATCAGGGTATGTGTTCGTGTATGGCATCCTTTGATATGAAGAAAGCCTCCCTGTTTGAATCTCATACCTGGAATCTCCACTCACACTTCACTCCTCCTGAACTACTTGATCAAGGCCATTTAGGAATTGTGCATTGTTCACTCTAACAGTAACCTTTATTTATGTGTCCATTTCCTTTATATTCCCATAATTAATCACATTTTAACTAGTTATTAAGATTTTCACTACTTGTTATCTTGAGATGGTTTGTTATGTGCATATAAAGTAATTTTGGTTTGTTCTGTGCCATTGTTTATGTATGTTTTATGATTTATTTGTTATTTTGGCATTTACACGGATTTGTAATTAATTATGTTATATTGATTGGAAATTTTTTTTGTAGTTTTATTATAATTAAGCTGTAACTTCTATAGATAAAGGCCTTGATTTAAAGGAAGCTTGTAAATTTATTTTTGGGGTGCCATAACAAAGATTGAGCGGCAGAATTACGTGGTTCTGATTCCCTATATGTGACGCAGCACATATGGACGGGCACACTTGGCATGAAATTGTCCGCTTTGGGCGTCACCACTTCAGCCCGCACGGCTTTAAAACGTGTCATGCCAAGTGGAGGTAACCCGCCGCCTATGTATTGCTCAACCAACACCTTAATCTTTCAATGTGGGATTGGGAACTCAGAGGATGCCTTCGCAACACATGCTGCCGCATCATACTCCCTTCCTTAAACGCAGGCGTACCTGCTCCTTAAGGACGCACTTAGAAGTTGAATCCACAACACGGTGGCCCACACCGCCAGCTCTGATACCACCTGAAGCAGCATATCCGGACGAGCAAGCTTGGCATGAAACTGTCCGCTTTAAGCATCACCACGTCAGCCCGCACGGCTTTAAAACGCGTCATGCCAAGTGGAGGTAACCCGCCGCCTATATACTGCTCAACCAACACCTTGATCTTTCAATGTGGGACTGGAGACTCAGAGGATGCATTCGCAACACATGTTCCTCATCAATATGGGATACATAGGAAGCTAGAGAATTGGCATCTCTAGTCCGAATCAAATTGTATCAACGTAATTGAATTTTTGGCTTGTATATGGACTAATGTTATGTTCTAAATTTATAACTACAGTTGTTAGAAATTTGTGGTGATTAAAGTAACTTATATGCATGTATGTTACGCGAATAATATTAGTCCTTCAGAAACATTACTACTAGTTTCTATCTTCATGTATGTATGTGCATTTTGAATTTACTAAGTGAAAGTCATTTCTCCGACCATAATTCTACCCCTATCAAGTGCATGGATATCGTCACATATTCCCAATTTATCCTTAGAAATGGAGAAGGAAAACATTCAAGAAGCAATAAATTAGATGGAATCAAGAATGAAATTTACCAAGGAGTAGCTCTCTTAAGAAGCTGAAATTGTTGAAATCTACAATGATTGAAAACAGAATGACATCAACCCAATAATTACAAATTTATATAGATCCTACTCATTGCTTTAGGAAAATGCTGCAGCTCATTGTAAAAATAATACTACTTGCTATGGAAACAAGACAAATCCCAGAATCAATTTACTCAGTCAAATCTCCAAATGGTGCAGCAGGCATTGGGAAAAAGGCAAGAATTTCCATGGGTAAATGATAAAGGCGAATGTGATAGGCCCTAATCCAAGCGTTAGCTTATAGCCATCATCAGGAGAATGTGAGACATCAGTTCTAAGATTGCTTTGAGTACTTCCAAAACCAGTCATATTGCAAACTCCATAACTATGACAGTTCAAGCGCAAGGTTGTATCGCCTAAGTTGTCACTCTTTGCAAATTCATTGTTACTAGAATACTGTACACCCTTTACTATTTAGATCCATTATATAGAAGCCCTGATATAAAACAAAGAAACAATAGGTTCCGCTACCAAAATAGATTTCAACACATGCTAGAGGTAAGTGTTATTATAAAATGTGAAATTCCTATTTACTTAACTCCACCACTGACAAAACATGTTCTGTCTAACCTATCCATCTTCACAACTTAAGCTCCAACAGCACAGAATTTAAAGGAATGCAATATAAAAATAACTAACATCCTAGAAATATCTAATATTTCTTGGATAAAACCCTTTATAATGAGAAGAGTCAAAATTGAAATGCATAGAACCTGTTAAAATGAAGACAGCGCCGAAAGCAAAAGTAGCGCTGGAGAGAAGGCAGTATCGGAGTTGATAGTGGCGGCGTTGATTGCTATGTATTTTAGTTTAGTATGGCGTTTTACGTACTAAATAAATCTACAGAAAAGAATATATTAGATAATACAGTGGACATGGGATAAAAATTCGGTTACGTATTAGATAATCTAGGTATTATTTTAAAAAAATTAGCCAATTACAGACAGTATTATTTTATACTATCCTGTATAGTATACAGGGAAACAAACGTAACCTTAGTGATGAAATGAAAAATTGCTAATATAACAATAACTATGCACTCAAATGAACATTTGATTAGTTAAATAGCATTGTAATATATTTTTTAAGTCCTGGTTAGCTAAAAACTAAAAAATCAAATTATATAATTGATTTTAAAATATTAAAGTTTTCTTCCGTCGCACGTGATAAATCATTTTTAGTAAATATTCCAATTATATATTTTTATTTATGACTTTAAAAAAATCACGTTATGTAATTGAAAATATAGAACACACATAAAATAAAGCCTAAAAAGATAATTTGAAGTTTCATTGAACCAACCTAATTATATTTCTAATTTTATTAATATTTTTTTACATTAATTTCAAATACTTTATTTTAATACGAAGATTGGTACCAATATTAGTGTATTGCTAGATTTTTTTTTATTTTATTTTAATTATAGTTCTTAAAAAATAATAGAGGGTATTTAAGTTAAAAAAAATTCTTAAAACTATTTTTCATTTAATTTTTTGGTAAGGAAATGAAAAAGAGATTATGTAATACCTTGTAGTAGGGTTGTTCATAGATTGAATTCGGTGGTATAAACCCAGCTCAACCCAACATGTATGAAATGGATGGTTTGGTTATTGAAAACTAATCCAAACTGTTGTAATTTACAACGTTTTGGACTAGGTTAACAATGATTTGAAATATATTAAATACTGTATTCATCTTTTTTTTTTATCTAAAAAAAAGCTCTTACCCTTTAAATTAAATTTTAATATACAAAACAATAATTATATTAAATTATACCAAGAATGTTACCACGATCTGCAGCTCAAAGAGCAACAATCTTACAATGCTAAGCTCGCCTTGAACCAAACCTTAACAGCTGCCTCATCGCCATTATCGTCGTCTTCTTCCTCATCGTCCACTACCTCTTTTTCCATTTCTATCCCTATGGTTGTTGATCTGCCGGATGTAACCAACAATTAGCAATCCGACTATCTTCAATGGACTAATTTCTTCTCGCCGCCTCTTGACTCAGCCAAGTCTTGTTGGCGAGCTTGCCAAGGAATCATTTTTGTTCAGTAAGTAGGAAATATCAGTAGCTTTACATTAAGGCTTGCAAAACTTTAACATATATATTTTAAAGATTGGTTTTTCCTTTTTTTGGAAATTTCATCTCTGCGTGTACGTGCTATGTTAATATGTTCTAATAGTAAATCGGACATCTGTAGTAAAAGTTATGATCAAAACAATCCATACCGTAATAAAGACTCAAAACAAGTGAAAATGTGCAAGTGATTTAGAACTAAAATTAAAATTTGAGTTACTTAAACGTAGGTGTGTGCTTGAGTGAGTATTTTGGTGCTTGAGTTAGTGATAAATTATATGGATGAGTGATATAGTGGATGTGAGTGTGGGTGAGTGAGACGATAGAAAAAGGAAACAGGCAGGAGGGGGCTGCACTGTCGCGCATGGGAAAAAACCATGCTGCATGGCCTCGTAAAAGGAATGGGACAAGGGCACGCGGGAGCACGAGGGCGAGGGAGGCTGCATGAACGGAAGCGCACGGAAAAGGAAGGCGGCATGCATGGAGCGTGTGGGGCTGGAAGGCGCATGCAGACGCGCGGATGGCTAGGCAGTTGGGAACGCGGGAGCATGGCTAGCTGGGCAGTTAGGTGCGCGGGAGCATGGCTGGCTGCTGGACTCCGAAAATAATTGACTGCACTCTAAAAATCAACTTTTCTGCACATAAAGTACCAAGTTAAATTCAATTCACCTTAATTCATTCTTAACAAAATTTAATCAACCCTTATTAACAATATTAACTCAAAATTAAACCTTCATTCATGTAAATCCCAATTTAACCAATTTACTGAAACTCCATCAAACTTGATTTTTGAAATGTGTAAACCAATTTACAGCATGTGTATAAAACATTACTCAAACTCACCCAATTGTGCCCTTTTCTTCTAAATTAAACTCTTATTCAATCATATCAATCAATATGCAAACTAATCAATCCATTGAATTATATACAATCCACTCTTTACCCATTACATGCAAAGTTTTTCTTTAAGTTCATGAAACCTCAAGCAACGACAGTCAAATTCAAATAATGGAAACAACTCAAAATCATAATTCTATATTAACAATTAAATAGCCTAAAAATGAGCTTCTATAAAGAAATAGGGTTAAATCGTAATTTTACAAGAAAAAATCAAAATAATGATCAATTGGTATATTGTATACCAATTATTACTTTGAAAATAAAAATTTTTAAAATAAAGCTAAAATCGCAATTAAAAGTTCAAAAATGGCAATACCGAAATTGATTGAGAAATTAATGACTAAAAATAAAATTATATAAGTCAAAGTCAATTGGAAGGTAAAAACCAAGCAAATGAATGATAATTTGCAATTAGAATTGAAAAAAAGTGACAAGTCTGCAATAAGTAAGAAAAAATGACCTTTTTGTAGAAAAAGGAAGAAAATAAAGATTTATTTGTAAAGTATTCCAAAATAATTATATCACTTTACATTAAATGTTAAAAGCATTGGTAAATGAAATTTGGTAAATAGTTCAAAAAGTTAAAGTGAAATAAAAGAATAAATAGCAAAATTGTAGTTATGGTATTAAGAGGATAATTTTATGATTAATGGAGAAATTAAGTATTAATTTGGAAATTTGCCATTATAGTGGCAATTAATAATATAAATTGTTAAAAGAAATAATATTTGCATTGAATTGATCAAATAAGGAATTTCGCAGAAAAAGTCAAAGTTAAGCTAATAAAAAGGTAAACGTAAGAAAAGTAATGTTAATTTTGTAAATGAATTACAAAAAGGGAATATTTGAAGTAAATTGAAAAGTTTAGAACTAAGGTAAAAATTCCTGCCGAATTGCTGATAATGAATGGAAAATAGTGTCAAAAGATTTAAAAGTGATTTTTGATAAGACAAGAATAATTTGCATAATTATTGTAATTAGGCTTATTAGGAAATTCTGTGATTGATAGTCACCACTGAGCATATATAGTGCTCAGCACATAGTATTTACTATGTGCAGGTTCTGAAGTGTTGAGGAAGCATAATACATGGTGGAGCAAGGTCTGAAGAGAAGAGATAATCATAAATTATGTTATATTATGGCATGTATATACTTAGATATTTAAGGTAAAAAGATTATATTGTATTTTGACTATTATTATATTGATGGTAAATATTGTTATGTCTGTAAGTGGATATGATTGGTATGTGAATGATTGAATGATATGTATATGTTTGTCTGTTATAGCCTGTTGTGCCTCTGTGAGGGCTGCGTTGTTATTTTGTTTTTCAAGATGCCAATAAGTTTCTAGCCATTGTGCTACGAATTCTGATAAAATGAATAGTAATTTAGACTGTTATAAGTTATAGTTAAATGTATTAATTGGAATGAAATTAGTTTGGCAGTCAATGAATGTTGGATTACGTGAAAAACGTTCGATTTATCGCTTATTTCTGTATCAAAAAAGATTGTTTCGATAATCGAAAAAGACTGTTCTAATAAGGGTGTTACACACCTGAAGTTTTTGGTCCAGTTTGTGAGGCGATAATGGGTCAAAATAGGACACTAAGACAACTTGCTACATCAGATTTGGCTCACCAGCCTCATTGCATCACTTTTCCAACTTTAGATGCTAATGTCACCTTTGAATTGAAGTCAGGGTTAGTTCATTTATTGCCGATATTTCGAAGGTACCAGTGGAGAGGATCCACATAAGCATTTGAAAGAGTTTCACGTTATTTGTATAGGGATGAAACCAAATGGAGTGACAAAAAAGCAAATAAAATTGAGGGCGTTTCCTTTTTCTTTAAAGGACAATGCCCAAGATTGGCTTCATTACCTACCGGCTGGAAGCATAACCACCAGGAATGAAATGAAGAAACATTTTTTGAAGAAATTCTTTCTAGCATTTAGAAAAGCAAATATTAGAAAAGAAATTTATGGGATTAGACAAATAAGTGGAGAATCTTTACATGAATACTGGGAACATTTTAAGAAGCTTTGTGCTAGTTGCCCACATCACCAAATAAGTGAGAAATTATTGATCCAATACTTTTATGAAGGTTTTCTTCCCATAGAGCAAAACATAATAGATGCTGCAAGTGGAGGATCATTGTTGGATAAAACTCCCGAGGCTATTAGACAACTGATAGCAAATTGATGGGGATTTATTTGAACCCTTAGTCTCACTAAACTGCGTATAGTATGAGTAGGGTATCGTTCCAAAGGGAACGGGGTAAATTTTATATTGATGTAACAACAAGTAAATGGATAGGTAACGATTTTAATTAGAATCATGCAATTATTGTAAATACGAAACTACTTAAAATATATTAAGTTAATTTTGGATAATAGATTACTTAAAAGATGGGATAAACATACATTATAACCAAATAAATAAGTTCATCTTTGAATTAATTATCAATTGTATGAATGGAGAATTTAGCCAAGATTCTTTAAAGAAATTCTCATTGTCAATAAAGATGTTCTTACTTAGAGTCTATAAGCATTCTCATGTCATTATAGAGATAAATAAAAACTATGAAGTTCTATGCCAATTCTTTAACCCCTCAAAGTGAATTCTTTATCTCTAAGTGAATTCAATGCTTCAAGTAAATTTATTTGTTTTTCCATCAAAGAATTCCAATTCTCATTGTGAATTAAATGACTAACATGCTAATTATAGTGATCAAGCATAATAAGCAAATTGAAGCACTCAAATAAACTTAAATCATACTTCATACATAAGGAGAATAAACATTCATAAAACAAAGATAAGCAAATGAAAAATAAATTGAATTAAGTAGTTATAATGTACCAAAAGAACTAGTCAAATACAAATTTACAATAAAGATGAAATAAGAGAAAAGAAAACATCACTCCCCAGGGTTTACTGATAATGGTGAATTATATGATATTTTTAGTGTGTTTTTAGGTAATTAATTAAGTTAATTTCATGTTAATTAAGTTTAATTTGAGTTTAATTTGTTAGTTTTGTGTTTTTTGGGTTAATTCTGTGTTTTGGTGTTTTTCAGGGTTAATTTGCATGAAAAAGGGCTTAAAGTGTAAAAAGGGCAAAGTTTAGGGCCAAAAGTGCAAATATGAAGAATTGATGTAAGACAAGTTGACGTCCAGGCCAGAGCCCTGAGACGTGACCACGTGAGTTCATTGAAGAGTCTCACACGTGGCCACGTGAAGAACAAAGTTAGGAGAAGCCGTAGCCATGTAAAGAAAAGATAAGAAAGAAGAGCCGTGGCCATGTGAAAGGGAAAACAAAGGAAATTATGAAGACCACGTGACCACGTGGATTCCCAGTGAAGGACCACACGTGGCCACGTGTGGAAGAAGAACAAAATGGGACGTGACCATGTGTATTGAAGGCATACTGAAGGACGTGGCCACGTGATGCTTTTCCAACTCGACGAAGGATTCTCCCGAGCTTCCTGTTTTGGACAGAATTTGCTTCCTATTTGATTCTAAGAGTTTGAGAAGGAATCCACAACATCTTTTGCCTATAAATAGACAACTCTAACACCAAACAAAGGGGGAATTAAGGATTAGAAGAGATTAATTGCTTTAGTTTTAGTTTTACTTGTTTTTTTTTTCTAGTTTTTCTGTTTTTGTTTTTGTTTTGATTTTGTTTTAGTTTTTCAACTTTGTCTTTAGTTTTTAATTATGTTTAGGAAGTAGTTTTTCTTCTTTTGCTAATGGATTCTTGAAATCTTACATTTTCATTGTTATGACTTTATTTTGAGCTTAATTTCAATATCGGTTGATTATTTCTTGGTTTTAAGCATATTCTTATCTTTGATTAAGTTGAGATTGATTGTTAGTTTATTGAATAAATAACTAAGAATTGGTTTTGACATAGTTAATGATTTGCATGTTCTTGGGTTGGCTCTTTAATGTTTATACATGATTATTATCCGAAATATGAAATGATTATGTGTTAATTTTATTGGTTAATACTAAGAGAGGAAGAACTAAGAATAGGTGAAAGTTGAATCTCTTGAGAAAGGCTTTAATAGACATCTAGGAGGATTAATTCAGACTTTTATGCCAAGTATTGAATTGTTCTGAATAAGGGAGTTTAATGCTTGGAATGATAATCTTGAATAAAGTTATCTGGGTTTATTTATCTGAATTCTTCATAATCATTGGTATTATTCTTTGAATTTAAGTCATTACAATGAAAGTTAAGGTGGATAGTTTCCTTAGCAAGAGAATTCCAGTTATTGTTTTGTTTTTAATTTATGTTTTAGCTTTTGTTTTGTTTAATTGTTCCTTTTATTTAATTTTTGCTTTTAAAACAAAAACATTTGGGAAACAATCTCGGATTAATTTAATTCATACATAGATATTATTCTTGGCAATCCATGTTCCCTTGGGTACGATATTTGGGGTCTTAATCTATATTTTCCTATATTACTAGTCGATCTAGTACACTTGCTAGTCACCAGTCATTTACTTTCTATTTAAACCTTCTAATATATCTCTTATTCCTTTGGCTTTGTTCTTTGGTCATCCTTTGAAAACTAAGTAGAAAGAAAAATCCAAAAGCAACTAAAAATGTTCTTTAAGTAAACAGTCAAAGAATTCTTTAATTTTTCATCCCCTTCCTCTAGAGTTTTTCTCCCATCTATATAGAGCTTGACTCTACAGATATGTCCCTTAATAAGTCACAGAAGGTTGCTCTGAAAGGACATAATATTTGGCTGAAAATTCGGGTGCAACAGTCATGACATTTGAGAAACAGTTTTCTTGTCCGACTCGTGAACACCCTCACGAGTCATGAACTCCTTCAAATCTTCTAAACTCGTGAGCCTCCTTCCTAGTCGTGATCTCCTTCACTGTAAGTGATAGCAAGTGGGTGAGTCCAATTCAAGTTGTCCCTAAAAAGGGTGGCTTAATTGTAATTCGTAATGATAATAATGATTTAATTCCTACTAGGACTATCACGGGTTGGCGTATATGTGTGGACTATAGGAAGTTAAATAAGGCTACAAGAAATGATCATTTTCCTTTACCTTTTATTGATCAAGTTATAGAAAAATTGGCTCCATCCCAATCTTTACCTTTCAAGCATGGGTATACTTTTAGACTTTATCCCATGAAAAGCATAGTTAGCAAGAGAATGTAGTAATGGGTGCGTTTTACGCTCCATCCCATACTCTTTTAAAATTTTGGATATGCATCTTGCTTTATTTTCATTTTTATTTTTTTTCATTTCCATTAGTCCTCATCCATTATTGAAAGGCCTAAAGGGAAGTATTATGGCTATAGTTTCCATGAGATAACAAAATCCTAAAATCTTAAATTAAATGAGCATATTCTAACCTTCAAGCATAATTAGTAAAGAGACTAAACAATCTAAATTGTTGAAAGAAGTAAAAAGAAATAACTTAAAAACATAAAACACATGCCAAAAATCTTGAATAACTAATCAAATGAGTATAAAAGGTAAATGAATCTTCATAACAACATATATTTCATACAATATGAGCAATACTTATAACAAAACTCACTATAAAAGTTAGTCTAAATAAAGAAAAAGATAAACAAACAACAAAAACACACAAGTGCTCCCCCACACTTAGAACACACATTGTCCTCAATGTGGAGAAACAAAACAAACACACAAACAAAATGAAAATTAGAAATAAACAAAAGCATAGAGGCAAGAAAACTCCCCTCAAATTCATGGTGAAGGTGGAGGCGAAACAACCATATAGCCCGATTGGGCAATGAAAGCGTCCACCTTGTGCTCAAGGTGGCGTTGACTATGAACCAATTGACTTGTGATTTGTTCCAATGAAGCCAATTGACTTTGGATGGCGGATTGATTGTGTAGCAATTGATTGAACATGGAAGTGGTGATATTCAAAGAAGATCCAGCAGTTGGTGTGAAAACAGGTGAATGACTAGGTGTACCCTCCATAGGATCATCACTAGGCCCTTGCTCCAATGGTCTTGACTCTTTCGAAGTGCTTTCCATAGCAGCCACCTGTGGAGTAGAAGTACTAGGAAATTCCTTCCAACAAGAACGATATATAGGTGGTATGTATTGAAATGAATGGTTAACCACTTCTCCTCTTACAAACAATTATTTTAAAAAATATAAGCAAGGAAGTACAGTGTCATAAGTGCGTAAATCAATATCAATACCCCTAGCAATAGCAGCAATAACATGTCCATGTGTAATAGGGGACTCCGGACGACTAACACAATTCAACAATTGTTTGAAAATCCAATAAGACCAACAAATAGACTTACGGTTATGCACACACCACATCAAGAAAAGTTCATGACTTGAAACTCTATTATATTCAGGCTTGTTGAAAACAACAGAGACAAGAATCTTATGCAAAATCCAGTATTTTAAATCTGAAATGAACATGGATTTGGCCTCTCTAGCCCTATAAGGTGTAGTTAATCCAGTAAAAAAGTTTCAAAAATCATTTGGTCTATAACTCTTAGGAGGAGTACATAATCCACTTGATTTAAAACAAAAAATACGATGCATCATGAAATAAGTAAAAGTATGATCAACACCATTCAAGCAAAAGTCTACAAGCCTAAGATTATCGGCACTTTCTTTGAAATTTGTGTAAAACTCCAAAACTAAATCAGTGTAGAACTGCTCATGCATATTAACAAACCGCAAGAGACCACATTCAGATAACATCTCATTGACTTCATCAAGAACACCCACTTGTTCAAGCAAAGAGCTAGGAAAATACTTACATTGAGATTTTGCTCTATCCTTAAGAACAAAGAACCTGTTACCTTCATGGATTGAGGAAAGAGGGAATGGTGAACCAAAGTCTATCTGCAAACTCTAAAGTTGGGCGTCATCTCCTCCCTGCTGACCCCTTGATGCTGAAACGTTCTTGGTTCTCACCATCGTTGTTAAAGAGAAAAGAAACAGGAAAAGAAATGTGCAGAAATAGTAATGGAGAAGAGAAAGGTAAGAGAAACACACAGAGATGGAGGAATAGAAGAGAAAAACAAGAAAATGAAAAGAGAAGGGGAATAAAGTTCGTATAGAGTGAAATGCACGAGTGAAATAAGAGAAAAGAAATGTGTAAAGAAAGAAAGAAATAACTGCAGTACTTATATAGAAGAATGAGGGGAAAAATGAAACGGTGTGTTAATTCGCAAACCCTAGGATTTGAATTTATAACCGTTCCCCCCATGTAATTGAAGTTAATTAAGGGTAGTTAAGGGGTAGTTAATTCATATAAAAACCGCTAAGCCACCTAATTAAACAAAATAAAAGTGAAATAAAGAAATTAAAATGAATTAAAAATAAAAACAGGAAAGTAAAAATCGCGACTCGGTATGCTTGGAATAGTAGATCATGAGTCGGCACCATCATCACGACTCGTGAAGAAAAATAGAGAGACAAGAATTATAAATGATCACGAGTCGGTATGCTGCTCACGACTCATGAGGTATATAGCAATTGGTGTTGAGGAAGAAATATTTACGAGTCGGTATGACATTCATGACTCGTGAGTTGTTCTCTTCTGTACTACACGTGATCCTCTTCACGAATAGTGATTCTGCTCACGACTGAATAAATAAAGCCACTGGAATACTTGTAAAGATGTTCACGAGTCGAACTGCACTCGTGAACATGATAGTGCTTCATGTTTTTCTGCAAAATCATACCAACCTCGATCCAAAAGTTAAAATCACAAAAGAAAAATAAATCAATTAATATGAAAACTATAAAAACATAAAAATTAACCAAAAACAAACCACAAAACAAATAAATCCAAACTAAAAGAGCTAATTATATACAAAAATATTATGATTGTGTAAAAGAGAAATTTAACAAAGAAACTTTGTGAGTAGGAACCAATGCATCACCAATGAAATAAGGCATCAATCTATGTCCATTAACCTTAAAAACCTTCCCTTTATCATTAGCAATATCAATAACCCCATAAGAAAAAACTTGAACAACTTTAAAAGGTCCCGACCATCTAGACTTTAATTTTTCAGGAAATAGCTTCAATCGAGAATTATACAACAAAACCATGTCACCAACTTGAAATTCTTTCTTTGATATATGTTTATCATGCCATGATTTAGTTCTTTCCTTATATAACTTGGCATTTTTATAAGCATTCATACAAAGCTCCTCTAATTCTTGTAATTGAAGCAATCTCTTTCTACCAACTTGTTGCATGTCAAAATTTAACACCTTAGTCGCCCAATATGCTTTATGCTCAATCTCAACTGGCAAATGACAAGACTTACCATAAATCAATTGATAAGGTGTAAGACCTATAGGAGTTTTAATAGCTGTTCTATATGCCCAAAGAGCATCATCTAACTTAAGTGCCCAATCTTTTCTTGATCTAGAGACAGTTTTCTCTAAAATCCACTTAAGCTCTCTATTGCTAATCTCAACTTGTCCACTAGTTTGGGGGTGATAAGGTGTAGCAATTTTATGAGTCACATTATATTTTCTCAATAATTGCTCTATAACTTTATTGCAAAAATGAGACCCACCATCACTAATAATGGCCCTAGGTGTTCCAAATCTAGGAAATATAACTTTCTTAAGAATTTTTTTAACCACCTTGGCATCATTTGTAATGGTTGGAATTGCTTCCACCCACTTAGATACATAATCCACCATAACTAAAATATACCTATTCCCTAAAGAACTAGGAAATGGTCCCATAAAGTCCATACCCCAAACATCAAATAATTCAACCTCTAAAATACCATGTAAAGGCATTTCATTCCTCCTAGACAAATTTCCCATTCTTTGGCACTTATCACAACTAAGTACAAAGTCTTTGACATCCTTAAACAAAGTAGGCCACCAAAAACCAGCTTGCAAAATCTTGGAAGCTGTCTTAGAAACCCCAAAGTGACCCCTTACAGCATAGGAATGACAATGAGCCAACACCTCACCAACTTCTTCATGAGAAATACACCTCCTAATCAATCCATCAGCACATCTCCTATATAATAAAGGCTCTTCCCAATAGTAAAACTTCACATCATGAAGGAATTTCTTCCTTTGCCTATAATCTAAACCATAAGGAAGCATACCACTTACTAAATAGTTTGCTATATCGGCAAACCATGGAACATCCTTAGAAACCACACTAAAAAGATGTTCTCCATGAAAAGATTCATCAATAGGTACCCCATCATCATTATCTTGCAAAACACATTGGATTAACCTAGATAAATGGTCAGCAACTAAATTCTCCTTTCCCTTTTTATCCCTTATCTCCCAATCAAACTCTTGTAGCATTAATATCCATCTTAACAATCTAGGCTTAGCATCTTTCTTACTCAAAAGGTACTTAAGGGCAGCATGATCAGAATAAACAATGACTTTTTGCCCTACAAGATACGACCTAAATTTATCAAAATCATATACAATAGCCAAGAGTTCTTTTTCAGTTGTAGAGTAGTTAATTTGGGCATTATCTAGTAACTTGTAGCATAATAAATAACAGATGGCTTCCCATCAATTCTTTGTCCTAAAACAGCCCCTACCGCATAATTACTAGCATCACACATCAATTCAAAAGGTTTCTCCCAATTTGGTGGTTGCAACACCGGTGAAGTGACAAGAGCATGTTTAAGAGTTTCAAAAAATTTAAGACATGCCTCATCAAAATGAAAGTCAACATCTTTACCTAGCAACGTGCATAAGGGTTTAGCTATCTTAGAAAAATCTTTGATAAACCTCCTATAAAAACCAGCATGACCTAGAAAGCTTCTAACATCTCTAACATTTTTAGGAGGAGGCAAATTAGCAATTATTTCAATTTTAACTCTATCAACTTCAATCCCCCTATTAGAAACTAAATGTCCTAAGACAATGCCCTCTTGAGCTATAAAATGACACTTCTCCCAATTTAAAACCAAACCATGTTCCATATATCTATCAAACACCGTAGAAAGATTAGATAAACAATCCTCATAAGTAGTGCCATGCATACTAAAGTCATCCATGAAAACTTCTACACATTGATCAATAAGATCACTAAAGATAGAAAACATGCATCTTTGAAAAGTGGCTGGTGCATTACACAAGCCAAAAGGCATTCGCCTAAATGCAAAAGTTCCATATGGGCATGTAAAAGTTGTCTTAGATTGGTCATGTGGATGAATTGGTATTTGATAGAAATCACTCAACCCATCTAAGTAGCAAAAGTAAGAAAAATTAGCCAATCTTTCAATAACTTGATCAATAAAGGGTAAAGAAAAATGGTCCTTTCTTGTAGCCTTATTTAACTTCTTATAGTCCATACACATACGCCAACCCATGATAGTCCTAGTAGGAATTAAATCATTATTATCATTACGAAATACAGTTAAGCCACCCTTTTTAGGGACAACTTGAATTGGACTCACCTACTTGCTATCACTTATAGAATAAATTATACCATTATCAAGCAATTTAATTATTTCCTTCCTCACAACCTCTTTAAGAGTTGGATTAAGCCTTCTTTGACCTTCAATGGAGGGCTTATAATTCTCATCTAACAAAATCCTATGCATGCAAACTTTAGGTGCAATTCCTTTTAAATCACTAATAGAATATCCCATGGCATTTCGATGAGCAAGTAAAATACCACGTAAAGCATCCACATTATGCTTAGCAATTGATGAATTAACAATGAATGGTAATTGAGAATTTGCATCTAGAAATTCGTACCTTAAGCTTGTTGGTAGTGGCTTGATTTCAAGCTTGATTTCCTCCTTAGATATCTTTGATGACATATCCTCATCCTTTCTCAAAGACTCAATTTTTGAGAATCTTCCATAGGAGAGATATGAGGCAACTTGCAAAACTTCATCACAACTTTCATTCAAACAATAAGGTGCAATAGGGTTTTGACTTACACAATCATGCACAACACTATCAATACACTCATCAAGAACATCATAAGAATCAATTCTATTTACCACCTCTATTGGTGAAGATTTAACATTAAAATCAATTTTTTCACCATTAACCTCAAGAGATATTTTACCATTTTTCATATCAAAAATAGCCCCAACAGTAATTAAGAAAGGCCTACCAAACAAAATGGGAATTTCAGGATCCTCATCCATTTCTAGCACAACAAAATCAGTAAGAATCATAAATTTATCCACTTTGATTGGAATATTTTCTAATATGCCTATAGGGTGTGAAATAGACTTATTCGCCATTGATAAGCACATATTAGTAGGTTTTAACTCACCTAAATCAAGCTTTTTATAAATTGAGTAAGGCATAAGACTAACACTAGCACCCATATCACATAGGGCCTTATCAAAATATGTACCACCTATAACACAAGGAACCGTAAAACAACCCGGATCCTTTAGCTTAGGTGGGTATTTAGAATACATAGCCTTAGACTCTTCTACCAAAGAAACATAACCATATTCTTCAAGCTTACCCTTGTGACTCACAATTTCTTTTAAAAATTTTGCCCATGAAGGCATATCTTTAATGACATCCACAAAGGATATAGTTATAGTAAGTTCCTTTAAATAATTCAAAAACTTGCCAAATTGCTTATCAAGATTTCTTCTAATGAGTCTTTGAGGGAATGGCAAAACATTCAAATTAACTTTAGGTCCATCTTTCCTAGATGAGGTTATATTTTTTTTAGGTTCATTAAGCTTATTATCATTTTCACTCACATCCACAACATGATCATCATTCACAATAAGATTCTCATCACTTTTACTATTACTCTCAATCTTTTTCCCACTCCTTAACATAATGGATTGAACCGATTCATGAGGTAAAAACTCAGGTTGACTTGGTAGCTTGCCTAAAGGTTTAACACTAGAAGTAGCTTGTTGAGCCAATTGGATTTCAAGCATCTTATTATGAGTGACAAGTTGATCAATTTTAGTGTTAATTTGCCTAAATTGTTCCTCATTTTGCTTGTTAGTAGTCATTTGATGATTAACAAATTGCTCCATCAAACTCTCTAAATGGAATTTAGGTTGTTGGGGGTTAAAAGGTAGTTTATTTGAAAAAGGTAAAAGGTTAGGTAATTTGCTCATATGATTGTTATTATTAGGAGGGTTCAATTGGGCATTTTGGTTAGACCAAGAAAAATCGGAATGGTTTCTCCATTGTGGGTTATAATAATTAGAATTTTGACCCAACCTTTGATTATAATTCCCTTGAACAAAACTGACATCCTCACTAGACCTCTCACTACAATTAGCATACATATGAGGTCCACCACATTTCTCACATACTTGACTAATGTTTTCAACATTGGAGTGAGAATTACTTACCATTTTTGTCAAAGCCTCTACCTTAGCCGTCAAGAGATTAATGGAATCCAATTCCAAAAACCCCTTAGCCTTCGCCATAGTGGGTTCTTCTCCCATGTAGCCTTGTGAGGCTAACTCTTCCAACAAAGTTTCAGGTTCCTTAGCAGTCTTCTCGAACCATTTACCACCTGAAGCAGCATTAACAATATTTCTATTTTCCTTCATTAACCCATTGTAAAAGATTTGAGGAATCATCCAATCCGGCAAGCCATGATGAGGACATTGCCTTTGAAGTTCCTTAAACCTTTCCCAAGAGGTATAAATAGTTTCATTAGGCAATTGTTTAAATGTAGATATTTGATTTCTAAATTTTGCCGTTTTATGAGGTGGAAAATACTTATGAAGAAAAGCTTGTTTTAATTGGTCCCAAGTAGTAATTGTCTCACTAGGTATACTAGCAATCCAAATTTGGGCCTTTTCTTTCAAAAAAAATGGAAATAACCTAAGTCTAATTGTATAATTACTCACTCCATTAATTTTAAATGTAGCACACACATTAAGAAAAGCAAGGATATGAGCATAAGGGTCTTCCCCTTACAAACCTCTAAATTGGTTATTTTGCACCATTTGAATGACAGCCGGCTTGATCTCGAAATTGTTATTAGCAATAGCCGATGCCGCTATTCCTCCAAAACTCTCCGAAATATTGGGCATTGCAAAATCACCAAGCGTTCTCCTTTCTTCGCCCGCCATAATTGGAAAATTATGACCTTCCTCTAATTTAACACTTTGTTCTCCTTCTACTTGCAATCTAAGTTCCTCTTGTTGCTTCCTTCTAAGTTCCCTACAAGAATTAAGAATACTTTTAGTCTAATATCATTACAAAAACTCTAATTCCAAAACAAACGAACACAATATAAGAATTCATAAATCTAATAACTAATATATATCATACAATCCTAAAATATCTATTCTTTTGTATCAATCAATAAAAATTCATTTTGAACCGTTCCCCGACAATGGTGCCAAAATCTGATGGGGATTTAATTGAACCCTTAGTCTCACTAGACTGCGTATAGTATGAGTAAGGTATCGTTTCAAAGGGAACGGGACAAATTTTATATTGATGTAACAATAAGTAAATAGATAGGTAACAATTTCAATTAAAATCATGCAATTAATGTAAATACTAAACTACTTAAAATATATTAAGTTAATTTTGGATAATAGATTACTTAAAAGATGGGATGGACATACATTATAACCAAATAAACAAGTTCATCTTTGAAGTAATTATCAATTGTATGAATGGTATGAATGGAGAATTTAGCCAAGATTCTTTAAAGCAATTCTCATTGTCAATAAAGATGTTCTTCTTAGAGTCTATAAGCATTCTCATGTCATTATAGAGATAAATAAAAACTATGAAGTTCTATGCCAATTCTTTAACCCCTCAAAGTGAATTCCTTTTCTCTAAGTGAATTCAATGCTTCAAGTAAATTTATTTGTTTTTCCATCAAAGAATTCCAATTCTCATTGTGAATTAAATGACTAACATGCTAATTATGGTGATCAAGCATAATAAGCAAATTGAAGCACTCAAATAAACTTAAATCATACTTCATACATAAGGAGAATAAACATTCATAAAACAAAGATAAGCAAATGAAAAACAAATTGAATTAAGTAGCTATAATGTACCAAAAGAACTAGTCAAATACAAATTTACAATAAAGATGAAATAAGAGAAAAGAAAACATCACTCCCCAAGGTTTACTTTCTATTTAAACCTTCTGATATATCTCTTATTCCTTTGGCTTTGTTCTTTGGTCATCCTTTGAAAACTAAGTAAAAAGAAAAATCCAAAAGCAACTAAAAATGTTCTTAAGTAAATAGTCAAAGAATTCTTTAATTTTTCATCCCCTTCCTCTAGAGTTTTTCTCCCATCTATATAGAGCTTGACTCTACAGATATGTCCCTTAATAAGTCATGGAAGGTTGCTCTGAAAGGACATAATGTTTGGCTGAAAATTCGGGTGCAACAGTCATGACGTTTGAGAAACAATTTTCTTGTCTGACTCGTGAACACCCTCACGAGTCGTGAACTCCTTCAAATCTTCTGAACTCGTGAGCCTCCTTTCTAGTCGTGATCTCCTTCACGACTCGTGAACCAGATGCCGAGTTGTGAGCCTTTCTCCTCTGCCTCACTCGTGAATCTACAATCCGTCTCATGATCTCTTGTCAAAGTGGTGAGCCATTTCACGACTCGTGATCTTCTTGTCCGAGTCGTGAGCCCTTTCACGACTCGTGATCTTCTTCTTCGAAACTTCACCAGATTCTTCAATTCCTTCACACTTCACCAACTTTTTTCCTAAAAGCAAACATAAACACATAAATTGGACATAAACATATAAAAATACATATAATATTACATACTTAACTACATAAATAAGAGAAAAATACATACTAAAAGATAGACATTTTGCATGATATCACAAATATGGCTTCGAATTCTCAGTAATTTTGGTTTAAAGGAGATCATTCAACATAGCGAGTGGATGAAATAGGAACCTCTTCGATGGAGCAATAACTTGGCGACCTCACTTCATTCGTAAGACAACTTGTTATTGGAAAATTTGAAGTTGCTAAAGTTTGTGGTATATGTTCTTTTGCAGGTCATCCTACTAATATGTGCCCTACACTTCAGGAAGAGATAACCGAACAAGTAAATGCCACTGGGAGTTTTCCAGGACCACCACAAAGGAATTACAATCCTTTCTCAAACACTTACAATCCCAGATGGCGTGATCATCCAAATCTAAGGTATGGAAACTCTAAAGTTAATTCACATAATGCTATTTTTCGATCTTACAGGCAACCAGTTCCACATAGACCAATGCAACAGTCTAATTTGGGGACATCACTGGAAGAATTGGTAAAAACTATGGCTGAAAATACTTGCAAATTTTAGTAAGAGACAAGAGGTAGTATTCAATATCTTGAAAATTAAATAGGACAAATGGCTACAGCCATAAGTTATTTGGAAGCACAATAATCCATCAGAGTACCTTCATAAACTAAAATAAATCCAAAGGAAAATGCAAGTGTCATTTTGTTAAGGAGTGGAAAAAATGTTGAACAGCCTATAAAGATACCAAAAGAGCAAAAAATCCAAGAAGAAGAAAGAAAATCAACATTGGAAAAACCTTTGAGCAACCACACTAATTCACAAGGTATGTTTTCTTTTCAAAGTCCATTGGAAATTAAGTCTAACCTACCTTTTCTTGAAGCTTTGTCAAAGGATCAGAAGATAGAAAGAAATTCAGACCTCTATGAAACATTTTGAAAGTTCGAGGTTAACATCCCTCTCTTTGATGCAATAAAGTAAGTACCTTGGTATGCAAAGTTCTTGAAAGAATTATGCACATCAAAAATGTGTTTTAATTACACACCTCAACTTTACAAATGGTGTTTTACACAGCTAGAGTTAATAAAAATAAACTATTGTCTATTTGAACTTGGCAATGTTCTTTTTTTTTGTTAAATTCATGTGATCACCTTGACAAATGTATACTTATTAGTCCTTTCATGTAACAAAGAAAATATAAGTACAAAAAGATTTTAGAAAGGTAATAGGTATGTTTTTGTGAATATCGGATAGGAATGTGTGCAAATTACCAAGATTAGATGAACAATAAGTCATTTGCATTAATTTCAGATGCGTAAAATATTATTTATAAAATCAAGATCCATAATTAGAAACTTTTGCCAACTAATATGTATTTTTCCTTTATAATTAATTAGTGTACAAAAAAGGAGAAAACCTTTCAAATTATACAAGATAAAATAGGTGAAGGAAAATAGAGGATGCCACTATAATGTCTAAATATTTTTCTGAAGGTAAAGAAACACTTAACCATTTCTATTTTTAACTGAAATGTTCATCTCTTTCTTTTTTATTGTGATATTTTATAATGATTATCATATTATTACCTAATATATAATCTTGAATCATCATACATACCATTTCGTTGAAAAGAACATCTTCAGTTGTACTTTGTGCCATTTGAGTTTCCAAAGACACCTTTTTTAGAGAGTAAATGCTTCTGAGACATGGCATGTTCACTAAAGTCAATGAGGATAATTGAGGGAACTGGATCTCTTCATTATCGTAATTGGCATCTTTACTTCCTTCAACAATAACAGCTTTTATGTTAGAACATTTCGCGACTTTCAAATCTTGAAGCCACGCCAAACATTTTGCAAAGAAAAATGAAAAGAGATTCGTCAATTTGTTGCATCCATTGATGTCTAGAATTCGCAATTTGCTAAAAGACCCCATTGTAAGTTTCCCATTGCAAATCTTCTCCAGGCTGTTTAAATTATCCAAAAACAATGTCTCCAATGCTGGAAAGGCATGGCAAAAACCCCATTTTGTTGAGTCGATTACATGTTGAATGACATTATCATCTTGAATAAGTAGATGCTTCAATTGTTCGCAGCCTTCCCCATCTAGATTATACAACCCATTCTCTATTCCTCTAACCTCCCCTATATACAGAGTTTCAGCTCCTTTCAATAACTCTTTAAGCCCAGGCTCCAAATGAATATTTGTCTTGAGCCTAAGCTTTAGTGCTCTTGATGTTTCATATTTCTCACCCCAATACCAAAGGTCGCCTATGAAAATTTTATATTGTTGAAACCCTTTAGAGAAGAGGCGGCTTGGTATCATCCTGGGGTCAATCACTTGCATTTTTAAAGTTGTCAATTGAGACAATTCTTCTAACTCCATCAAGCTTGCATTCCCTTCCATATCCCACCTGACAAAACTATTGTGACCCATATAAAGTTCTTCTGAATGAGAGAGCTTTGACAAGATATTTGAAGGAATAAATTTGATTTTATTGTAGTGGCTTAAATCTAATAACTTGAGTTGACTCAATTGCTCCATTTAATTCTCTAGGCAACTCAACTATATCAGAGCCTCGGAAACTGAGGCATTCTAGTTCCTTTAGTTGTCCAATGTTGGCTACATCATCCAATTGGCAGTTCTCCAAGCACAAGGTTCGAAGGTTTGTTAAAAAGCCAAGTGAGGAAGGGAGGGACACAAAGTGAATGCCAGTGAAGTCCACTACTTTGAGTTTTCTAATCCCTTCAAAGAAGGAATCACAAACTTGTAGACCATAATTTTCAGTAAATATAAAAAACAACTCTACATTTGGATACTCCAAACCATCAAGAAGGTTATCAATGTCACAAAAAGGAAAAGAAACTTTGGTGCAATATTTGCTCGGCCAATCCCTCAATCTCACACCACTTCTACCAATAAAAGCATTTTCAAGTTTACAGGCAATATGACGTGCTGTATCACAAACCACATCATGTATCTTAACACATCCTTCCATGTCACCATTAAGCAACAAAGACTTGGCTATGAGCTTATTGATGAGAGTAAGGACTCTGCTTCTGACTTCTTCAATGGCAGATATGTCTTTGAACAAATTCAGCCCCATACTCTAACTCACCAGGTCACGGATCTAAATATTAGACCTCTCAAACAGAGAATAAAGCAAAAAAATTGACTTTTCCTTTTCATGCAGATTATGGTAGCTTGACTCGAGAACTATAACAACCTTCTCATATGTTTCTTCATTACTGAAATCAGACAACTGCTTGAGCATATAGTTCCATGCATATAACTGTTTATTTTGCAATTCAGTAGCAACATGGCGAATTAGCAGGGGCAATCCTGCCATTTTTGGGAAACTTCAGTTGCTATTTTTTGTAGTTTTGGATCTATTGCATTGGCCAATGTCAAATGGAACAATCTCCATGCCTCTTGTTCCGTTAGACAGTCAATTGAAAATTCTTGTTGCGTGCCCATCTCATTAGACAACACTTTCTTGTCTCTAGAGGCAAGCAATAGTTTGCATCCCTACTCTGAAGGAATTCCTATGGAGTTCAAGTCAAATTGTGCCCAAATATCATCTAGAATGATGAGCACTTTTGACTCCTTCATGTTGGAAATCCTAGAATACATCTAGGCAAAAATAATCATGTTAAATCATCAAGAAAGATAAAAGATTATAGTGG
Organism: Excoecaria agallocha; assembly: GCA_037975025.1. Taxonomy (NCBI): domain Eukaryota; kingdom Viridiplantae; phylum Streptophyta; class Magnoliopsida; order Malpighiales; family Euphorbiaceae; genus Excoecaria; species Excoecaria agallocha. The sequence continues at coordinate 74,505,116 of CM075808.1, forward strand.
AAGCGTACCTGAATTCATTATTGTAATTGAATTACCAAATCTCGTGGCTTATGATCTTCCAAATTGATAGATAAGGAAGAATTATGTCTACTATAGATGGGAATAGAAAGACAATTTTCATATATCTATAATTTGGGGATCATAACCCTTTTATATAAAAAAGGTTTTCTTTATTTCTAATTTAGCCCATCATAAAATTAGAAATTATAAAAGAGTATCTATACATTTATCCCATACTTATAATATTATTATTATTATGGCCCACTTTACTTTCTATTAAATTAGATCACTTTAATATTTAGGCCAAGTCTTTTAAATGATAGTTATGACATATAATTATTATAATCCTAATATATATATATATATATATATATATATATATATATATATATATATATATATATATATATAGTGTATTTATCCATAAATCCTAACAATCTCCCACTTGGACTATACATTTATATATATATATATATATATATATATATATATATATATATATATATACACATACATTTTGCTTTATAATTATATATCAACTTTATGAGCTCAAAACTTTACTATCATAAATAAAGACATTTCTGAACAATCTCGTCCATCAATCATGCTTACATAGAACCAAGGCGACTTTTGTTACTTATATATCGTAACTAAATCCATCCCTGATCACATATATAAATACAACCAAATGACATAGATCCAGTATGGATGCATAGCATGAAAATTACATGTAATGTGATCTAAACATGCTTATTTTCTACTGGTCCATTCTATAAACTTAGTGAGATCAATCCATAGCTAAATCAAAGTGTGAATAACTCGACTTCATTTCTACAGAAAATGTAGATAAACCCAAAAAACAAAAATGTGTCTATAATAAGAAAGTAAGATTACAAAACTCCCACTAAAATTAAATATCCTCAAAAGATATGACACCTATATGAGCAGTATGCTCATTAAAGACCGTGGGTGGTAATCCTTTAGTAAGCAGATTCGCAACCATAGAGTTTGTACCAATATGCTCAATTGACACCTGTCCACTTTGAACTCTTTCTTTAACAACCAAGAATTTAATGTCTATATTTTTTGACTTACTCGAACTCTTATTGTTATTGGAATACAAGACTCCTGACTTATTGTCACAAAAGATCTTAAGTGGTCTTTCAATTCCATTAACAATTCGCAGTCCAGTAATAAAATTGCGTAGCCATATTGCTTGATTTGATGCCTCATAGCATGATATGAACTCTGCTGTCATGGTAAAAGAGGCTATAAGAGATTGCTTAGCACTCTTCCAAGAGATAGCCCCTCCAGCAAGCAAAAAAATATAGCCTGATGTAGATTTCATGCTATCTTGGCACCCAGCAAAATCGAAATCCGAATACCCAATGATCTCTAACTTATCCGATCTCTTGTAAGTGAGTATGAAATGTTTTGTTCTTTGAAGATATCGCATGACTCTTTTGGCTGCTTTCCAATGATCCATTCCTGGATTGCTTAAGTATCTTCCTAACACTCCAACTGTGTACGCAATATCCGGACGAATACAAACTTGAGCATACATTAGACTTCCTATTGCTGATGCATAAGGAATCTTTTGCATTTCTGTTTTCTCAAAAGTATTTTTGGGGCACTGTTGAAGATTAAACTTGTCTCCTTTAGCCACAGGGGTATTTCCTGGTTTACCATCTTGCATGCCATATCTCTTAAGAACCTTTTCGATATAAGCCTTTTGTGATAATTCAAGGGTACCTCGAGAGCGATCTCGATGTATTTGGATCCATAATACAAAATTTGCATCTCCAAGGTCCTTCATCTCAAAATTCATAGCTAGAAATCTCTTGGTTTCATGCAACAAGCCTATATCATTACTGGCAAGCAATATGTCATCAACATATAAAACCTAAAAAATATGCTTACTCCCACTAAATTTGTGAGATACACAATCATCAACAAAATTCATCTCAAAACCATAAGAAATAATAATCTAGTGAAATTTGTAATACCACTGGTGAGACGCTTACTTAAGCCTATAGATGGATTTCTTCAATTTGCAAACCATAGACTTTGTATTTTCTGATATATAGTTTTCTGGCTGCACCATATAAATTATTTCATCAATGTCACCATTGAGCAATGTTGTCTTAACATCCATCTGATGTAGCTCAAGATTAAAATGTGCTACTAATGCCATTATAATCCTAAAAGAGTCTTTCGATGAAACTGGAAAGAAAGTCTCTTTATAATCAATGTCTTCTTTCTGCGTAAAGTCTTTAGCGACAAGACGTGCTTTGTACCTCTCCACATTGCCCTTTGCATCCCTTTTGGTTTTAAAAATCCATTTACAACCAATGTGTTTTGCACCTTCAGGCAATGGAACAAGATCCCATACGTCCATTATCTTTCATAGACTTAATCTCCTCATTCATGGCATCTATCCACTTTTGAGAGTTAGAGCTTTTCATTACTTGATGAAAATTGACTGGATCATTTTCCATCACTCCAATGTCAACATCATGTTCTTGGAGAAACACAACATAGTCATCAGAAATTGCACTTCTCCTTTCTCTAGTGGATCTCCTTAATGGCAATAGTTCTTGAGGCTGTAGAGTTTGTTCTTCAAGAATATCTCCTTGAGACTGAATGGGAGGATCACCATTGTCTGGTATAATAATTTGTTCTTAACTATTATCCATAGCAATTAGAGGAATGTCAACATATTCCTCTTCAAAAACAAAGTCCTTAACTCTTTCTTCCCCCGCAAACTCAACATCCTCAAAGAAACAAGCATTACATGTCTCAAAAATAGACTTATTTGTGGGATCATAAAATTTGTAACCCCTAGAGCGTTCAGAGTATCATATAAAATAAAAAATAATAGTCTTAGAGTCCAGTTTCTTTTCATTTGGCCTATAAGGCCTTGCCTCAGCCGGACATCCCCAAATATGAAAATGTTTTAGACTGGGCTTTTTACCTGTCCAAAGTTCGTAAGGGATTTTACTAGTTGCCTTTGTTGGTACTCTGTTGAGTATATAAGCTGCAGTCTTTAATGCCTCTCCCCAAAGTGACTCAGGTAAGGTAGAGTGACTAATCATACTTCTTACCATGTCTAAAAGCGTTCTATTTCGTCTTTCAGCAACACCATTCATATTAAGTGAACCCGGCATGGTGTACTGTGGTACGATACTGCTTTCTTCTAGGAATCTAGCAAATGAACCTGGACGTTGTTCACCTAAACCGTCATATCTACCATAGTATTCACCACCACAGTCAGATCTAACGCTTTTAATACTTTTATTGAGTTGATTTTCAACTTTAGCTTTAAACCTTTTGAACATGTCAAGTGACTGAGATTTCTCATGAATGAGATAAAGATAGCCATATCGACTAAAATCGTCTATGAATATTATGAAATATGTTTGGCCATTCCAAGAAGCCAGAGAAAATGGCCCACAAATATCTGTATGTATTAGTTATAAGACATTTATTTTCTTATTGGCATCAAATCTCCTGATATATGTTTGTTTCCCCTTAATACAATGCACACACATGTCAAAATCTGAAAAGTCAAGGGGATCGAGAATACCATCAGACACAAGTCTCTCAATTCTCTTTTTAGAGATATGATCTAATCTCTTGTGCCATAATGAAGCTGAATTCTCAGTAGCTAATTTACGCTTTTTACTTATTGAATGAACATGCAAGGATTCATTAAATAAAGCAATTGTATCAAGTAAATATAGATTATCATAACCTGATAAAAAACCAGAGCCAACCAAACTTGAATTTTGAAAAAGACTAAATATTCCATTTCCAAATGAACAAGAATACCCAAATTTGTCCAATGCTGAAACAGAAATCAAATTCCGCCTAAAAGATGGTACAACAAAAGTCTCAAACAAATTCAAATAAAAACCAATTCTTAATAAAAATCTAAAAGTTCTAATTGCTTCGACTTCGACTGATTTTCCATCACCAACATAGATGTATCTTTCACCATTATTAGGCTTTCGGCAATTCAGGCAACCCTGCATGGACTCACTAATTGTGTTGTTGCACCTGAATCAATCCACCAAGTGTGTCTAGGTACTGAAGCCAAATTAACCTCAAAACAAACAAAGTTAAGAAGTTTACCTTTCTTAGCACGCCAAGCGTGATAGTTGGTACATTGCTTCTTCTGGTGTCCTGCAGCTCCACAAAAGAAACCACCTTTAGCTTGTTCCTTATGTGGTGCTGTTACCGCAACTTTCTTATTCTTCCTTTTCTTATTTTCTTTCTTTTTATCCTTTGAGGTGGAGACCAAATGAATACTCGGTGTCTTTTCTTGCTTCAATCTATCCTCTTCCTGAACACAGTGAGAGATGAGCTCATTAAGGGTCCATGAGTCCCTTTGACAATTATAGCTCACCTTAATTTGACCAAATTGTACAGGAAGAGAGATCAAAACCTAATGCACTAACAAGTCTTTAGATAAATCTAACTTAAGTGCCCTTAAACTTGAAGCAAGGTTAGACATTTCCATAATGTATTCCCTTATGTTTCCTTTGCCTGTATACCTTATAGAGATGAGTTTTGCTAAGATTGTACTTGTTTCGGCCTTTTCATTCTTAGCAAATCTCTTCTCAAGGTTCTCAAGAAAACCCTTAGCGGTATCCACCTGATTGGATATTGTGCCCCTAAAAGCTTCAGGAATGGCACGCGTAATGACCATAAGACTTATGCGATTAGACTTTTCCCACTTTTCCATCTCCCTCTTTTGTTCAGAGGTACTCTCATTAGTGAGATCAGCAGGTCTAGGTTCCCTTAGTGCAAGGTGTAGGTCCATGACTCCGAGAGTGATCAATACACTCTCTTGCCATGCCTTAAAATTCGTGCCAGTTAGCATACGAATGGAGTTGATACTAGTAGTAATATTAGCAGCAAGAGCAGAAACTGAATTTAGAACAAAACATATAAAATAAACTCACATAAGTATCAAAATAATACCAAAATTGAATAACAAATTTAAATACAGTTAAACCCCCATCTCAAGACATATAACACTCCATTAACATTTTATCTTTGAACAAAATATTAACTTGTAAGTGATATCTTGATGTAGCAATTAGACACAAATAATAAAATAACATGTCAAATAATAATTCTTTCTTTGTACCGATTTATTATTCACATGTAAGGCCAAATAATTATAACATGCTAATTGACACAAATGTATATGTAATTATATTAAACATTAACTTTTTTTGGGCCAATTAATATTTATGTAATTACATACACACAACCAATTATATATTTTGAAATAAATTAATTGATTTTCATAGAGGTTACTTTGGCAACATATTGGTTTAATTAACCTATCTCAACATATATATATATATATATATATATATATATATATATATATATATATATATATATATTTTAAATTTTATGTAATTTTAATTTAAATTACAGTATATATATATATACAAAACCGAACTTGATGAAATGAACTTGATGGCACATGAATACAAAACCGAGAAAACTACCAATAAACAAATAGGCCAAACCCACAACATCAATACAAAGACCATAAATACAAAAGTGACAGTAGGATTGACAAAAGAATTATGAATGCTAGGGTTTGTATGCCATTAAACATTCAAAAAAGGATAAACAACGTCAGACATGCGAAACAAATATCAGTACAATTTTTGTCACAATTCTCCATGCTATCAGCGACGCAAAATAAGAAATATATACATAATAATAACTGTAATTCATTCTAAAAGAATTAACATGAAATTAGGCTCTAATATCAATTATTGAAAATCCTAGAATACATCTAGGCAAAAATAATCATATTAAATCATCAAGAAAGATAAAAGATTATAACGAAAGCGTACCTGAATTCATTATTGTAATTGAATTACCAAATCTCGTGGCTTATAATCTTTCAAATTGATAAATAAAGAAGAATTATGTCTACTATATATCTGTCGCAGGTGAAAGCATAGCCAATGTGGCGTTTAGTAGGTCTAACCACGTACTTAATGATGGGATCCTTAATACACTCGGACAAAATGGGAAGGATCTCCATTTGAAAAATTCAAAGATCAAAGATGGAGCGGGTCAAGATTGGTGTAGCACAGTCTATAAAGGAGAAAAAGGAAATTTAGAAGAAGGAAAGGTCTAAGAAAATAGAAATAAGAAGCAAGAGAAAGAATCAGAATCAGTTGGTGATGAAGGAAGAAGATTGGTGTAGTAGAGATTATGGAAGAGAGAGGAAATTTAGATCACAGTTGGTGGTGAAGATGGTCTTCACTTGCAAAGGGTGATCATCAGAATAAGCTTTCTCCACCTCAACCCACAAAAGTAAAATAAATGGGATTTTATCAATCAATAAAATTTATTAAAGTTATTCCTATTCTCCTCCCCTTTATTGTGTTGATTTTCTATTTTTATTTTTATGGATATTTTTATTTTCTATTAAACTTATACTGTGCTAGTTGACCGCATAATTTTTTTTAAGATAAACAGGCGGACATGAAATAATTAATAAACTTTTACCAAAGTTGAATTAAGATAATATAGCCTTCGAAATTCAGGACATCCTTCCAATATGCTTGCGTACCTTTCATTAATTAGTAGTGAGTTTTATAGTTAGTGAGTACAAGTTTTATGCTTTGTTAGTTGCTGAATTAGCAGGATTTCAGTAGTATTTTATTAAGCATAAGTATGTTTGCTTTAATTGATTGAAGTATTTTACTCTTGCATATAACCTGTTTGATAAAAGTTCTGTGTAAGATTTCTCATTATTTGCTCAGCCTCTCTTTATTTTGCAGTCAATTAGAGAAGTTTTTAAATCGAATATAAAAAATCCGTACATCAAAATTAAGAAGTGAAATAAAGAGATAATTAGAGGATTTTGTCTTTTTTTTTTTTAAATGTTTGGAATAGAAAGAATGGGATGTCTTAGCGTGTCGGCAAATTGGAAAATGTTCGGTTGATAATAAAGAAGAACAGAGTGGATGACAACTCACCTACAGCTGCTTTTCTTTTTACTTTTTTGTTTTTTAACTATTGCCAAACTACGTTTACTTTTTGCCAAACTTAATAAAAAATTTATTAAAAAAATAGTCAATAATTAAAAAAAAAGTTAATAAAAAATGTTTAGCAGTGATAATATTATGAATTTTGCTAGTGTAAAGTAAATCCAATCTATAAAAAATATTATCAATAATATGTTTAGAAACAAGATGGATTTGTTAATCCATCTTGTTTCTAAACATATTATTGTTAATAGAATGTTTTTACCTGTTAAATAACAAAGTTAACATACAACAAATTATATATATATATCATTAGAGCTTTGTTTGCAGAGAAAATATAAAAGTTGTGAACTCAATAGATTAACACAAAATATTTTACTAACACTGTGTGATGCACTTTCACAACGCTTAAAGGTTAATACTTGAATTTAATCATATAAAAGTACAGATTCAAGTGAAAGAGCAGTAAGCATCCCACAGCCTCAAGTGAAAGAGCAGTAAAATTCAAGTTAGTTTTTAACATTTTTCTCACTAGAAAAGTGATAAACAAGCCAGAAGTTCATATAACATTGAATTAACATCGTCAACTTGCAGATATGAATATTTTTATATTTCTAGTTCTATACGAACCCATTAGCACCTGAGTTTTTACTATATATATATATATATATATATATATATATATAAGATACGTGTACGAGCAGTGTTCAGTGGCAATTATTATAATTTAATCACAATTTCCGTAATATTCTATTTCAAATACTATTTATTTTACGAAGTTAACTTGTATTTTATTTATATTGACTACGACGTTTAGAAACAAACCTCCTTAATTCTTCATTCTACATTTAGTATAGTATTAGTCGACTAATATTTAGAGGCAGGAGTGGTGAAAATAGATGGACGATATTTTCATTTTCCTCCTTCAAAATTGCTGAATAATATCAAATTTAGAATTTGTTTGTTGTTCAATGCATACATGTGCATGATTTTTATTTTTATATTTATTTTTTTTGTCGTAGTCTCCATCACTACCTTTTTTTTCACATGAAAAATAATTAATTACCATTAATCTTTAAAAATACACATTACAATTTATGAAATGACCCTTTTATTTTTAATATTTCTATTAATTGTCGCCCTTTTTAGTAAAATATGAGAATAAAATAAAAAATATGCATTAATTCTGATATTAAAATAAAAAAAAAATGAAAACAAAAAATTTTATCAAAAACTAAACTTAAAGATCAACGAAGGATAGCATCACTTATTTGCCAAAAAAAAAATCTCGTTATGCTTCCAATAATAATAGTGCCCTTTTTATAACTTATTCACTTATCTAGTTTTAACACTTGTTATAACCGGACCAGACATTAAATCGGAGTTGGATCGCGATTGAATTGGCTGAATCGGGTTGGACCAAAATCTACTTTTTTTTTTAATATTTATTTTGAATTAAATATTTTATATGCAAAATTTATACAAATTTTAAGATATGTAATTTCGTACCCATTAGATTAGGGTAACGGGCCTCTATGAACCCATCTTTCATTATCACCTTTAAAAGTGTTGCACTTTAATATTAAATAACAGCCTTTCTGGGCCTTGCTTAATGCACTAGTTGAACTAAGTAATGGGTATTACTGTCATTTTGTTGAACTGCTAAGGCAAGAAGGTAACAAAACCCTAATTCTTGAAATCATCCATAACCCCACAGCTCATAATCTTTTCTGCGTGCAAGCTCGCCTTCAACCTCAACAATGGTATCTACGTCTATGTGCTTTGGAACTCATTTTCTACGGTTAGTATTAATGGTAGAAGAAGGAGATAATGAAGGAGAATGAGATGGAGTTCCTTCTAAAATGGTTCCATTAATGGAAATTTTCCTTTCTCCACCAATAAGAGCGGCACCTCCTAGAAGTTCTTGAATCATATTTTCTTCTAATTTGTAGATCTACAACAATCCAAAACAACAAAAAAAAAAGCAAGGTGAGTTTTTTTTTTTTTGAGTTGAAAAGCTAAAGGAAGAAAGTGGATTTTTTGTGTATTTAGTGTATGTTTACAAGATCAACATGACTTGCCTTTTGTAAAAGAAATTTTGTAAGAGAGATTTCAATGGCTTTGTTGGCCCTTTTTTTTTTTAATGGGTGAAAAGGAATTGAAATTGAGGATATGGAGGTTTAATAAAGACACACAATGTGAAAGAAAGCAGTCACTTTACTATAATCACAAAATAAGAAGTGGGTCTTTGATTTGGAATTTTGTCGTAGGTGTTTTTTAAAAGGATGTGAAATGGCATTTTCATTCATTATTTCCCACTCTACCCTTCTTATAAATAGCTCTTATATACAAATCAAATTTGAAAAGACCCCATTGTTATCTTAATGATTTCAATATTAACTATGTCATTAATAGCAAAAATAAACATCTTAGATTTCATATCCACAAATATAAGTATTTGAAAAATATTATTAAGAAAAAGTTATGCATAAAAGTTTCAATTATCAATCATGATAATCGAAATTTATATATTTTTTACTAACTAAAATTGAACTAATTATTTGAATAGTCAAATTAAACTAGCCGAATTAGTACTGATTTGATTTTTTTTTTTTATTAAAATTGAATGGCATTCACTTAAAAAGACAAAAAGAAAGAATACAAGCTAATAATCCAGACAAAAACTCCTAGCAGTGTAGATCATGCAGATAAAATGGTTTGCATCTCATTCATTCACTGATTTGGTTGATTGATCATACACAAAAGTGCGATAAAGAAGAGAGAATGTAGAAATAAGATATTATTCATATTAATATTTTATTAATTATATTTTTTAATTATAGTTTGATATTATTCAGCAATTTTGAAGGATATTTTCTTCTTTGAAAATATTAGTCGGCGCATGGCGACTACTCATACTACTATACTAGGGAAAATGAAAATATCGTCTATCTACTTTCACTACAAGAAGAGAGAATGTAGAAATGGGAAGAAGAAGAAGAAGAAGAAGAAGAAATTATAATTAGAAAGTGAAGAAGAAGATTTAGATTAGAATATAGGGAGGAAATAAAGAGAATTTGGGAGAGAATTTTGACTATATGCATTCATTTGCATATTTGTTACATATGTGAATACCGTTTTTGAATCTTTGCTGAAGACATGAATTTGTAATTAGTTCCCTTATTAAAAAATATTATAGTTTTAAACCCAAATTACTCGACAAATTTAGAGTCGTACACCACTGAACCAAAAATCACAAAAGATCCATAAAAAAATACTCGAAGCCCAACCCAAACCTATGACCCCGAAATTTTTTCAATTAAATTATATATATATAAAAGCCCAGAATGATCAGCACCAAGAGAAGACAACAAACCCTTTAACCATTTTAATTCACAAGCTATTGTAGTCATAGACTTGTACTCTTCTTCAAATGAGGAACGAGATACTATATGTTGTTTCTTGGTTTTCCATAAAATAGGAGAATTGCCTAAGAAAACAAATATCATGTCAAAGATCTTTGCATCAAGGGACAACTAGCCAAATAAGAGTCACAATAACATTCAAATTCATATTACAATCTGCACTTAAAAATATCCCTTGTCCTGGATTTCCTTTCAAATAATGAACAACATGCAATGTTACTCCCAATGTTCTTGCTCCAGTTGGTGCATAAATTGAGCAAGGGTATGAACACAATAAGACAATTCAGGTCGAGTAAAAATCAAGTAAATAGGCCACTCCACCAACCATCTATACTTAGCTGGATCTTTCAAATCTAGATGAGTTGCAAGAGCTAGTTTATGATTATATTCAAGAGAAATCTTTGCTGGTTTAGCCTCCAACAGATTGGTTTCAAAAATGATGTATAGCGTATATTTCCATTGGCACAAGAAAACATCATTAGGATTCTGAGCCACCTCTATTCCAAACAAATATTTCAATTTTTCCAATTCCTTCATATGAAAACATCAGTTCAAATAATCCTTGAAACGTTGAATAGTCACATCATCATTGCCCGATATGATAAGATCATCAACATGGATAAGAATATTTAACTGAACATTTCCATCTTTAAGAACAAATAAAGAATAATCAGATCTTGATTGTGCAAAGCCATATGTCTTCAAATACTTCGCCAATCTAGAAAACCAACATCGAGGAGCCTCGCACAAACCATAGAGAAAATTTTGAAGTTTATATACTTTGCTTGAAAAGTGAGAAGCGAAATCCCGTGATGTTTTCATGTATACTTCTTTATCCAAATTACCACGAAGAAAAACATCACTACGAGAAAATGCCTTTAGGGACTGAAAAATAACCCTTAAAAGTGCAAAACCAGTCCCTAAAAAGTCAATTAGGATGGAAAATATGGTCCTACATCCGTCCTTAAAGGTGCAGACACTAATAAGCAATAAGGACAAGAAAAAATATTGAAAAATTCTAGTCCTTAAAGAATATTAGGGACAAGGAATCCGGTCCCTAATAACCCGCCTAAAAATTTTAAGGACCGAAAATCAAATCTCTAAGAACTAATATGAACCAAATTTCTTATCCCCTACAGTCACTAATCAAACTTTTAAGGATCCAAAATTCGGTCCCTAAAAAGTAATAAGGACCAAATTTTTTATCCCTAAAAGTAATTTCACATGACTAATCTAACTTTTAATGACCGAAAATCCGGTGTCTAAAAAGTATAAAGGACTAAAAATCAAATCCCTAAAAAGTATTAAGAACCGAATTTCTCATCCCTAATAAGTAGCCTCACATGACTAATCAAATTTTTAAGGATAAAAAATTCTATAAATTCAATCATATTATACAATTTATATATATAATAGATACACACATAAATAATAATTTTATACTTTCATATATATAATTTATAATGAATTAATTACAAATATAGAGTTAATATCCAAAAAAACCAACATATTATTTATACAGCTCCTTTCCCAAAAGTTAATACCTAGCAAAATAAAATGATCTAGATCTTTGCAATTTTCTAACAAACTGGTCATCAACATCTATATAAAGTCTTCAAACCTTCATGGTCAATAATAAGGTGCAACTTCTAATTCATTTCAAATTGAAGGCCTCACTCGATTGCCACATAAAAATTAATCCGAGTCAATGGAAGATAATATAGAAAAATAGAAGATGACCAATTTTTTTATAAATAATATCATTCTTCCAATCAATAATATAACCAGTGTACCATTCCATTACGAGAATGAATCCAGTAATATACACCACATAATGATCTCAAATTAAAGCTAAAACCAAGGGATTTTTATGAATCTTGGGTGATTTTTAAAAACATTTCGAAAAATGATGCTACAATAAACAATATTAAAAATTTAGGGTGCTGAAAATCGACACATTTGGGTACCGATATCTGACTTGGAGGGCCCCACATAATTGACCGGTTGTGGTATCAAAAATCAACTGGATCAAATGCTGGTATTCGACTGGTGGGCTCTAGCATGGGATGGAAATTGGTTGGAGATTGTGCCAATTTTTAGCCTCTTTCTGTCTAGTACAAAACACACTACAAAGAATCTTCATGCTTTTTTTTAAAGTCCATGTAGCTCCCCATCCACTCCTTTCTCTGGTGATATTGACAATTCACAGAGTCATTTTCTCATGACCAAAACCAAGATGAAGACCAAAAAAGCTTAAACTCTTCTTGAAATATAAATATAGATGTGTTCTCATCACTTTCACATTTCATGCTCTTTATTTTGCTATCACCTCTTTCTTTCTCACTTTTATGCTTCACTCTTCTCTCAACTTTCCCCCCATTTTCAATCTTTCTTGTCTAAATGGATATAATTACTTTAATTCTAATTAAAGTAATGAGTGTTATAAGTCGCATTTTAAATTTTCTTTGGAAAAAAAAGGTAAAATTATTGTGAAATACTATTTAATTTTATTAATTAAAATCTATATTGTTATTAATCTCATTTTCATGTTTAATTTATAGGTGGTAATAATTTTGAAGGTTATCTAATTTCAAGATTTAATGTTAAGATATTAATTTTTATTTTTTCAAAATAGCTTGAGTTTACATTTTATAGAATAAGTATATATGATGAAATTAGGAAAATTTTAAAAAATTAATTCGCAAGCAAATAATTAAACTTTTTTAATAATGAATATTTTGCATGAAAATAATAAAAGTAACACATATATTGTAGTTACACGCATAACTTAATGTGTGTTTAAGTTGTAAATTAATTATTTTTCATGTTATTTGAAATTATTGACTTCTTAATAATGTATAGTGTATAAAATTAATTTAATTGATTGAAAAATATAAAATGCTTGAAAGAAATGTGTTGATAAATTACAAAATTTTGAAATGGGCTATATGTCTAAATTAAAAAAATTAATAATTTTTACATATAACCTAATTATATTTTTCTAAATTTAAAAAAAAAAATTAACACTTACCTTTGTTGTAATCAGCTTCAAAATAATCAGCACCTACAAATAAAATATAAAAATAACATTAATAATAATAATAATATAAATTTTACCTAACATAACAAAAATAATATTGTATAATATTAAAATTAAATTACCTTTTTATTTTATAAGAAAGCAATGTGGTGTAAATATTCAATGAAATTAAGAACATATAAGAATGAATTTATTGATGAGGAAAAAAACTTGAAAATAAGAGTTAGAATAATTTTGAGAGGAAGTTTGAAGAGAGAGTTTGAAGGAGAGTTTCAAGAAGAGAAAATGAGAATGGAAAACTAATTATGTAAATGGAAAAAATTAATTTCAGAGCTTTGCTAATTTAAGGTGTGGTCAATGAGGTCTTTCCATGGTCAGCGAGGAATGACATTTGGTAAAAAATTGGCACTTTTTATTGTTGATTTTTGACACTCAGCTGAAGAAAATCAACATGCAATTGAGCCAATTTTTAGCAGTGCTACCAGTCAATGAGGAAGGGCTCACGATGTCGAATATCGGTAGATGTTAATATCGGTTTCCAGCAGTATCCCAAATTTCTAATATTATTTACTGTAGTATCTTTTTTTGATTTTTTTTTAAAAATCATCTTAGATTCTTAAAAACCCATAAAACCAATATCAATTCGATACACCATCGAACAAGCATGCTCATCAATTCCATAGAAATCTAAGTATGAAGATATCCATCCAGATACAGAGATAATGAAAAAGCTGCATACCACAAAATGTAAAGATGTATGCCTGCAGCAAGTTTGGATCAATAGGCCAAACGAAGGTCTTCACCAAGAAATCTAAAAGCATGTGGATCTAAATATAGATCATGTCTTGTTGCACAAGATACATTAGAAAACTTCAATTGCAAACATGAGAAAGGGGATGGAAAAGTTCATCACATGATAGAACTCGGCTCTCCAAACAATACGCATGTTATGTGGATCAACCACAGTCAACAACTTTAAGAAAGATTAAATTTTATAAAGCTATCCACTTTATAAGCAAATCGTCATGACCTAAGGCTTGCCTTTTTAGTCCAATATGAAGAAAATGACCTGGACTTCAAGTTCATGAAATTTATTGAAAACTAGTATTGGCAATGAAGATAACTGCTACCTAATCACTTAACAAGCGTAACTCAATGAGATAAGTATATTTCACTGAAACTCAATGCTACTTCTCACATAGTTATAACTTAGTAAACTATGAATCCAAGATTAAGTACTACGAATTAACCTATAATAAATTTATTTATTACAGAAACCTGTAATTTCTTAAAAAAATTAGATAAAAGACATAATCAAATAAAAAAAAGTTATGGGATTGAAACATGCAATTGAAGTGGCAACTATAGGATAAAAACATGCAAAAAAATAGAAAAATAATTGCCAAGCCTAAAAGAATGTTAACTATGACCTTGTTAATTTAAATCAAAATTCCTCCAACTTTCTCACTTTTGGGGCATTGCAGAAATATATAAAAAAAAGAACTACAACATTCAAAACTTCAATTATGAGAGTGGTACTGTATGACTCAGATAGAATGCACTCAAGGAATGTAGGTCATGTCTTGCTGCACTAGATATATTACAAAAATTATATGGTAGAAACAAAGAAAATAAGGACAACATATAAAACCAGATATGCATATAGTTTAAATACAGAATTTGAAAAAAAAATTATCAAAACAATCTTATCTTAGATTTAGAGTTTAGAAACATCACTATCAAAACTATATGCATCTAACCAGAAGCTTGAGCATTTCCCCTTATGACCGACCTTAACAAGTGGAAATCAATGCCTAGGTGAGATTCCTAACATGTAGGATACTAAAAAAAAAAAAGTTATTGACAAAATATCCCAAAGAAACCTAAGCAGGCACAAAGTTAAGGACTTCTAAGCAACCTATGCACATAGAGAGTTATGGCCCATTTACAGGCACAAAGCATGCCAAAAAGTAGTAATTTGATAATGAACTGATATATCATAAGTTTAAACTTATTTCCATTTCAATTGTTCTTAGACTAAATGACTGAAATGTTAGCTCAAGACTATATCTCAATTTTAAAGATAATCAAATCTTGTGTAAACTTTGTAGAAATTCTATTTAATTTGTTTATGCTTCAACAACTCTCCACTAAGTGTGCAAGATTGATCTAGGGGACACAAGCCAAATGCATGAAGAACTTCAAGTTTTCAATTTTGTAAAAGCTTCAAGAAATTATGGTATTAACTATGTACAATCTTTTGAGCAACTTCTTGTATATGCTCATGTATCATAAATCTCTTTTGTTGCATAAAAATGATTTACATGCATTAAAACATGTGATAATTTGATTTTTTGTTGTAACAGTAAATAATGTCAAAATTAATTTCTTTTTGAAAAGCTATAAGAAAAGTTTACGAGAAAATATTTTAGAAAGCTTTTCATTTCTGGTTCACTAGAAAGGCTCTATCTTCTAGTCTGCTAGAAATGTTAACTCTTCTAATTCACCAAAAAGGTTAATTATTCTAGTTTATTAGAGAAGTTCGTCAGAATAGCCAATTCTAGTTTTCACTAAATGACAAAATAATGGCTGATTTTACTTTTTAATTGTCTATTTTGTTTCTAACAACTATTTTCTATTTTTCAACAGCTGTAACGACTTTTTGGCTATAAATATAAGTTGTTTTGAGTCTTAAAAGGTTAGAAGAGGTGAAAAATCATATTATCTCTTGAGATACAAAGTTTTAATTTTTTTCAAGCAAATTTTCACATTTTATACTTCATATATTATCATTCTCCTCAATTAAATTATAACGTTTTATTGTAATTCTTTTGTGAGAAATTTTAGTAAAAGATTGTGAGAAGAATTAACTAAAACCTTAGAAATCCTAGTAAATTTTTGCATCTTTTACTGGAGAAAATGTTTGTGGGTAGAATAGATTAGAATTGTATATTGGGTTTAACTCTTACCCATTAAAAAAATTATTAGTGGAGAAAAACTTTCAAGACGGTTTCTTAGGGAGTTGATGTAGACAGCTAAGCCGAACCACGATAAATCATTATGTTAATATGTTTTACACCTCCCCTCTTCTCTATTTCGTTTCTAAATTAGTTTTAACAGTTCTGGTTCATTAAGAAAAATTTTGATTCAAAAGAATTTTGTTAAAAACCACTTCTATTATTTAACTTAAGTTTTACAAAGTAAATTAGTTTTGAAAAATATTTTTTGTCACTCATTACATTTGGTATTTACACATTGCATATTCTCCTGCTATGCTTGACTAGAAATTACCACACTTCTGTTCATACAGAACTTGTTTAAAAAATTTAGTGACATCCAATTCACCCCCCTCTTTTATGTCATTGGGACCAACATGAAATGCTTTTGGCAGCCTAAATTGCATCAAAGAAGGTTACCTTCACTAAAAATTACCTCACTTCTGTTCATACAGAACTTGTTTGGAAAATTTACCTCACTTCTTATCATAGTTGCTTTGGAGTTTGGACCGAAACAAGCAAAATACTGAAACCAAGCAAAGACTATCTTTATTAGGATGAAATATATATTAATAATAATTGCATTTCTCAATTGCATATTGCTTTTTTACTGTCAAATATGCGTTATTAATTGATCTTGACATATAATTTAATTTAAAATATCAAAAAAAATCTCTCGAAAAGAAAACTGCAAAAATTTCATTAAAATATTTTCTCAACTTATTTCAAAAGTCATACCACAATAATTAATCTTACAAATATTGATCGTTTATAAAAAATTTCTATCAATTATTTAAAAGTATGCATGATTGGCGCTTAAATTGCTGAAAGAAATGGACAACTTTCATTATACAAACTTAATTTGCAAACCTGCTAATTGTAGACATATTGTCATATTATTATGACACAACATGGAAATGGAAAGATAGAGCATTCAGCACCATATAATTTTTTTAAGATATTATAGGCCAGTGTATAATTAAGCTAGAGAAGTTTTCTCTTGTAAGTTTTTTTCACTTAGTTATCTCATATATTCAATTTTTCTCTCTAACTTATCTTCTACTTGCTACTTTTATGTATAACTTCCTAAAAAAGAAAATTCTATTTTATTTAGCTCTTAGTAATTGGTGTACAGTTGACATAGAGTTTCAACTTTTAAGTTAGTTTTAAGTTATTCTGTAAGCACTTTTTAGTTTTTAACTTTAAAGTTGACATAATTTCACTTTTTACCATGGTTATTAAACTCAGGTTGACTTTAAAGTTGTTTTAGAGTCTTAAAAGGTTAGAAGAGTTGGAAAATAATTGAGATACAAAGCTTTAATCTTTTTCAAGCAAATTTCCATGTCTTACACTTCATACATTATCATTCTCCTCAATTAAATTATAGTGTTTTGTTGTAATTTTGTTTTGAAAAATTTTGGTATAAGATTGTGAGAAGGGTTGGCTGGAACCTTTGAAATTTTAGTAAATTTTTGCATCTTTTACTTGGAAAAAAATTGTGGATAGAATATACTAGAATTGTATATTGACTTTAACTCTTATCCATTAAAAAAAGTTATTAGTTGAGAGAAAATCTAAAGATTGTGTCTTGGAGAGTGGATGTAGGTAGCTAAGCCAAACCACGATAACTCATTGTGTTGATCTGTTTTACATCTTCCCTTTTCTTTGTTTTGTTTCTAAATTAGTTTTAACAATTCTGATTCATTAAGAAAAATTTTGATTCAAAAGAATTCTGTTAAAAACCATTTCTATTATTTAACTTAAGTTCTGCAAGGTAAATTAGTTTTGAAAAAACTTCCGAAACATATTTTCTGTATCTCATTCCATTTAGCATTTACACTTTGCATATTCTCCTGCTCTACTACACTAGAAATTACCTCACTTCTGTTCATATAGAACCCATTTGAAAAATTTTTTGACGCACAATTCACTCCCCTCATGTATGATTATATAACTACACATCAACGAACAATAATATCACAAACACAGTAGCAAATTTTACAATGACATGCACAAACTATAGAAAATGAGTGAAAAAAAGGACATAAACAGAACAATAAACACTACAATGAATTTAACTTGGAATATCCGAAACATAAATGAATTTAAATTTAAATCATGTCAACAGACATTCAAGAGACGAGCCTGCACTTCTGCATCACTAAATTTTCTATCAATTATTTAAAAGTGTGCGTGACTGTCGCTTAAATTGCTGAAAGAAACCGACAAACTTTCATTATACAAACTTAATTTGCAAACCTGCTAATTATAGACATATTGTCATATTATTATGACACAACATGGAAATGGAAAGATTGAGCATGCAACACCATGTAATTTTTTTAAGATATTATAGGCCAGTGTATAAGCTAGACAAGTTTTCTCTTGTACGTTTTTTTCGCTTAGTTATCTCATATATTCAATTTTTCTCTCTAACTTATATTCTACTTGCTACTTTTATGTATAACTTCCTAAAAATGAAAATTCCATTTTATTTAGCTCTTTTTAATTGGTGTAAAGTTGACATAGAGTGTCAACTTTTAAGTCAGTTTTAAGTTATCCCGTAAACACTTTTTAGTTTTTTACTTTATAAGTGTTCGTGTAATGCTGTAGAAAAAAAAAATATTGGCATTGTTAATTGGATTACCATTAGCATATTTAAAAATTAAGCAATAAAGAATGGTCTTCTTTATGTGATTAAAACCTTAGCAATCTGCAGCGCAAGAGTGATCAACCAGCCAGCAAACAAGAAGCCCAAGTGCCTTCTAGTAAACATTTTCAATAAAAAGATACCTGAAAATGTTGGCAGATTGTGGAAGAAAAATTATATGGTCAATCTAGCTAAAAGAAATTAAAGAAAGCTCGTACAGATGAAGACGACGATCAGAAGAACTGTGATCATCCAATCAGCAACAACCACGTTAAGAGTAAGTAACTCCAATGCTGACTCCTAATACCAACATTGGTTGGATTAAAAGAGTGTTAGGGGATCCAAAACATAAGCTTTCGTGATTTTAAGAAAGAATGTTGGAAAAAGAAATTTATTATCATTTTCTTGCTAACACTGACGGGCGAGCAAGAGAGCAGGTTCTTCGATTTACAACTAATAATAATAATAATAATAACTTACTTCAAAAGTCACTTCATAACTCAAAACAAAGGAGACGGTGACCACCGAAAGTGATCAAGATCTTACTTTGCGAGATGGGACGAAGATAGAGAATGAAATGAGAGGAACATCAGGGATTAGTAACTGTTATATTATGAGATATAATAAGTTTTAGATATACCGGTTTACTACTCTCACACTGTGCTAGTTGCTGCCACAAAATAATTTACCTTTAACTAATTGGTAGTTAGTTTTATAATCAGTGAGTAAATTTTACGAGATATAATAAGTTTGATGCTTTATTAGTTGCTGAATTAGTAGGATTTCAGTTGCATTTTGTTGAGCATGAGGATGTTAGCTGAATTAATAGAAGTCGTATTAATTCGCTAAAGTATTTTGTTCTTGCATGCAATCTGTTTGATAAAATTTTTGTGTGAGATTGCTCATTATTTGCTATTCTTGTTTCTGTTTGGTGGAGGTTTAATGCATCTTTCCCTGGCTTTACTCTGACCTCTGTTTCTTTGTGACCACATACTACAGAAGCAGGGCTTTTGTGCATATTACCTAATCTTTTAATGGATATTGTAGACTGGGCTATCCGTTATGTTGTTTATGTTTTACTTGTAGAGTGCGTTAAGATTTTGCCAATCAAATTGGCATTTAAAATTTCTATTTAATTTGCTCCATTACAGAAACTCCGCCTTTAAATTTTAAACAATACATGTGTTATATTTTCAAATGAGATGCCGCAAAAAAATATGGATTTGAACAACACAATATATATATATATATTTTGGGAAATTTTAGAATGAAGAACATATAAATTTTATTTTCAATTTTCCATCAAAAACAAATTACATATGCCTATTTATAGGCTTACATTTTAACCATAAACTTAGGCCACTAACCCACTAATTCTACTAAACAATTAACTCATAAACCTACTAATTCACTAACTCCACACTAATACCATTAACTCCACTAACTAAATAACAACTAACAAAAATAATATAAACATATTAAAATAAAATCACTAATTTAGTCACTACATAAAAATTAATGATTTTGAATCAATCTCTCTCTCTCTCTATATATATATATAGTAAAGTGGAAACTTTTAAGGTGATTTTAGGAGTTTGAGAAAACTATGTATTTTATTATTAATTTGTCAAGGATTTGCATTAATTAGATTTAATTGATTAAGTGTTCGTGTAATGCTGTAGAAACTAGGAAAAGAAATATTGGCATTGTTAATTGGATTACTAGTAGCATATTTAAAAAATTAAGCAATAAAGAATGGTCTTCTTTATGTGATTAAAACCTTAGCAATCTGCGGCGCAAGAGTGATCAACCAGACAAAAAACTAGAAGCCCAAGTGCCTTCCAGTAAACATTTTCAATGAAAGATACCAGAAAATGTTAGCATAGTGTGTATGGTCAATTATTCCGGAAAAAAAAAAAAAGAAACAATCCAAATTCTCTCAACATTTGAGAACATAAAAACTGAGATTTCAAGATTTAACCAAAATTAACAAGAAACCTACAATGAGCCAATCTTAACAAATATTCTGAAATAACAAAACTTAGCCCCATGCACTAACAAATAATTCAATAGATAATCCTAACAGTGAGCATTAGCAGAAAATACCAACAAAAAACAGAAGTCTCTATTATGCATTTTATCATCTCTGGTTGTCCAAGTTGAAAGCCCTCAATTTCTAGCCCTGCCACATAACCGACTGTCAAAAGAATGCCAGACCTGGCATTTTCAACTATTCCATCGTCATTTCTCATGACCTACATATTCATTTATGTAAAGGAAAATGAATATTTTGTTTCAGCATAGTTCATACGAATTATATGCACAGTTACCTCTCTGAACTCAGCAGTAAGAGCATCTGTACCAATAATTCCATCAGACCAAGTTAAGATAAGGGGAGTTTGAGAACCCGTTTTTGTTTCTAAGAACAGTTAATCATACATTTCACTGTCTAACAGACCAAATTAACCAAAAAAAAAAAGTGAAAAGCAGAGGAAGGATCAATCATTAGCACGTGATATTTTTTGTCAAAGAAGAAGTCCCAACAAAACTACAATAAGATCTATGAAGTGCAAAAGGGTTGTAGAATGCATTTGCAATAGCAAATTGCGGACAAATAGGCTCATATAGGACTTTCTCAAGGACCTCTTCTACAGCACTATTTAAATTGAACAAAGAATTAGACAAGATCAAGAATTTCTAGAGAGATATAGGGCAAAACTAGCGTTACCTCAATAGAGAGATTGACAGAGATAGCAGAGACAAGCTTTGAATTAGAAAGAATTTGACGGCAATGTCGGTTCCATTGACTGCAAACACATGCAGCGCATGCAAAGGATGAGTATGGAAGGGGCTTCAGTATCTCCTCAGCAATATCTCCATTTAGATCATCAAAACTGGTGTTGGCATCGCTCAAGGTACTTTTCTCTTTCATGCTAAATTCAGAAGATGTTAGAAGTAAATTGCATAATATATTTGAATAGGCAATTAACTCCTAGAATTATTAGACAAGGTTCAAATAAAGGAAAAATATTTATAGACCTAGAATTATTAGACAAAGTTCAAATAGAGGAAAAATGTTTATACACAGGCACATTTGATTAGAATTAGCAAAAATAAATAAAAAAGACGTATCTTATGGAACTCCACATTTTAGCTGGCAATCGAACTAATATATTTGAGAAATCAAGCTCCCTCCCAGTTCAGATTTTCTTTGGCTGATAGTTTTGAACATGCAAGGAACATCAGCCACTAGTATTGATTACCGAGCTAAAGCCATGAAGATCAGCCAGAAAACAAAGACTTAAAACAAATCAGACGAAGAGAATGGTGTTTGCCCTTTTTTTTTCAAAAAATAATATTGGGCAACCTCCAACTTTTCTTGCCTGCTGTCACAACACAGTAAAACATTTCCATGTACCAGAAGCATTATATATGATAGTTCACAACACAGTAAAAATAATATTGGGTAACCTGAATAGTATCCATGTACCAGAAGCATTATAAAAGTTACAACACATCTGTAGTCCAAACTCTTTGTTGAGCATTGCACCCAAGAGGTTAAATAGAGTCCAAACTTATTTCTGAGACATTTGGTGGAACTACAAGGAGGAACAAGTTACTAGCCACAGCATTTGACAATCCTCCATTGGCAACTGTTATTTATCCAACGAAATGCCATTCAAAATCTGATGGCCTAGCAAACAATTGCACCACAAATCAAAGCAATATGAGGTTTAGCTCTATATGTTGTTATACAATGGAATGGACCAAACATAGCCATTACCAGGTAGCAAATAAGTGAGATAAATGCAAATTGTAAGCTACTGCCACAAATTGAAGAAAAATTGTACAGACCACAATGTTAGCAACAACAGTTAAAGAACCGCAAAACACAACAACAACTAAAATCTGATTTCTCTAGTATTCAGGGTCATTAAATGCAGAAAACATCCAGAGATTAAGAGTAGTATATCAATACCAATCAACAATTCTAATATGAAAACATGTAAACTTGGTTTTTAACAATGTAATGTTTAACCCTGAGAAAACACTGAACCGAAAGGTATTATCCATGTGTTAGTGACAAGGCAAAAACAATTTCATTAACAGCACTAAAAGAATAAAAATAGAAGTGGCAACTAATATTCCATCAGTGGAGAAGGACGATCATCTCCAATTTGACTACAATCAAGCACAAGAGTTGCAACCTGTTTAAGACTCTGATCAAGGTTAGCATAAACGTCACGTTCCCTCATCGCACGTTGAATCCTCTAACAACAGAAAATTTAGCAAAATGAATTTCAGCCTCTTCCTTTGTTAGGGCTGATCAGTTAGAAACAGAGAAAGAAAAATCCTCTGGCACCAATCTAACAATAGGATAAAAATACTGACTTCAGAAAATAAAATCATATTAAGGTTCTGAATTCTAATAGAAGAAAAAAAAACACCCTAATTCTATTTACTGAATTAAAATTATACCATAATCCTAATAGCAATAGGGCTAAAGTGCTCCTGCTTTGCCTTTAGCCTCAGATTCAGCCTCAGCCTCAGCCTCTAGCTCAAGCTAATGCTTCGCTATAGCCATTCTCAATCTCTGACGTCTCTCCATTTGGTGCTCTGCAAACAGGGTGATCGGCTCCCCGAGCGACCGAAGCAAAGCTCGCACCGCTGTTTCGTCGGTCGGAATAGCAACAAAGCAAGCTCGATGCCTAATCCTCGAAGTAAATTCATCCAAGTTTGTTCAGATGCTATTGTAGCGAAATTTGAAGGAAAGAGATTTTCAGGTTGCCCTGTAAGAAGTATGGGAACGTCTGCCTTCACTTTCTTCCATTTCAGCTTATATACATATTAATATTATATATAATATATGCCACATTCTAAATTGGAGGGTTAATTTCATAGCGGGTCACTCATGTTTGACGATTATAACGTTATGATCACTATACTACGATTTATAATAAAAAAATCGTTTAATTTTTATTTTATAACAAAAAATTATGATGATCGAAAAATCAAGAATTCGACTACTATAATCATTGACAGCGGCAAGATTGTTTAACAATAATAAAAAAATATACTATTTTATAATGTTAAAATCATTGGTAATATCAAAATTTATTAGATGTCTGACAAGTAAAATATATATTTATCTTCATATTTTCATTTTTTTGATGGTCGAATTCTTGATTTTTCGGTCATTATAATTTTTTTGTTACAAAATAAAAATTGAGTGTTTTTTTATTATAAATCATAGTATAATGATCATAATATTATAATTAAAAAAAATGAGTGACCACGGATAAAATTAACCCCAAATCAAAATATGAAATAGCTTTAATTTGAAAAAATTACACACAATATCACTTTTTAACCCTAATTTTAAAAATGCAATCATCTCCTAAACATGTTTAAAAATATCTTTTTTTAATTTTTAATTTTTAAAAATGCCATTTCCTCATTTTAAGCCCTAACTTGATAGTTCATTTCTTTTGCTCCTGTTATTTTCACTCTGCATTTCACGACCTTCACAATCAATGTAATAGCAGCTCACCCGCAAATCTTCTCCCCGATGCAGAAAATTTAATCAAACAGTTGAACAACTAAGAAGCGCGCTATGACATTATTTCAAAATTTAGAAATGAAAACTTAAAAAAAAGAAAAAGAAAAAGAAAAAGAAATTAATCAGTCAACTTGAACCAATTAAAATATAAAGATACCTGAATGTGATCAAGAACTGATCTTGCAGAATTCAGAGAAGTTCCTCGCTCTGCAGAGGGACCTCCACATATAAGACCAACTCTGAGAACTCTATGCTCCTCCTGCTTCTCCTCCTCAGCCTCTAAAATTCGATCATTCACCACTTTTGTGGTGGCGCGGGGTACTCGAGCTGCGAAACCCTGAGTTTTTGGACAAGAAGAATTCTTCAACCTCCAGTCTAATTTGAACAAGTTGGTGGAATCAAAAACCGATTTCAGCGAACCAAAGTGCGCTTTCCTTCCAACGGCATGGTATGGCTGAAGCAATGAGATCTCTGAAGTGAAAGCAAAGGACGCCATAGGAAAAGAAAGGGATAGACTCATAAAATCCTAAAAAGTGATGGAGAGATACGAGAGATGAAGCTCTCTTTAATAGAGCAGAGTTGCAAAAACAGAAATAAAAGAAAAAAGGAAAAAGAAAAAGAGAAATCATGAAAATGGTTAACGGCGGCAGAGAAGCGCCAAGGGCGAAGTGCATCTTCTTCATTGGTAGTTGGGTGTTGACGTTTAGCGGATGGTAGAGTTTGGCAGTTGGGCATTGGCATATACTTATGGTAACGGATAGTAAAAATTAATTGAAACGTATATACTTCCAACAATACGGCTTTCTTTTGATTCTGGGAGGGCTCGGAGGTGCTGATCGGCCCTTTCTCAAACAAAGAAGACATAAAAACATCACTGTCAAGTCTTTGTTTGTGGAAGCCACAAACAAATGTATTGCTGGAATTATTAGCAGATGAAAATAATGCAGCATCACAATTTATCTTCACCCAATCTAAAGAATGTTTAATCCATTTCAACACAGCTGCAAATTCATCTGCACCTCGGTTCGATAAAGACGATGGTAATTGAGCACGAGTCCATTTCTGGAAAATAAAATGGTCATATCAAAAAAAGTAAGCATCAAGGTAAAGCATGAATATCCCGTCAACAACACATAATGACATTACTGTTGAAAAATGGCTAGCTTAATTAATTTTGAGCCAAGATGGAGATTGTTGAAAAATGGCTACAAAATTAATTAGAGTTAAAAATTTATTTTGACAACTAAATGTGAATTAAAGAGATATTTCTAGCATGCAAAATGAATAGTTGGGCAAGAATGTAAATTGAAGAATTCATGACCATTTTTATTGATTTTCTCGTCACCAATATACCTATAAATACCAAGGCAATCTTTGCCTTCAAAAGTATAGAAGAAAAATGTAGATCTCTCATTTTGTATGTTATACAACGCTTAAGAGAATTTCTGTTAGGAATTTTAGTGATACTCTTGTATTGTATATTTGTAAGATTATTGAGTGTAATTGAGTTTAGATGGGTTGAGAGTTACTCCACTTGCAATATTGTTTATCCCATAGTGAATTTATTGCTCCTCTTCTCCCGTGAACGTAGGCACATGGCCCGAACCATGTAAATTTTGTGTGTTTTAATTTATTCGTTGTGCTCAACAACTGGTATCAGAGCTAGGTTCGGAGATGGAGCCAACGGTAGACTGCGTTGTGTGGAAGGCCCTTGTCGTTTATTCGTGCAATTGGAGATTCGTGTTTAGTGCCTTGCGTCGAAAGTCTTCTAGTATTGTGGTGGCCAAGCGACGTGTCCTATTGGTTGAGAACGGCGGTGCAAGCTGATTTGATGGATCAAATGAATTATCGCTTGAGGGGAGATATAAGTTGTGGGAGGCCCTCAGTATGTCCTCGCGATTGGAGATTCGTGTTTGGTATCTTGCGTCGAAAGTCTTCCTGGTATTGTGGTGGTACGTCCTTGCGATTGGAGATTCGTGTTTGGTATCTTGCATCGAAAGTCTTCCTGGTATTGTGGTGGCTAGGCGGCGTGTCCCGTTGGTTGATAAAGGCGGTGCAAGATGATTTGACGGATCAAAAGGATTATCGCTCAAGGAGAGGCCATGTGTTGTGTGGTCCTTGGCTTGAGGGAAAGATTGTTGGGATATCAATCTAAGTCCCACAAAGGTGAAAAAGTGTTAAAGGCTTAATTAATTTTGAGCCAAGGTGGAGATGTTGAAAAATGGCTAGCTTAATTAATTTTGAGCCAAGAAGGAAATTGTTGAAAAATGGCTACAAAATTAACTAGAATTGAAAATTTATTTTGACAACTAAATGTGAATTGAAGAAATATTTCTAGCATGCAAAATGAATAGTTGGACAAGAATGTAAATTGAAGAATTCATGGCCATTTTTGTTGATTTTCTCATCACCAATATGCCTATAAATACCAGAGGCAATCTTTGCCTTCAAAAGTAAAGAAGAAAAATGTAGATCTCTTATTTTGTATGTTATACACACTTAATAGAATTCCTATTAGGAATTTTAGTGATACTTTTGTGTTGTATATTTGTGAGATTATTGGGTGTAATTGAGTTTAGATGGATTGAGAGTTACTCCACTTGTAATATTGTTTATCCCATAGTAAATTTATTGCTCATCTTCTCTTGTGGACGTAAGCATATGGCTGAACCACGTAAATTTTGTGTGTTTTAATTTATCCGCTGTGCCTAACAATTACAACAGTAAATATCCAGCCCCCCCAGAGAACGACGTCTTAAAATCTGACCATTCTTAAGCCACAATAGTAATGGTGATATTATATGAAATTGGAGATGCTGACATGGCTTATAATTTCAATATATCGATTAAGAAATAAAATTTATTTCTTAATCTGAATTTAGTTAAGGATATTTTGCTTAGATTTTACATTATATAATTTTAAAATACGATTATGCAACTCAATAATTGATTACCTTTCTGAGCTTATTTGCTTTATCAAGAATCAATTTCCTGTCTAAGTGGCAGTGCCAATCTGCTCTGTATCTCTTTCTCCATCTTCCTTTGTTTCTTCTTCCTCATCTTCCTCTATTTCTATTTTCTCATATTCTTCTGGTTTTCTTTTCTGAGAATATAAAAAATTCAAGCAAAAGAAATAGAAGAGTTTCTCTAAATCATAAGTTTCTTTAAGCATAAATAATAAATTTAAATGCAAGTGCGGTAGAAAGTGGAGGTTTATTTGTTGTTTTTACTTTTTATAAATGATAATCAAAATTAAATTTTATTCTTGATTTTGGTATACCAAAATCCATAATGGAGATTGTATTCTAGATTTTGGTATACCAACGGTTTACCAGATATACCTGTGGTAAATCAAAATCCAGAATTGAAAATGATATTCGAGATTTTGGTATACCGTGGTATACCATGGTATACCTAAATCCAGAATTGAAGGTATACCACCGGTATACCGGGTATACCTTCTGGTATATCAGGTGGTATATCGGTATACCAGTTTAAAAAAAATAAAATTATGTTATACATTTGAAAATACTAAATTAAATATTAATAATAGACTTTTTTAACTATTAATTGAAGCAAAAAAAAGGATTACATTTCATGATAAGTGAATAAAAAAAAGAGAACTTTTATTTTTTTTTAGAATGGTCTATATATTTCAAGTGTATCATTTCACATTTTGTGTAAAATAACAATCATGTATAACTGATGGTATACCTAGTATTCCAATTTTGTATTAAAAAAATATTGTCTATTTTGCAGGCATTTCTGCAGGTCTTCCTATTATGTCCAAATTCTTCTCAATTTCACTTTAGATTCCCATCCTGATTTGATTCTTCTTTTTTTATGGATTGCGAATATGTTCTGAAATTTGGAGTATACCAGCCAGTATACCAAATTTTAAAATACTAATTATGTTATGCAATTTGTTATACCATCTGGTATACCCTGTATACCGTTCGGTATACCAAATTTCTTATTGCAAGCATGATCTAATTTATTTATTTTTTAAATTTGGTATACCGGCTAGTACACCAATTTTTTATTTTAATAAATATTAAAGAATTTAGTATACCGGTTGGTATACTTGTTTTATTTTATAAATGGGACTTAATAATATTTTTGCCAATAAAATAGTAATAAATGCAATAATTAAAATGAATTACTATATTTTTCGTTCAAGGATGGAGAACAAAGGACCCTTTATTGTAGAAAATTGCAGCAGAACGTACCTGTTGCAGGTATATTGTAGAAAACCCTAAATTATTTTCAATTGAAGAAAATAATTAAATTACAGCTCAAATACAAGCATTTCACATATCCTCTAATGAAGTAAAGAGCCTGCAACAAAATTATGAATTGAATAGATATAGGTGAAAAATAACATAAAGAAATAACAATTTGATGAAATGGAAAAAGAATAAAATCCCAATTTCTCCATTGCTTAATGCAAATCTACCAGATGGTAAAACATCTAGCATACTTAAGCCAACATGCATGTTCTGAAGGTTTTAACGAACAATGGAACTATGGAAGCTTTAAATGAGCGCACCAACATCAGCATACATGTTCAAATCTTGTCATAGAGCTATTCTAGTACACAACAATAATTAACAGTTGAAACCACAACAACTGAGCTACATTAACCACATAATTAAAGATTTTTTTCCTTAATATATCAACAACCCCTTAACCCTCTAAATTTTTTGGGAACCATTTAGCCGTTTAATTTCCATACATAATAGGTACTTACATGCTAATGTGAAGTTCATTTTCTTGGTTTATTCACTTTGTGGGATCTTCATTTGCACTCATCTTCCTGTTTTAGTGACCTAATAGTGAGTGTTTTTGCAGGTGGAGGAGCTGGTGGCGAATGAGAGAGAATTGCAAGAGAGGCTGATGGCTAAACACTCAATAGTAGTGGATTGCTATGATAAGAAGCTCGGGGGATAAAAAATCGAGAATAGAGTTGCTCCGCAGCAGCAGAAAGTGGTAGCCTTGAGGCAGAAGGTTGAAGATCTGCTAGATTACATTGATGAGATATAAGTTAAAATGGGTAGAGCATCATATTTTGGAGTCAGAATTTTATGTTGTAATCGTCTAAACTATTTAAGTGTAGCTTGCTGCAACACACCGTGGCTAAACTTCCATTTGGTGATAGATTTGGGTTTTAGAAGCATGTCACTAGGATAGGGTTGAGGTCGCTAAACAAAGTAAGCTCAATGAATTGCTGATGGACTTATTTTCTTATGATTGATGCTTTTTAATAAAGAAATTATCATAAATACAGGTGAAGAAAATAATTAAATTTTTGAAAACTGATTTTGAGTGCGTTCGTGTGTTGAAAAACTTGACAAAGTAGTAATTTTTAAATTATCTAAATTTATTCAGTGACAGAATTGGTAGAAAACTATTTTAGATAGATCGTAGCCACATTTGATTTTAGTGAAATAAATATATTTTGGAATATAGGTGGAGAAAGACACTAAACCCAAGAAGAAGAAGAAGAAGAAAAAGAATGAGGCATGAAAAGAGAGGGGAGTTTAAGTTAAATTAAAAAAGTGATATTTTTAAAAATAAAAAATTTTAAAAAGGTATTTTTGAAAGAGAAAAAAAGAAGGGAGTATATTTAAGTTGAACACCTTTTTTTGTTGGTAGTTTTGTAAAAATCCCTTTTAATTTCCATTCCAATTCCAATTAATAAAAACTATTTTTTCTTTTAAAACAAATCCAAATATTTACTATACATGCTTAATAGTGTGTTTAGGCGGTGATAGAGTATGTTTCATTAATATATTATTGTCTATATAATTATATTATGTTTGGGAGAATAATAATGATTTCTATTAAGGTAAACTCATATATAGCCTCAACTTATCAATAAAAATTATTTGAACTCTCAATGTGACTAGATAAGCACCTGAATATATAAATTATATAATAAATAAATACAAAATCTGACACCACAAAATGCTTGAAGTATACAATTTGAGGAGAGCATGAACCCGAGAATTATTGTTGCCCGTTGATAATGGTAAAAAATTAGAGTTTAAATCCCTAAAGTCCATTTTCATTCCAAATCCTATTCCTCTCTTTGTAACTTCTTACTTCCTAAAATCTTCTTCTTCTCTGTTCATCTCTCTCTCACGTCACTACAAAAAAAATTGCTAATTAGCGACGGCCTTATTTTCGTCGCAAATTTTGGGATGAAGTTACTGTTTTACAATTTCGTCGTGTGGAGGATATTTTTTATTTTTGCGACGAAATAGCGACGGAATGAATAAATAGTCGCTAATTATTGGCGGGAAGTATTCGAGCCATGTTTTGCGACGGAATTAGCGACGAAAATTTCCATCGCTAATTTTATAAATTTTTATTCATGAAATTAGTTTCAGAAAATGGAAGCGACGAACATTTTATTCGCTAATCTGTCGCAAATATATTAAAAAATAATTGTTTTTAATTTCACTTGCATGATTTATGTATAGTTTCAAGTAATTTTAATATAGATCATATGAAATGAATATTTTGTTTTGTAACATAAATTATAAATTATTTTATAAGTTGATAATAATTTTTTTATCATTATACCAAAATCTAAAGTTATTTATTTAAAAAATTTACATTTTTAATAGTAATAATAAACTAATTGTTACGATTATTATATATTAGCATGTTCAAGATTAATAAAAATAAATATTTATAAAACAATAATATAAAATTTATTATTTCATTTAAAATAATAATAAAAAATTTGTAATTAATTTTATTTTATAAAATTTAAATTAAATATTAAATTATTAGAAATTATATTGATTTATTTATCAATTATTCCCAAATATAAACTTATTTATTAAAAAAAATTACATTTTAATAATAATAATAAAGTAATTATTATAATTATTATACAATCATATTATGAAAAATAATAAATATAAATATTTGTATAATAATAATATAAATTTTATAATTTCAATTAAAATGATTATGAAAAATTTATAATTTAGTTTTATTTTGTTAAAATTTTGAGCAAATTTTAAATTATTAAAAAATTTTAGTTATATATATTTACAAAATTATCCTTGAATACAAGGATAAAATAATGAAATTTGGTAGGGGCATTTTAGTAATTTCAAAAATTTACCCTACATATTAAAATAACATTTTCTCTCCCCTCATCTCTCTCAACCATTTCAATTTAATGCGTATATGATTTTAAGCTTAATTTATTATTTAATCGAATAAAAATTAATTGATTGAATTAACTTCAGTTTTTAATAATTGAAATGTCTAATTCTATAATTAAATTATTTTTATTCAAACTTAATTTTAATGTCTCAAAAATTTGAAATCATGCGAGAGCACTTTTAATACGGGTGTACATGATATGTTTTTTCTAAAAGCTTAAATACCGCAAGTATACGGTGTACTGGTTGTAGTACTTCAGAAATCGATCCCACGAGAAAATGTTGATTTCAATCACTCACTATTACTACTCAATTTTAATCTTGTTCACGATGTTCAAAAATGGAAGTTAATTCTAACTACTCTATTGCATAAATTAATTAAATCCTAGATAGTATAATTAAGAAGACAATAAATATTATGAAATTAAATAATCATGCATTTGATACCATCATTTTAATTATAGTTTTTAATCTTGTTGGTAAGCCAAGTTGGAATAAATTTCTAAATCACTCTCTCGACATGAATTAGATTGCCTAAGACATGCAATTAAAGTACTAATTCTCAACTCTCGTTAATGAACTAGTGGGTTTTTAATTACACATTTTAAGATTAAACACCAACCTATAGCAATTATCTCCACATGTGATATCTCTAACTATGCTTTGATAATGAATTTCCTATTAACTTTCAATAAGATGTTGATCTCGCTAACTCTCTTATTTATGACCATTTTGTTTAATTTTCAGAAAGGAATTGCACATTGAAGGTCGTCTTCCTTAACTTATAATGATACCAATAAACTTTTAATAGAAAATACTACAATCAAAGATCAATATTATAAATGGAAATAGAAATTTTGTTCATATATAATCAAATGCAAATATAATATTCATGTAAAGATTACAAGGAAGAAAAATAAAACATAAGAACAAGGAGAAGGGGATCTCTCAACCCTTTTTCCCTTCACACAAGATGTCTTCTTCCTTGCTTCTTGTCTCCTCTTCAAAACATGAAAAATAAAAACTAAAGTACTCAAGAAAAATTAATGTTCCTCAGATCACCAAATTAAACACTACAATATTCATCATCAAAATTTTGTTCACTTGGCATATATATGCCAATCCAAAAGTTATGTTCCTTCAAGAATCCTTTCACAAGAGTTGTATTGTTTTGAGAAAAGGTGCATCACTTCATAAATTTGAACTCCTCATCCGCACTGTGTCGCGACCTCGCGACACTGTCGCGCTCGCGACAAGACACGCCTCTGCTTGGCTGGTTTCGCTGGTTGTCGCGAGCTCTTCTCTTTTTTTTTCTTTTCGCCCTCGCGACATGGCACGCCTCAGCTTACTTTCTTCACCGCCTTCCGTCGCGCTCGCGACATCTTTGCGCTCGCGACACCTCCAATGCAGCTCACTTGGATTTCTTTCTTCCACTTAACTCCTTTAATCTTCAAGTCATTCCCTTCTCCTATAAAACAAATAAAACAAATACACACACACAAAACACATAAAAGCAACAAAATATAGATAAAATACTAAAACAATAAACACAATACGACACAAAACCACACATTAACACACAATATTTATGAGCTTTTCAAGCGTATATCAATTCTCCACACTTAAACTTTTGCTTGTCCTCAAGCAAAAACTTAGAAATGTTAGACACCATCAAAGCTCAAACACAAAAACATAAAACATGAAATATAGAGTTGTCCTTCTTAAGATTCTCACAAATTAACACACAATAGGTTTCTTAAACATAGTAATCATGAGTCAATGTCAACAAATACCAAAATAAAATCATGGATCTATAAAATCTAATACTCATATGCCCCAAATAAGATAAACAAGAGAATGCAAAGTATAATGATATAAAGCTCTTAAAATCTTTATTTCTTACAACATGTACTCTTATCCTAACAAGTAATACAAAATGTAGAGTTATTCTCTCATAAATTCTGCCTTACATCACTGAAATGTTTAATGGATTATGTTTAACTCATATTTCCTCTTATACCACCACATACCATAGGCTTGTATTAAATAAAAATCTCCATCACTAGTATAAAATAATGCACAAAATCAAAAGGGTCTTTAAAGGGTATATAGCTTGGCTTAGGTTAAGGTAGGAAAATTTTGGTTAAGTAGCTCATTCATGTGGAAAACATAGCCAATACTCAAACAGATAAGACTTTGTATTGCAAAAATTACACTAAAGCATGATTTCTAATCGTACTAATGAAATTTCCATATCCCCGTACAAAAATTCTTCACTTCCCACTAGTTTTCACCTATGCTCAACTTCAACTATTTGCCTTCCTTACTTTTATTTTCATTATTGTAAAAGCAAACTAGTGTAATTGTTTTTTCTTCTCTTCTCTTCTATATTTTTTTCTTTTCGTTTCTTCTTCTTTTTCTTTTTCTTTTTCTCTTTTTTTTTAACAAGAAAGTACTAGTGGCTTTAAATTTCAGGGATTAGACACATATTCAAAAGTTCATGCTCAAAATATATCAATACTATATCCTACTCATCAAAGCATAACTACATTTTCCACATAAGGGTTCAAGCTCAAGGTTTAATTTGTTAGAAATTGGCACAAGGCTAAAAATAAGCTCATGAATAAAATAGTTTAGGCTCAAAATGGCTACCTAAAGTCAAAAAGGTTAGGTATTTAAGCAAGCTAAAATAGGTTACTTCTAATGCCCTTATCATTTCTCATGCATATTATATACTAAATGTGATTTCAAAAATTATCTAACACAAGTTCTAGAGTAATGAATACAGGAGGAATTCTCTCAACAAGACAATAAATTTCATGTGTTAAGGCTCAAAAGCTCACCATGGTTATGACAAAACTCTACATCATGTAAAACTCGCTATTCTAAAGCACATATATAAAGAAACTTGGTCTAAAAGAACCATATACCAAAGTACTTTACCTAAACATGCCTATCAATAGAAACATAATCATATTAAAACTAAAGATCCTTAATTCTAAGTAGTAAATGTATCAAATCAACTCATAATTAACTATGCAAAGACTAATTACATATGTTAATAGGCAATAATCTCAAAAAAATAACTCCAACACACAACTTAACATAAAGCATAAAAAATTTAACACTAATCCTATATGCATACTACCAACTAGATCTCACAAAAAATAACTCCAACACACAACTTAACATAAAGCATAAAAAATTTAACACTAATCCTATATGCATACTACCAACTAGCTTCCCCACACTTAAAGGACACAATGTCCTCATTGTGTAAGGAAGACTCCACAAAACAATACATACAATTCAGACAAACACAACACAAACAGCACGAAAACATAGCAAAAAAAAATTAAAAATAGGAGAAGGTAACATACTCATTGGGCCCACTTGGGGACCCCGGTGGAGAAGGCGTGAAAGGAATATTGTGGTGGAAAAAGAAAGAAAGGAGCTTGCGGCTGAGGCTCTTATGACTCTTATGCATTTGCTGGACAGTCGCCTCAAGGAATCCATCCGAGCCGCCATGCTTTGATTGGCCGCCTCAATCCCATCCAACCGAGATATGACCCGCTGCAATCCAGCATTGTCCTCTTGCGCAGCACCGACACTGGGCTCATCCGATCATCTCGACTCATGCCAAAATCACTTGCCATAGCAGCTTCTTCTTCATCATCAGCCTCATCAGAATCATCAGGTCCAGCAGCAGTAGATGTTGCAAGTGCTTTTCCTTTGCCTTTGGCACGACTAGATCTCGTTTCCTACACAAAACGCGATAAAAACTGCGGAGGCATAGCATGTCTATCTAAAACATGGGAGTTACGAAGATAACGGATATCCATTAAAGTCACATGTTCATTTTCAGCCAAAACAAAATTGTCTAAATCACCTAAACACCCCAAAATTATACCGGTTACCATATGACACATGCCTACAGTTTTAGTTCTAGCAATTGATGCATGAATCAAAGATAAAATCTATGGAGCATGGTGTTTTACGTGATAGTAACAAATGAAGCACAAACAAGTCCTTGGATTGAACCTTGGTGCTTTCTACGCGTCCAAATAAGGCATGGCATAAATACTTATGAAATAAAAACAAGCCATTGTCCTTAATAAGTCTATTAGAGGCATTTTTTTTATTGAATTCCGCCAAGCCAGTTAGTGTTGTCCAAATTGGTCGGTGATCAAATAAATTTGAATTAAAGCGTGTTCCATTCAATGGAAAACCAAACCAAACATGAAGTTCGTCAAAACCAAATGTAACTCAGCACCCTGGTGTCGAAATTTAAAGTGAGTCTTTTTATTATCAACATAAGCCAATGTGACAAAAAACTCTACAGCCCAATCCCTCCTAATAGGTAAATTCATGACAGAAAATTTCTCCCATTTCATGTATTTGATATATTTATCAAATTGAGCAGTCAAACCTAAATCATTAAGCAATTCAGTATCTAGATGCAACATGCCTACATAGGTTTTGGTGTTAAAAAACTTAAACTTTTTCCTTCGTCTTCAGAGTAGATAGGGAAAGGACACTCAAACCTGGCCTGAAGATACTCAACAGGTGGTGTTGGTGGAGAACTTGGCTCGGCAACTGGCTGCTTATCCTTGCGTCCAATGGATTTTGTGCACACCATGATGGAAATAAAGAAACCCAAGCTGAAATCACAATAACAAGTGTAGAAGAAGAAGAAACAACACCAAAGCCAGCAAAAACACTCCACAAAAGCAAAAGAGAAAGAACAGATAATGAGAGAACTAAAAATTTGGAGAGAAAAAACGTTTAAAACTCTAGAGTAGCTGAATGGAGAAGGTGAATAGTTTATGT